>VFFE01007677.1:13690-203370 GCA_008921705.1 Burhinus oedicnemus | reverse complement strand
GGAAGGGAGGGAGGGAGGGAGGAAGGGAGGAAGGGAGGAAAACCAGTAGCAGTCTAAAGGGAGTAGCTTGGTGTGTAGTAAGGTGTTGTATGAACCAGGAAAATTTACAAAAAACATTTATAACCTGTGAGAAAGCTACTTTGAGATTTCTGTTTTGTCAACAGATAAAATGAAGTAGGACAATTCTGCCAAAGGCCTGTATGTTCTGTTGGAATATTTCATAACTGAGTATACTCTCCCCCAGAGATTCCCAGCTAAGCCTACTTATAGACAGAAAACAGAATATCTGATCCTGTCTCCTTTGAAGGCTCCCATCTCTATCTCCTTTTACTGAGAAATGTACATTCAATGCGTGTAACAAAACAGAGACAGTTTTATATTTTAACAAAATCGTTGTGTTTCCTTTCAAGTAGTGGTTATATGACCTCTTAGGCATATGTGAGAAAAAATTAAAAGCTGTTTATAGATCACTGTTTACATTGCAAGTGCTCTAAAATGATGATTATGACATCAGTCTTATCTCACTGCATCAGTCATGTATCTATTTCAGTGAACAGTGTAGTAAAGTTTTAATACTACCCAGCCTGCATGCCATGCACTATTTAATCTGAACCTCAACAAATCAATAAAATTAATGTAGTGTATCTATGTATAGAATGCTTCAAACAATATCAGCTCTTTGAGTTCCTCGCGTAGGTGATATGCATCACAATCCCAATAACAAGCTATTACTCAAGCAAACTTAAGGAAGGTAGTACTGTTATAATAAGGTTGGACTGTTATAATAATCTTGGAGGTTTTTTGTTTGTTTGTTTTTTCCTACATGCAAACAGGTGCGCCTTGCATGAATTTGCTCAGGCTGGAAATCTGACAAAACATTAGCAAGTGAAATGTACCACACTTACTTCATGGTGCCTGAAGATGTCTTAACAATTATGTTTATATCATTCTGTCAACCAAAGTTAATAAAAGCTGAAAATATAATCTTGTAGAATAGTCTTTTATGTTGTGCCTAGCTCCTTTTGATGGAACTCAGGTTCAGACTTCACCCATTGTGCTCAGCAAACATTTTAATCTTACTAAGCATCATACTGTTAATGAACTCACTGAAGTTACTGTAGGTATGAAAAAAAATGGAGTTTGGTTCCTGGCTCACTTTTAAGAAAGAAACCTACATTAAAAACCAAACTATTCAGACTCCCTCCCTGTCCCCCTCCTTATATAGAAATATGCTATATTTTAAATAAATTCAGTTAAGTTATAAAAGCTATGTTAAAAGCTCTGCTTACAGTAGACTTCATACATCTCCTGCCCATGGCACAGTAATTTTGCAGTTCATCCAACTCTTTATGAAAAGTGCTGTTTGTTATTCTGTTCAGCTAAAGGCAAGCACAGACTCAGGCAGGGGAGGGAGAGCAGATCCCTTGCCCACACTCTTCACTTCATTAGCAATATCCAACATAGTGGCACATGCTTCAGGCCACAAGAAATGCACATCTCTCCTACAAAGACCATGCTAATTCTGACTAAATTGGCAGGATAATTTATCTGAAAACTATTTTTAATTATTGTGGGGTTGTCTTCCCCCCACCCCCTCTGGACCCCAAGTTTTAGAAGGTTTCAATCTGAACTAACTTCAGCCAGTATAGTTTTCGTCAACAAGCCATCAGTGTCATACAGTACAGTACCAAGTAAGTTTTTATTTTTCAAATGATTGCAAAATACACCATTTATACTAGCTGCTTGCTATAGTTTGACAAATAGAGTTAGAACTGCCAATTCTGCAAAACGGAGACAGAAAACACATTGCAGGGGGTAACTTGTTTATGCTCAGACACCATCAGCTGTTTAAAAGAGGCAGATGGATTTACCCTTCTTAAGCAAGAAAGTCTTTGCAGAAGAAAATCTGGTTTGCTATCTATCTGCTTTGCTTCATGCAAGCAGTTCTTAGAAGGAGCACAGCTGCAAAATAGCATTGTAATCAAGACGACAAGAAGTACCAACACAGAGTTTTCTGCAAAACCCCAGCGATGAGGAAGCATATTTTGTAAAGCTCTGTAAAATGTAAATTAAGTTCAGCCATAGAATATATTGGATCCCTATTCATATGTACGGAATTTGATTAAAAAAAAAAAAAAGAAAGAAGAAAAAGAAAAACATGTTGGAATGGCCCTGATGTATTTGGGCATCGTAACATGTTTTGGGAATATAAAAGGTTATATGATTAGAGTCTGAAGTGCCAGTAATAATTGAAAAAGTAATTGGAAACAAATATATTTTGGCACCTACTGTTAACATTTTAGCCACCACTACAAGAATTAAAGAAATCCCTAAAGTTTCATCAGAGTATATTTCTACTAACCTAATGAATGCTAAAATGCTGGTGCTGCAGCAGTCTGAAAATAGAAGTAAATACTCAGATTTTTTTCAACTCATCTTGTGGAACAAGTTTTTGTACACAGGACTCATATGTAGTAGAGAATTAATTTTCTTTTCCGTTTTAATAGGAAAATACATCTGGAATATGCCTTATACATATTCAGAAAATATTATTTGCATTGAAGTCCAGACTACTTTAATTAGCCCAGATCATATTTTTCTAAAAAAGCAAAAGACCATAGTGCTCTGCTAAGACAAATAATTTTACTGCCTATAAGACCTGAACGTTGCAGTTCTAAAGGTAGTACATGTTAGACTGTGAAACAGGTCGATCTTACTGAGCTCACAGCTGAGGAAGTAGTCTTATTGAAGTTAATTGATTTATTTAAGTTACGAAGTACTCAACAGTAGGAAAAAAATTGCACAATATATCTCTGTTATTTCTGGCTCAGTGGTGTCTGTAACCCCTTGGACTCTTTGCATGACTTTGAACACCTTTCTTGAAAGCTGTTATTTAAACACACACACGCACACATTGCTTTTTTCTTCTTTCTTTTTTTTTTCTTTTTTCTGAAGCACTGAACTCAGGGTGCAGCTTGAGATAAGTTCTGCAAAGGACTGTGGGAAATACGTGAGATCAGAGAAAGGCACTGATACTGCAAGTGTTACTAAGACTGCAGTAAAAGACACTTCTTTAAACCAATCTCTGAACAGTTACTTCAAAGCAGGAACACTGTACTGTTGATCTGCTGCTAGTAAAAATAAATAAATAAATGAAATAAAACTAAACCTAATTCAAGCAGTTACGAAATGGTAACTAAAGGTCAGAACCTGAGATGGTAGCTGCATAAGACATCCTTATTTAATCACAGCCCTATCTAAGAAAACAAGACTATATGGTTTCCTCAGAAACAAAAGAAGATTGAACATTCTTTGCTTCCTGAGTGGATGCTCTAACCATGAGAATATCATATTATAGTGGAAAAATGGGAACCCAGGAGCTAGACTTGAGTGGTTGAACACTGTTGTGAAGCGCTGATATGTTCTAAGAGCTGATGAATGTGTCCTTGGGCCTGTGGGAGACCTGTGCCCTTTCAGCCTGGTTGTGGGAAGCCAGACCACATACCTTGGGGAAGCCCAGGAAGCACCAGGAACCTTTGCTTAGGCAACTAAGGTGCAAAGGAACACAAAACATGTTTTGGATTACGTGTAGAAAAGAAAGGTCAAATGCAAACTTTAAAACACAAAGTTAGATTACTAACCACAAATGCATAAAACAGGGACTATCAAGCATAAATAAGTGTCCAGCTTGGTTTAGTGATAATTATTTTGCCTATCAAGGGTCCTTATTTAGTTAATGTAGAGGAGTCAGCTATCAAACTTTCTCTTTGAAGTCTGCGTTTGCCACCTGAACTCCTCTGCAATGCTCCTTCAAGATGACGAGGAAGCCAGCCGCACTGGGCACAAAAGCCTATCTGAAACATAGCAGTCACCTCTGTTTACCTGGCATTAAAACATGGAGTTAGTTGCAGCAGGCAACATCTGGGAAAGAAGAAAAAAAGTTACAGAAGAATCCTCCAGTTGTACTTTGTAAATAACTCAAATTTTTATGGTCCCAGGACATTGTCAGCTGACAGTTTTAATTCTGATGCTCTTACATGAAAATGTGTATGCACTACTCTGGAAAAAGATTTGTGTTAAAACGATAGTAAAACAAAACTAATTTATGCTGTTTTGAGACGTTGTAGGTTTGGGAGAAGTTAAATTAATGGGCATTGTGCCTCATGAAATTTTTCATTTTATCCTGAAAGGTTTAGATTATACTTCCTTATTTCTGTGGAAAAAAACAAGAAAGAGGAGAAAAAAGAAAAAAAAGAAGGGGGGGGGGAGATTTAAGAATGAGTGATAAAAGTTTTTGTATAAAGAAAGATTTTTAAGTGGGTAAAGTTATCCACCTTATTTTCTGAGAACTGTGGTTTCTTTGTGTTTTCATAGGAAAGAAAGGAGGTAGAGGAGTCCTATTCCCATAGTTTTGAAATGAACAGACTAGAGAAGATGTTTTTCCCCATTCCAGGACACTGCATTGCATTCCTTGGAATTGATCTCCTCTTTTGCCATGCAGCTCTATAAACATGGTGCTGCCACTGGCTATGAAAAGTCACAGACCATGTGTTAAGCTCATTACACAAACATTGGGACTTGTCACTTTGTCTGAACTCATCTTGGCCTGTCTGGAGAACTGTTTTAGCTAGTAACAGCAATTTATCTATTGATAAATTAACTATTTATTGACTAATAGCTTTGCAAGTGCTCACTCAGCTTACCTTTGGCACATGACCTGGATAAAAACATCTCTTGAGGTAGGAAAGTTAGTGTAAATTTTCTGTTTGTGTGTGTGTGTGAAATACACAAAACTCTGTGGTGGGACACTTACCTGAAATTGGTCATGTTAAAGAGGAAGATGGCCATCAGCCGGATTAAACAATAACAAGGAAATTACAAAGAAGGAGGCATCCTGAGAAGAAATACAGAGGGAGAATGGACATGTGTGACATAGGGAGAGACAATGGAGAGGCAGCAGCAGCCATCAATGGGAGTCTGCCCCTGTTGACAGTGTCCCCAGCACACCCCAACGCCTGCCCAGGCTGGGCAGTGCCACCTCCCCGTGTGGCGCCGGGAGCAGTCGGTACCCAGCAGTGGGCTGGCAGTGCGGGAGCAGCACGCAGGGACCCCACCTTGGGCTGCGGGGACACCTCCCAGGGTGCCTCCTCCATTGCGGCTGTGTCAGTGGGATTTTAGGAGCAGCAGGGGGGCAGACAAAGCTGGGGCAGCTGCATCTCCTGCAGGAGGACCGTGCAGCCAGGGATGTCCCTGCAGCCAGGGAAGGGGCAATGGTAACTCTATGGCTGAGGGTGTGCACAAAGGCTGGGAAAGGTTTGAGCGTGTAATGGTATCATTGTGTATATGTATAGTTAGAACTTTTGGGCATTAGTTACAGAAGAGTGTTTAGAATTGTACAGGTATTTATCAACAGTTTGTACATGTCTGGGATTGTGGTTTATCTGTTTTATTGCTGATATTGATCCTGAATATATGGTTCACTGATTACCAGCTGATTGCACCCTTAATAAATCAACAAACCACTTTGATCTTGAGCTGAGCAGTTTGTTTCTTGAACAATTACCTAAGCTTTTGCTTACCTTCCTACAATTTTGTGGTATAGTGCCTATTACATATATTTTGTAACTAATAGATAATAATGACAAGCAGTTGTTCCGTGTAGAAGGAACAGTCTATGACCCTTGAGTGAAATGCAGTATAGGTGAGTACAGGCTTGGGATGATACTGGAGATACTGGAGAAAGGGGAAGATACCTGAAAATTTCCACATACGTCATTTTAATTGTATATAGTTTGAAATATGTGTTTGCATCTTTGTAACTAGGTTAGTAATAATTCTTTGTTAGACTATTTAGGCTTTAGTTAAATTAAAATAATAAAAATTCTTAGCTTGGCATATACAGTATACTCTTTTTGCCTGTGATAGGATTTGAGTATAACAAACTGGTGGGAATCCAATCAATCTATTCTGTAACTTTGGTGCAACACCTCGGTAACTGCTCAAAGGCCAGGCAGAAACTGAAAAGAGAAAAGACTGTAATTGTGATTCACAGTTTTCAAATTAAGTGTTTATTTCTCACCTAAGTTCAGTCTTAACTGTCTATGTACTTTTTTTTTTTTTACTTAACCATTAGTTTTGCTGCATTTAAAGTCTCTTTTATCTAGAGCTAGTTAACTACTACTTGGTTTTAACCCTTTACAGATATTCTCTATTTACCCTTGGTTCATCCTTTGTCTGAAAACAGAAGAAGAAAACTACAGCTTTTTAAGCAAACTTCAGGTTGACCAAATCTTTATTTTTATTTTTGATTTAGATGCTTTTGCTACTGTAAATAGCTGATTAATTAATGTAAGAACAATAGTTTAAAATGCAGGACATTTACGGCAATTAACATAATTTAAAGCCTTGGCTATCTTAGGATGCACCTGAATTGCTAAAATAAAAGGGCCCACCACTGCTGCCACTAGCAGCCCAGGTCCTTACAATGTAGCTCTCTTATTCTGTGAAACACTGTGATTGCAGCTGCTTGTCAGGAATAGTTATCGGACCATGCTAACTTTAAAACTCTCCGCGAACTGTTTGGAGGAATTCTGACCGGCCAAAGACAAACGTGTCAGGAAACATCCTAATCATTTAACAGTAGAGATTACTGATTTCCTATACATGGAAATATTTCCTGTTTATTTTACTAGTACATATGTATTTCTAAATACTTTACATGATAAATGTAATCTCCCTGTGTGGGTACTTCAGTTACCTGTAAATGAGAACCTAATGTGAGAAGCTGATGTTCAAGTAGGTGTTAGAATTCACAGTTAGCCACAGAAGTGGAACAGTAAATTGCATTATAAATATTTCTTTTAAAAAAACCCAAAACATCTTAAACCAACTTCTGATAGATGTTTCTGTGGATCCTATGAGAGTTTGATGTCCTGATGTATTGAGAAACAATCTTTGATAGGTATTTGAGTGAAAACAATGAGATTTTGGTGACTAAATATAAATAAATGATAGTATTATGATATTAAATATTTGTCATTTTACATTTTACTTTAATTATACATTAGGGCTGTACACCACAACACCTCAGCCAGTTTAGAAGGAGCTTTATTGAGGTTTCAACTGAAACTGGTGTGTAAATTTAAAAAACTTCACTGATCTACCTTGTAATTCTGTACCACATACTGCACAGTTCAGTGTATGCATGCATCATTTAAACCTTGCTTAGGAATTGAAATAAAATTGACTACATTTTCAAGAATTGTCATATAATGAAAAATTGTTTTTAAATTAATGAAAAATGGAAAAAACTGTTATTTGAGCACTGAAAGATTGATTTAGAACTTCACAATTAGTGCCTAGATTTGAAAAAAAAAAAAACCTAAAGCAAAAACAACAAAACACCCCAACTGAAAAAAAACCACAAAACTTCACTATTCAACAGAGAAACTATATAAAAATAGTACAGAGAGGTAATTTTCGTTTTTCTTCAAAGAATTTAACCTGCATTGAACAAGTCAAATTGGATGTTATGTTTTTAGCTTTCATGAGTTTATACTGGAATCTGATGTACGTTTCCATATGTATGAGTTCAGTAATAAATTAAGCCATTTTAGAAGAACTCTTGAAACATATATCAGAATGTACTCTCAAAAAATAGCTTTTTATCTCACTAATACCATTAAATACATGTGTCCCTACTGTTAACATGATCCACCTTTGCATTCCTCCCACTTCTATTGCATACACCACAAAGAAGATAGATGATTGTCAGTACTTGTCACTGGAATAATAAACATAGAATTTCCATGGCTACCTCTGACTACAATTTAATTTCTTTATGTCAGTACCTTAATTTTCAAATGGCTTTTTCTTGGAGCAATGAGATATTTTTAAAAAAATAACGTTAGAAGAACAGCTAATTAAAGTTCACTGAGTTTGGTGCCAGCACCAGGTTTAATACTATACCATGCTAGTTATGTATTACACAGAAATAAAGCTTAAATGACATAAAAAAGCTAGATTTCAGAACAATGCTAAAATAATATTTGTACTTATGCAACAAACACTAATTATGTTACTCTAAAATCAACAGTGTCTTTCAAGGCAAATGTTAAGTGCCATCAGCACTAATGATACAACATAAGCTTCATGGCATTGTGTACTCACAGCTAACCTAAGAAAAGGTAGTTTAAGAGTTCTGTATATAATGCAGTGCAGTGATGATTATCCCTTAGCACAACATGTGTTGCTAATGAATGAACGCAGTAAAGTTTGGCTTCAAAATTTTAAATGTATTTAATTTTTCAATCTTATAAACAGTTCCATCCCCACAAACTTTGCTTCTACAAAAGTAGAGTTATCTCTACAAAAGTAGAGATATATTCAGTTCCAACAGTTCCCATAATGTCATATACTCTGAACTAAAAAGAAGCTAACTACACTGACAAAATAAGCATGTCTTCCAAAGGTATCACATAAGACTCACAGGAAACCAAGAGGCAAGTGACTTGTATTGTAGCAGCTTTTGAGAAGGCGAGCCAAAATCAATCTAAACAAAAGCCATGGTATACCATTTAGTTTAAGTCTAGTAAGTGACCTGGAGAGGATTGATTTCTCTGTGTAAATGTAATCACAGAAGCCACTTTCCAAAACACTGAATATGCAGAAAACCAAAGCAAGTGCTAACTCAGGAAGATTTTGGTAGAGCAGATGCTACAGTTTGGAAAGAACAGGTCATTAAATCCAAATGTGTTGAAGTTTTCTTTTGATTGCAGCTACAAATCCTGGAAATAAAAAAAAACCTCAGGCAGTCAATAGGGAAGCACTTGCAGCACACATGGGTGGGGGCAGGAGGAAGATGAGTATGATGTTTTTAAACACTTGCTGGAAAAGGTAAGCCTGGAAATAATTTATGAGGAAATTGATTTTGTTAGCTTACACTGTAATCAGGAAAATATTATTGTTGCTAATATCACAATTAACATTATTGAACAATCAAATACTTGACCCATAAAATTGTTTTCTTCTCCTAACTAAAGTACCCCAGCAAGGCCCCAAATATTTGATAAGTACTGCAGGCTGAAGTCAACTACACACATTAGTTAAACATTACCACAAATGTATACTGAGGCTTGATATATATTGCAGTTTATGGGTAGATGATTATGGAGAGATGATTAAAAGGAGATTTTATTGGTGCTATTCTTCATACAGTAAATCCAGTTGTAGTAGAAGAGCATCAGCTTTGTACGTAACAGTCTTAAGTATAAGGTTACACGGGAGTCAAAAACACAAGAACAATGATATTAGGGCAAAACAAATGTTTCATGCAGAACAGCATGCCGTTCTTAATAGTGATCTACAGATTCTTACAACAAAAATGTAAGAAAAAAGACAAGTAACTTTCCCTTTGGGATACTCTCCAAGCTTCTAGTCCTTAAAACCTTGCTGGACTATTTCGTTTAATAGCCTAAAGGTATCCATTCTGAATTTGCATACTTTATTTTTGAACCCACTCATACTTCTACAGTTACTTGCCAGTGCATTTCATAAATTAATTATATTATATATAAAAAAAAAGTTGTTTTTAAACCTGCTACTTTATTAGTTGGTGTGAAGGTTTTTCTGGGGAGGTTTTGACATCATGAGAAAAAGTGAATATTTCCTATTCTTTCTCTTCTGCTAATTACTGTTTCCCAAGCTGGTGGATCCTCGTCTATTTACTTTTCTTCTTGTCAAAATCATTCTGTACCTCTGACTGCCTTTGGTTTTCTTTGTATCTATTCTATATTTATTTTGCTGTGGTAAGAACTTCAAGCAATTTCCAAGGACTGTATGTCTCATAGATCTCTATGGTAACAGTACTATATTTTCTATTTCATTCCCTTCCTTTTCTAAGACATCCTCACATTATTTGCCAAGTAGAGTAATAATGACCATTTAACAGATGCTTTTGGATAATTATCCACAAAGATTCCAGTATTTGTTCACAGTCTGTTAAAAGCAACTATACAGGCAATAACATACAGTGTTTTTCTCTTCTCTGTCCACCTCTCACTTTAGTGAAGCATGGAATTATGAAAGCAGTTCCAGTGGTCAAGAGCATCTTTGAGCCTATCAGGCTTTTTCACTGGCAACATACAATGTTATTTTAAATTCCTGACCTAAGAATAATTTGTGATTTTTCTCTGAAGATAATTAGCCAAACTATACTGTAAGTACTGTAAGTATATGGTAAGTATTAGCCGATTTGGAAGTACTTGTTACAAATTGTCTTACCCAATTTAGTAACTGAGGAATATTTTCATTCAATGAAAAAAATGTTTCAGAGTTTCAGCTGTTCTCATATCAGAGAAACAATAACAATTTAAGAAGTGCAAAGATAAAAAAAAGAGGGAAAAAAAATTATTTTATACCAGTTTACTTTTTCAATGTATTGCACAGAAATTAACCTTCAGTTATTTAGAAGCTTTAAACAATAGTATTTCCAGTAGCTTAGAAGGACTATAAGCCACTATGTCTTTTCCTATCTGTATGGGTAAACAAAAGTCCAAGAAAGAATAGGTTTGACAAATAAGAAAGTTAAGGACAGATGATGAAAAAGCTCATAGTCACCTCTGCTCCCTCACAGGAATTCAAAACAAATAATAACCCTACACATATTGCAGTGGAAACAGTACTTATCTCTGAATCTATTTAAATACAAAATATCAGACCTCAGAAGCAAATCTTCTTGGTAATGTGAGAACTAACAATAGAAGAAGATTAATTTCTTTTTTTAAAAAAAATTTATTTTTTCTTAAATCAAGGCTGAACAGAATGTACAGCAAAGAGCTAGATTAAGAATGAAAGAAAGGTGTAGAAAACTGAATAGTTCTGAGCTTTGATCTTGCAGAAGTAAAGATTTTATGGGCTTGGATTTGGTTTTCCTGATCTATATTGTGCAGTTCTACAGACTGTCTGCTTTCCTAATCAGCATTTCTTTGATATTGTTTTACAATACAGGTTCACTACACTTCCGTTCCTCCAAGAAGCAGAAGTTCAGATTAAAATTTTAAACACCAGTTACTTTGAAAAGAAGCTTAGATATAGCATTGACAGCTACGTTCTGCAATTTCTGATTGTATACTACACCATCATCACTCTCTACACAAGGTGTCTGATTATATTAATAAGAAGCAGTTTCCATACAACTGCACAGTAATTTGGATAATCCATTCACACTTAAGAATGATGGAGAGGACGGAAAAGCTATTATCCACTGTAAGGACCACAAGGTCTTCAGTTTGTTTGCACAGATTCATTCTTTTTTCTTTTTCTCATTTGTCTCCAACAGTAAAGCTAGTCTAAAATGTCATAAAAATTACAAAATCAGTTTTTCAGTTTTGGAGGTGCTCTAATTTAAAAATCTTTGCCATGAACTTCTAAACAATGGAATAAGATAACTTTAAAATGAATGAAATAATTTGCTGATACAGAAAAGTAAGAACATTTTTTGGGTATTTCAGACCAGACAATGGAAAGTAAATGAATTGTGTATTGCCTAAGTCACAAGCAGACAAATTCCATTCATTTAACTGTAACACCCTTGAGAAATTTCCCCAAATGTAAAGAAAAAATATCTTCTGTATTCTTTTACAACACTAATTCCATAATATACTCTGATGTTCTAGGGGCACATTCTAAATTTAAGGACATATTCTACATGCAGATTGTGGTTTTGGTGCAACACAATGTGCCAAAAGCTGTAGTTATGACGGTGGTGGAAGGTCTGAGAAAACAGCCAGTATGCTCATTGTCTCATTCATGCAACTACCTGAAAGTTTCATTTTATTTCATTTCCCCTCTCCATTTTAATGAAAACAAGTAAAAGAATGACATCTGAATTGTTTGGAGATTAGAGAAAACTTTCAAATGATCATATGTATTTCATTTATACAAGAAAAAAACAGTGAGAATGCAAAAAATAACTGCTTTCTGAAATTTGATGCAAGTAACAACTGAATGATGACAAAAACACCTTTATTTGGATTATTCTTTCTTCCTTTGTTTGAAGGCAAGAAAAAAAAAATCACTTGAACATAAATTACACTTGCAATACATAAATTGGTTCACTAGAGAGGTAAATCGTGTGTTTAAAGATAAGGCATATGATTAGCATGTTTGTTGATTTGAGATCTGAAGCATTTTAACCACTTATTCAGTAAAGTCTATTTGATAAGCATCAACTTTTTCTTTTTTTTTTAAATTTAAAGGAGCAGTGGTTGTTGATAAAAAAAATAAATCCAGCAAAGCCAATAGGTAGTCATGCCACACTAAAATTTAACCAAATTATTTTTGGCTCAACTGTTCTGCCTGAAAACAGTTTAATAAAATAACTTTGTCATCTTGACAGTACTCAGAAAAGCTTAAAAAATTAAAAAAATAATAATAAAAAAAACCAACTAAAAAGCACACTGCTTGAAATAAGACCATTTGCAATTCATACAGTGTAGCACTTTGGGGTGCTGGAGTATAGTTATTCTAAAGGCTCTATGTGAACCTTGATAAAAGTTCCTAGAATAAAACACTTTGTTCAGAAACTTTATGTAACATTTGTTTCATTTAAAAAAACAGAATCTGTGGGATTTATTATACCGTTTAATATACCGAGCATTTCTAGATTCTACCTAAATTTATTTAAAATTCAGTAGTTTTCCAGAATTTTCCAGAATTATAACCAAACAGATTCCAGTCCACCCAATATTAGCGGTGATAAAGATGCTGGACATTAAGATCTTACTCCAAATAAATACTGCAGCCAACCTTGAACAACATTTCACATTTGTTACCAGCAATGAGCAAGGCATTATAGAAATGTATACTCAGAACAACTGTGTGACAGCCATTAGTCTGAAAAAGAACAGTAGCAGAATAGATTTTTTAATTCTCTGGAAAATCTGGATATAAACTTCAAAAATTCTGGAAGCACTGGAAGTTTTATTTCTGAAAACACATCAAATGTAAAAAAAGTTCACTTTTATTAATAAAACTTTATTAATACATATATGAACAATTTTTAAGGCATGATAATAAACTCTATTTATAATAGAGGCTTGGTTATTCTAATTCTGCTGGAATGAGGTAGAGGTGAGCAGGCTCGTTCTGTCACACGGAAAGGACACCCAAGCATGTGGTTGAGAAGGGAGTCTTGGCATGCTCCAGCAGGTCCCTTGATCTTGATGTAGCTACTAATGAAACGAACAGTGCCAGTCCCCCGGCATTTGAACTAAATTATCTGTCCTCGTTATTTGATGGAACAGTTGCTGGTGCACTTTTATCCCAAACTGACTCGCACTTTCCCAAACAACGCCTGGACATATTTCAGGAATGAGCACAAGTCAGTAACCATTTCCGATACACAATTTGTAGTGGTTGCAGTATTTGGGAGGGCAAGAGAATTTAACAGTATTGTGTGCTGATTCATGCCAGTTAGTGTCAGTACCACAGAATAGTTTAAGATTTGTTTAACTTACTAGTATATAGATAGCCAGAAAAAAACAGGGTATCCTACAGATTGTCCCTTAATTTAGAAACAACTACTGGTTTTAATAATGCTGTTCATTTACCTTTTGAATCAGTTTACTTATTTCTACTATAGTTTTCTGTTTGTAGTAACAAAAGATGTTAATGTCTCCACACAACATTGGATGTGTGGACCACCTATTTTTTACTTATGAAAGGTTTTCTTTACCTGGCCACTTTCATTGGTGCTGCACTCTCTGTTTTTAAATCTCACCTCAAGTTGGACAACTATTTATTTTTTATCTGTAATTAAAAGCTCATTATAATTAAGATTAGCTAAAATTCACTTAATCACTTCGAAGGTGTCAAGACCTGGAAAGCCAAATTATTTTAATTTATTATATGCCTGTCGCTGGGGGAAAGGAGCACTACCAAGCTCAATTTTGTGAAGTGGAGCAAATGGGATAGGCTGAGTGAGGAAAAACATTTTGCTCACACAGATACTCATACACAAAGATACCTGCACAGACAACTGTTACAGGTGATGGAGACCTGCCCAGTCACCACACCAGTGAGTCAGCCCAGCCCGTCCTGGGGAGATGTGATGCTCACTCACACCAGTCTCTGAATCAGGCTCTGGGCAGGGCTCAGCACTGGCGCCTTGAGTCCTCGGCTTCTGTGTGTGTTGGAGGGTGGTGTGACAATATTGTTGCTGTGACTGGGTGGGTTTATAAACAGAAGTCAGAAAGGCCACCAACCAAATCACTCCATGATGATATTGAGGGTTACCTCCTTGCTTGCATTGCCCTGTCATCCACTATTCACTATATTCAGTTACTCAACTCTTGATCAAGCAAGATTGTGATACCTAGGTCTTGTCAAGAGAGCAGAAAAATAAAAAAAAAAAAAAAAAAGAAGCTTTACCCTTTATCAAAGAAGTCCTACCTTAATCTTTTCCAATGATTCTTCGCTTTTTCTTCCTTATAGTAACAGCATACAGCCTGAAAATAGGATGATTAGAATGAAAGTCATTGTAGAATATCTGGTTAAAAATGAAGATATATTTTGAAACATTCTTACCACAGCTTTTAAAAACGTCATTCAAAAAACCACGAGGCTCTAAACTTGATTGCTTTTCTTTCCATCCCCTAAGCATGAAAGCTTGCTTGGCATTTCTTTTGAAAGCTATGAATCAGAATGTTGCTCAAAAGAGAAAAGCATTCCTTTCCAGGGGAACATGAATTCATAGAGTCTTGGTAGATTAGATTTTTCTGTATCATTTACATTTGATGCAATTAACAGTTAGATAGTTACATTAAGCTGAGTAGAGATTATATCTGGAAAAACCTTCTGTAAGGCAAGAAACAAACCAAAATATTTCTAGCATATCTTTAAATGTAAAATAAAAATAATGAACTTTAGCACTAAGGTACACAGAAAGGAAGAAAGGCATAATTAATATGCACCGTTGTATTGCATGCTAACAGTTTTACACTCAAAATCTTGTTAGAGACGAGAAGTGGAATACATCTCATATATGAAGTCAAGGATTTTTTGTTATTTTAAACAAAGTGTAACTGACACACAATAAAGTTAGTAATAGTAGTACAATTGCTGTGATACTTGGAAGGGTATGTGGAAGGAGAGAGCCTACATTCCTTTAACAACATGTGGTCAAGGGCAGTTTAAATGCACAAAGGGGGTAATGAGAAAAGGAGGAAGCCATAAACAAGAACATACGGGGACACAAACCTGACTGACCACGAATAAGGCAGGCAGTAACAGGCACTAACAAGAACCAAGCCTGCTCAGTCACACTAATTGTGTTGTACGTGGAATGGGGGAATAATTATTTCAGTAAGATTAACTGATAGAGGACCTCGTCAAATGGGATACTATGGAAAAGGAGGAAGCCATAAACCAAACATACAGACACAAAACTGACAGAAAAACATGATGAAGACAAACACAAGAAACTAAGCTCGTCATTCACACTAATTGAAGGGCTATCATCCAGGCCAACTAGGACTTTGTAACTTATAAAGAGGATCCAACATATTGTAGGGAGGTCAATGGGGCTGTGTCAAATGATGAGATGATGTGCAGGGGAAAGGGGTCTATGGGGAACAAAGTGGGGGAAAGAAAGAAAAAGGTATGAAAGGGGCTGGTCTCATGTAAAACTTGAATGGTTAGTACACTTGTCTGGCTGACCCCTCTGCCTGATCACTACAGTCTGCCCTGTCTTCTATCTTTTCTTAACTCTCTCTCTTTGTAATCTCACTCACTCTCCAACGTGTGGCAGTGCTGCAAGGAGTCAGTGCCAGCTGCTGACGTGATCAGTTAGTGGATTTGACGCCAGCTGCTGAGGGCAGACCAGGAATACAGGTGTCCCCAGCCTGTGATGCCAGCAACTGGAGTGAGCAGGGGTCTCAGCTGGAAGTAGATAAGGTCACCTAGCATTTAGGGGAAGGTGATCAGGGAGGAACAAAGCAGGGATAGGCAGAAAGGGGTATAAAAGGTCATGTGTGAAATGGGGCTGGTCAGTAGACTTGTCTGGCTGGGATCCAGGCAAGGGTGCCAGGCGGACAGAGTCTGTGCTGGTGCTCAGGGGATCTGTGAATTTACATGTGCTTGTGAACCTGGAAAGTGTCCTGTGTGTGCTGCACTAGTGAGTGACCTTCTGCCTCTGCCAGCCCAACAGGAGGAGGGGACTTGGCTGTCTGGGCTTGTGTTTGATGTGAAAAAGGCTGAGAGAGTTGGGGTTGTTCAGCCTGGAGAAGAGAAGGCTCCAGGAAGACCTTATTGCAGCCTTTCAATACTTAAAGGAGCCTTGTAAGAAAGATGGAGAAAGACATTTTACCAAGGCCTGTAGTGACAGGACAAGGGGTGATTGTTTTAAACTGAAAGAGACCAGGTTCAGATTGGACATAAGGAAGACTGTTTTTTATGGTGAAGATGGCGAAACACTGGAATAGGTTGCCCAGAGAATTAGTGGATGCCCCATCATTGGAAGTGTTCAACATCAGGTTGGATAGGGCCTTGAGCAGCCTGATCTTGTGAAAAATATCCCTGCCCATGGCAGGGGGTTGGAACTGGATGATCTTAAAGATCCTTTCCATTTTATAACCATACATATAAACCATTTTATAATTCTACAATTCTATGATACTATGATTCTATGGTTAACAGATAATATTAACTAATAGAAAACACCGGCATCATTGCCAATATATTAACAAGCAGCATGGGAGAAAATAAAAGCACTAAAATATTGAAAATTCACCCAGTCCTTCTTCCTGATATATCAGCTATAGGATCTAACATACCCTAAGAGCTACTGATATCAAGCTTGTTTCTTTAAAAAAAACCAAACAACAAATCAGCAAATTTGCAATCTATCTAAGCAATTCATACTAGTACTTGACTGTTATTACCATTAGAAAGTTGTATTTAACATCTAAGTGAAATATTCTACAGTGCTGTACGTCATTATACTGTCATCCACATAGCGAATACCTTCACCTTTGCTTTTTAAGTTTGAAAATGATTATTAAAAAAAAAAAAGAAAAAAAAAGGACAGTGCAAGAATAAATGTGACAATTATCTTTTCTTCTCAGCTAAATTGTAGAGACTGCTTATAGTCTTTTATTTGCTCCTCTGGACTCCATCTTTTTGAGCCATGTCATGCTAGAAGTACGTCAGACAAAGAAGCACACATCTTTCCAATCATGGCCTTACCAGTGACGAATAAAAGATTTATCTGTAGCTGGAAACATTATTAACTGAAAATGGAAGATGTCACCTTTCATACTCCTATACTTGCGTTTGTTTGAGCCTACTAGTATTCCCATCAAATAGTCCATTAATGTTTTTTGAGAGCTAATATTGCAAACAGTTAAACAACTATGTACTTCTATTCATTTTAAGAAAGGAACCCTTTCTCTCTTTCTTCCTATTAAAAATGGACTTCATGTTCAGTTCTCTGCTTATCACCACTTTGGCCTTTGCAGTGGAATTGCATTTTTAATAATGGTTTTGCAAGCACGGGCTAAGGTTTCTTTTACCAGTGGAAAATTTGTGGCACCTGAGTTTGTGTGGGTCCCTTCAAAACAGCTGCTGTTTAAATTCACAGTGGAGGTGATTTGGTAAGTACATTAAGAGATAAGTGTAGATTCATTAAGCCAAGCCATGAGTCCCACATTTATTTATGGATATGGTCTTGATTAAAGCTGAAAAAAAAAATTTGTAATTTACATAAATTAATGCATCTCCTGATGAAATAAGATGCTAATCATGAAGATCTGGGACCATCAGAAACCAATGATTTCTTTTATTTTTCTTTCTCAAAGGTATCTTGACAAATAATAAGTCTCAGAATCCTTGCATGTAAGGTCTCATTAATCAAGGCAATCTTATCTAACCAATTAAAAGCAAAAGTGACTTTTTGTAAGATCCTGTGATGTACAATGGTTGTTGACTGGAAAAAAACCCTCCAAAAAACCTAACAAATTAATTCAGGAAAAAAATTTCTGGAAGTTTTAAGAAGTAGAAATCATAGGTACAAAATCCAACTACTTATATTGTATGTGTATTTCAGAAACTTGACTATCTATAAAAATAATGTCATAAAGTTTTCTTTTATAATGGCTTGTGGATCTATATTGGCTTGTGGATAGATATTCTGTCAGAATCTAAACACTTGAGTGATTTATTAATGAGAATAGTCTCATTAAATGGAATAAATCTGCCACAGATGTAACTACTACTTAAAGTAGGGCACAAACAGACAAAAATGAATTCAGATCCTCATCTGTCTCCTCTAACAGCATATATGCTAAGTATGTGGAACGAAAAGATCAGGGATTTCATGATCGAAGTTATCAAAATTAGTATTTCTCAAAGAGTAAAAGTACTTAATTAAGTAAAAGCCTACAAAAACCACATCCAACCACTATAATTATTTAATATACACCCATAAGAAATAAGCATTGACAAACAGATCTGATGCACTCCATGCATTTTTAAGTTTTTCAAGATTTCCTACCATCTTTGTAATGTAAATACTGTATCATGTGATCTATTCAGCAGTGGTGAAGCTGCATCTGGAGTACTGTGCACACTTCTGTTTTTCCCAATACGAGAGAGGTACGGCCTTACCGGAGTGAGTCCAGCCCAGGGCCACAAAGATGATTAAGGAACTGGAGCATCTGTCACATGAGGAGAGGTTGAGAGCTGGGACTTTTCAGCCTGAGAGGAGAGGAGAGGAGAGGAGAGGAGAGGAGAGGAGAGGAGGGGAGAGACATAAAGGCTGCTGAAGTAATCTGCTCTCCGTATCTTTTGTGAATGTAACTGATAGGCTTGAATTACAGTCAAAGAGATGTAAACTGGACATTGGGTAAAACTTTCCAGCACTGAAGTTATGAAGCACTGAAAATGGACTGCCTGACGTTGTTATGCAGTTGGTCGTTTTGGAAGTTTTGAAGTGTTGGTTAGACAACATCCATCAGGAATGTCATACACAGATTCTTCTCAGAGCTTGAGAGATGGAATAGCACCTCGAGGCTGGTTTCGGTTCTTTTCTGTGATTCAACATGGCATTGAACCTGAATGGTCCTATGGGCATTTGATTACACTGATAGGTGTATATTATGGCCAACATTTTCAAATGTAGATATTTAATCTCAGGAATGTATGTAACAACATTCTTAGTCACCGACACACATGACTTAATTCTCTAAAGTTCTGAAGGTGCACAGCTGGTTTTTAAGTCTTGCACATGCAATAGATACAGAAGAACATAAATACCAACATGGCCTCATACTTCAGTTTCCTGTCTGACTGCACCAGATGCTCCAATGCAGATTCATGAAACCCTAAATTAGGCAGTGATAGGAAAATCTGCAATAGATCTCCTTCTAATACCTGGTAGCAAAGATTGGCTTAAACTCTCAAGCATGCAGTTCAGTGTTTCTTCCATCTTGTGTATTAATAGCAATCATTTAAATTCCAGATGGTATTGTTATCCTTTTCAATGTTCAGTCACTTTTTACATCATTGGTTTTGAACTGTAGCCATGGTCTCTGCAGTTAAATTGGATGTGATGTGAAAAATAATTCTGTAATATCTTTTTAGAAGTGTCCAGAAGAACTGGTGGTCATTTTGCTGCTGCTGTTAACATTGACATGTCTTAAGAAAACATTCAGCTGTCATGAAAATCTCTTAGGTGCAGAATGAATTTTCTGGAAACAAGCAGCCCCACCCCAGAACAGCCAGTAAGCCAGAGGCTACCATGGTTGTCTAAATTAACACTGAATGAAAACCTGAGTCTCTTATATCCCAGGTGAGTTCCATAATTGCTCGCAGTCCATTTAAAAACCAACAGCAGATGTTCCATAGTACATTGCATATTCATAATGCTAGAGATGGCTTCTGTACCTTGGCATTTGAGGAACTGGGTTGGAGTATGTGAAATGAAGGCTTGGGTCTCTACTACAAGCCAGGAAACACAAGCTAAAAAAGAATTTCCGGTTTTCCAGGTGAGCACCTGAGCATTCACGATCTTAGCATTTCTAGATGGCTTACTCTGTTAAATGCTGCATTCTTCTTCCTGTGAGAAGAATTATGAAGCACAAAATCACTTGAGGAAAATAAAAGTGTGTGGTTCTTTGCCTTTTGGAACAAAAATTTATTTTTTTACATCAGTAAATACAATTGTTTTGCCTGTCAGTGACTGGAAATTGTACTTCAGACTACAATCCACATAATGCATCACACTGTGTTTTATGTTATGTTTCTGTACTGTTGTCCAGTCCCTATTCCCATTTCTTTGTCTTTTTTTTCTCTTCTCTCACCTTTCCTTGTATGAAGATGGAGAGCCACCATCTTGCATGCAAACTGTCAGCAACCCCCATTCTCAAAACGTTGAGTTGACCAATGTCAGATGAGTAAGCAGTTTAGCTTCCCCCTCTCCCCTGTATGTATTAGGCTGCATTTAGCAGAACTGAAGCTCATTTGCCACCCTGCCATCTACCAGAAGGTCCAGGACTGAAGTATTTGCCCTCTTGTTTCTATCCCGTGCAGGTACAAGGACATCATTACCAGTGAAGTACATAAAGCAGATATTGAAGAGACATTGTAGCTTCCCCCACAACTCCCTTCTCACAGCAAGCACACAAGCAGATTTTAAGATATAAATGCCATTCATTTGTTCTCTTGAGAGGCTAGTAAAAGCACATGTGTGACCTGTTGAGCAGCTGAGATAGAAAGGTGTGGTACAGCTGGAGGGAAGGCATGTGAGTGTTCGCATGACCTAGCCTGCATTTTACGATTCTCAACACCCAACATATGCCTAACACATTGAGCTCCACTGACAGGCTGTCTCCCTCTCAAATGGAAAAATATGACCCCTCTCATGAGCACTGCTCTCTGAAATTCCAGCCTCAGAGCAATGAATTCCCTTTTGTTCTCTTCTAGGTCTTTTCTCAAAGGGATATAAAACCTCTGCACTAAAACAGTTTTGGAAAGCTTAGTTCTGCTTTCAGAATGCCCTACCTTTTCTCTTATGCCTGACTACTTTCATTAAAGTGTCAGATAGGTTGGGAAAAGCCACTTGTGCAATCAGAATAGGGGTAAGACTCAACAAAATGGTTTGGTCTGGCCCAAGCTTACGAGAGATGCTGTAGCGACGCTCATAAATCTGATGTTATTGGCTGTCCTTTGCTAGAATTATGTGGTTCATACCATCATCCGTTGTCGCTGGAGAGCTCAGAAGCATGCTTTATCATTTTGTAAAACATTAACATAAGCCTATTAAAATGCAAAAGCATCACATTAATATGGGGTAAATCACCTAGTCTGCAGCCTTTAAGGCAGGCTGTGAATTATTCAATACCATGATAGATTTAGCCAGCACAACACAGCAAGCCTCTGATTAGCCCCAGGATAAATTTTGAGAGGTCATTAAGATCAACATGTTCCTTTAAATGTACCCTGTATGTGTGAGTGTATGTGAAAGTGGAAAAAAAGAAAAAAGAGAAACTGTAAGTCTTAGGAAGGACAATCAAAGAGATCCCAGTCTTACAGGGTGTAATAAAACGTGGCTGATACCAGACCCAGCTGAAACAGCCTGGAGGCAAAACCACCTCTTGTGTTGTCCTGCTTACAGCAACAATTAGGAGAATGGAGTTTCCAATAAGAGATGTGAGCATGAATCTCTGATAACTGAGTGTCAGACACTAGTTGTAGAGACACCAGGTAAATAAACAAACCTGGTTCCAGTGGAGCTGCTTCAAACAAAATGGAAAGCAAACACAGTTTCAGCAATATCCAATCATCACTAACTTATGCACACAAATCTGTTCCATATTTGTAGAGGAAAAAGAACAAACAAACAAAATATACCTAGGATATTTGTATGCTCATTTAATTGTGGGGTTTTTTTCTTTAATCACAAATGATATCAAGTACTGTCTTTCAGGCTCTAATTAGAAATACCGCCAACCAGGGTGAGCATTTGGTCCTGTTAATCTGACCGGGAGATGCATTACAATTAATTTTGGCTGTATATTGACTGTCCTGTTTGCTTCTAGCACAGAAAGGAGTGCTGTACCCACAAATGTGTTTAATCCAGTATAGGACCTTCTTGCTGCTGCATGTGTAATCAACTTCTGCTGTTAAGGCTCTTCTGGGAGCTGGTAAATGAGTAGCATATGTAATTTCTTCATTAGCATACCTGTTTACTTCCAGCTGTGCTTTGAAGTAGATTGGGGCAGGCTTCCTGTCTGCTAAACTCTGTTCCTAGACTGGATCCATCACGGTAGTAAGTACCAACCTTATGAAACTTAGTTAGCCTTTACTTGTTTATATATGTTCTGTACCCTGTCCATCATCAAAGGGGAATATCTTTAGAGAATACTTTTTTTTTTATATTATTCTTGTAAAAATGATGCTTTCTGATTTTAGTCTAAACATGGGGAGAGCTCAAGAGCATGTTCGTAGGGGTTGTGCATTGGAGGTTATCACACGCAGTTCCACTGCAGGGTGCTTAAATTCCCTTTAGGATGGTTATCTGTGCACTACTCAGTTCAATGCACAGAATTGAGATCCTTACCACAGCTTCTTTCCTGCCTTCCCACAGGTTAAAGTGTACTTGGATTATATCCGTAAGTCAGTCATATATTTACGTTTAATTGCCAGTGGACTGAATGCATGTAATAGCTTTACACAGATTTCCTGAGCCAACTTTAATGTCCATGTATAATGAAAGGTCAGGGTGAATAGAGTCTATGTGTTGAAAGCCTGTTCTTTGACTCTGACCCACAGCTCTGGCACTTCTTTCCAAAAGAATTAGGGAAGACAGTGAACCTGCTAAGCTGCCAGGCAAATTTTGAGACTTACCATTTTGAAATAATTTTCCCATAAACACCCATTTCCTTATGTTTTCTGCTTCTTACTCTGCTCACTTTCAGAGCTCTGTAGCAAAGCAGATTTCTCAACAGAGCTCCTCCTCCAATGCACTTGTGCTCTTTTTTTTTACGTCATTGCTCTAAATTTGCTAGTAGCCACAAAGCTCTCTGTGATGCCTTTCCCTGAAAAGGCTCTACCTTCACAGACACTGTTTGCATCTGTTACAGTGGCATGAAACCTTTGAGAAGGTAGCCCTGAAAGGGTTTCAAATAGTTTCTAACTGTGCTCCTGAGGCCTTGAAACAACTTGACTGGATTTTTATGGCATAAATTACAGAAGTGACATGAAAACAGATGAGTTTATTAAAACAGAGTGAATCACTGATGACATTTAAGTCTAATTAGTCAGGCTACTCAGCTTAATGATTTTGTTCCAGAGGAGGTAACTATTTCGGAATTCATAATATTTAACACAGATCTTCTGGAATAGGGTATTGTACCTAGGGGTGCCGTTATCAGGGTCTGTAATAGCAAACGCTTTCACCTAAAAGGCTGTGCCAAGTTAAATCACAGTGAAATTTATCCCAGACGTTTGACAATGCTATCCCAAAATGTTGTCATGGTTGAATAAACAGTTGTGGGTTTGGGGAGGGCAAAGGATATTCACAATGACAAGGTGAGTCTATTTATAGTCTGGAATAAGATGGGTAGAGCCAAAAAGGTAGTTGTCATGCTCACCTATGAAAATGCCCAATAGTTTTATGTTAAAAAAATACAGAGGTGAAACATCAATTTTGGTCTCAGTAACAGAAATACCCCAAATTAAGGGGAAAGCTGCTAGATGCTGTCCCTCCCAGTGATGTACTCCATGCGTTTCAAAATATAAACTCCAGTTAAATGTTCGCCAGTGCCCTGTTTGGCTTTTCTTGCTTCTCTACCGGGCTGCAGCATTTCTGTCTTTGTGCAGCCAAGACACCCTTGTAATTAATTTTGATTTGTAGTCTTTGCCTGCAGCTTAATAGTTCAATGTTATTTTGTTGTGTAAACTAGATACTGCTCCTCTGACATAGCTGCTGTTATACAGACAACCTTCCTAGAAATTAAACCTTAGACTCCTTCCTTCACATGACTGGCTGCATGCTGCTCAGGCACTTGAATGGAAAATACTGTTTATTTCTTCAGCAGAGTGTGTTTAACTAACCCTGTTATCACTGATGGCAAGCAATGCTAAAAGGGGCCAGTACGTGCCCGTATGCCATATCTGCACCTTCTGGGACTTCCAGAAGTCCTATCTCCATCTATGTATTACATGGATAGATTGCATACAGAGCTTTTATTCCCCCTGCTACGCTGCAGTTAGGACAAAGTTGCTACTTGGCAACAAGAAAGTTCTTGACCCAGATCCTCTAAGGGGAGTTGTTTAGTTTGGGGTTTTGTTTTCTAATTTTTTGGGGTGGGTTCTGCTGATGGCACTAAACATAGCAGAAAGCAGAACTATAGATCTCAGCACTTGAAATGGTTTTTGCTGACTGCACAGAGCAAGAATTTTATCTGTAATGTGCCTATCATCAAAGGGCACCCTTTGCAAGTCTTTCACTTGCTGAAGTGCTTCCTTGAGTCCTCTTGGCACAGGTATAGCAGGGTGGTATGGTAGCTCTGAAATTCTCTCTGACAAGGCTCTTTTCTAACCACAGATTTCTGTGTAGGGTGGGTGATTGGGCATGGTCCCCAGTTGAAGTATTTAGAATCTGTCATAATGAATGCAGAGTTACAATTACATGGACAAAACACACTTTCATTTTTGCATGCACTTTTATCTGCAAGGTTATAATCTTTCCTATTTTGACTTGAACAGTATCAGTGTCTCAAATTGCTCCTTGTTATTATTGCTGTGTTACAGGAAGCAATTGTCACTGGACTCCAAAATACGAAGTCATGCATTCAGTATGTTACAAATATCAGATTCTTACTTAGGCAATAGTGACCTATGTACAAAACCAAAACAAGATAAAAACCCCAAACCAAAATGTGCAAAACAGGCAAAACAATCCCAAATGCAGATAAATAAATAATTACTAAAACCCAGATCCATTTCACTACATCTGCAACATGTGAATACAGCTATCACTTTTTTTGCTTCATGGAGAGTTGTCATCTGTTGTGTCCTTGCTTCACTGTAAAAAATGCACTGGATCTGCCAAATCATACATGCAATATTAAACACCACAGGCAATGGATTCATGCACAGCAAATGTTATGTAAATTGTTGAGATAATTCTAAGTCCTGATTTATGTCACTGAACAAATCTTCTGTGTTTGTTCCTCCAGCTAACTTTACCACTCACACGGTTCGTTTACTGTTTCAATCAGGAACCTGTGAACTACAATCCTTTTCTAAAGCCAGCAGGACCTTCCTAAATAGACCTTGCTCAGAAGAATGGACATTTATTTAATTGCTGTGCATACCATTTACATATTCTATTGCCTGTAAATGCAGCTCCATTGCTAGACTTTGTCCCACACAGAGAAACATACAGTGAAGGGTAATCTCCTAGCTTGATAGTCCAGGAGAGAGGCATAACCATCAGTGGTTAATATAGAAATAACCAAACTTGTTTACATAGAGGGCTATACTGGCCAACTGCCAGGAATCCAAGCACTACGCTTCATTTATAAAGATATTTGCACAGTCTTCTTATCTAGAATAAATTTTGCTGATATTAGCAACTTTATTGCAAGTGGAAAGAAAAGTATTAATACCACTGCAATAAAAAGCTGCAGATTATTTGTTTTGACTTCCTTGTTGTAGATACAGCAGCTGTTTGTTTTTCTGTTGGGAATACTTCACATTTCCCTTCACATCTAGCAAACTGAGTGTCTGGGACACTAGTTGGCTGCGAGGCTCTAAAGGGCATAGGATAACATCAGATACTTATTGAGATCTGGCTTCTTCCTTTCATTTTGATGCAAATCCTATCAAAGTGTTCTCATTACCTAAGAAGACAATGGAAATAAAGAAGTCACTGCACCCTTCAGGATTTATGATACTGCAGTCTAGACTGGTTGTCATGTTCAGACAATCATATGATAATGCAGGAGTTCTCTAGTCCAACCTCCTGCTTAAAGCAGGGCCAGCTATGGGATCAGACCAGATTGCTCAGGGTTTTAACCAGTTGGTTGTTGGAAATTTCCAAGGCTGGAGACTGCATAGCCTTTGTAAGCAATGTGTTCCTTTGCTTGACTGTCCTCATGAGGGAAAAAGCTTTTGCTTATAGCCGGTCTGAACCTCTCTTGTTTCAATTTATGCCCATTGCCTCTTGTCCTCCCACCATGCACTACTGTGAAGAGCCTGGCTTCATCTTCTTGGTAACCTCCTTGTAGGTACTGGCAGGCTGCTGTTATGTTCCCTCTGAAGTCATATCTTCTCCAGGCTAAACAAGACCTGATCTCTCAGCCTCTCCTCACAGGGCAAGCGTTCCAGCCCCCAACCATCTTGTGGCTCTCTGCTGAACTTGCTCCAGGTTATCAATGTCTTTCCTGTATTGAGGGACCTAAAACTGGACATGGGATCTAGATGTGATCTAATGACTACTGAGCAGCGGGCGCGTCAATCTACTGAGCATGTCAGTCTACTGGATGTGCTCCTTTTTGACAGCCCAGGATGCTGTTGGCCTTCCTTGCTGCCAAGCATGCAGCTGGGTCATGTTCAGCTCACTGTTCATCACAATCCCCAGGTTCTTCTCACCAGAGCTGCTTCCTAGCCAGTCAGTTCCTGCTCTGTCTTGATGCTGAGTATCTTCCTTCCCAGGGGAAGGACTTTGGATTTGTACCTCTTGAATTTCATAAGGTTGTTGTCAGCCCATTCATTCCTCTGGTCTGTGTAGGCCCCAGTGAATGGCAGCTCTGCCCTCCAGCAGGACTCTCCTGCTTAAGGGAGGACCATCCTCCTCCCCTTCCCCACCAAGTTGGGTGTTATCTGCAAACTTGCCAGTATGCCCTCTATCACCTCCTCTAGGTTGTTTATAAAGATGTCAAACAGGATAGGTCCCAGGATTGACCCCCGCAGTACTGCACTAGCCATCAACCTCTGGGTAGTGTACATCCCATTAATCACTATCTTCAGAGCCTAATGATCCAGCCATTTATTTACTCATCTTGTTGTTCACTCATCCAGACCACAACATCCTAAATTAGATGCAAGAATACTGCAGGAGACAGTGTCAAAAGCCTTGCTAAAGTTGAGGTAAATGTCAGCCATTGCTCTCCTGTTTGTCCACAGATCCAGTCATTGCAGCACAGGAAGCAATCAGATTGGTGAGACATGACTTAACTCTTGTTCAATCCAGACTGTTCCTAATCACTTTCTTCTCCCCAGTGTACCCAGAAATGTGTTTCAAGAGGACTTGTTTCATGATTTTCCCAGGGAGCAAAGTGAAGTTGACTGGCTGGTTGTTCTCTGGGTTCTTCTTTTGGCCTCTTCTGAGGAGAGATGTATCATTTGCCTTTCTCCAGCCATCTGGGCTCTCCCCTGGTTTCCATCACCTTCAAAGATGATTGAGAGTGGCCCTGCCAGGATTTTAGCCAGTTTCCTGACCACCCATAGCCTGCCAGGTACTATATGGTCTTCTATGGGTCAAGTTCTCTCAAGTGATCCTCACCATGTGCTGGTAGTTCTTTTCCTTTTTTCTAAACAGAGAAGCCTGGGAAATCTTGTTTGTGAGGACTAAGGCAAAGAAGACATTGAGTAATTCAGCCATATCTGTGCCTGCTGTCTCATACCCCATGTAACAATGGTCCCAGAGTTTCCCTGTTTGTACTTTTAGTACTAAGGGCACTTTTTGCCCTTGACACCTCTTACAGGTATCAACTTTAGGTAAGCTTTGGCTTTCCTAGTGTCCCTGCATGCTCGGAAAATATTTCTATATTCATTCTTTATAGCCTGTCCCTTCTTCCACCTCCTGTATACTGGCTTTTCATACTGAAGCTTCTTCTGAAGTTCCCTGCTTAGCCAAGAGAGTCTCATGAAGCATATACTTGTCTTCCTCAATATCAGGGCGGATCATTGTTGCACTTAGAGGATGCTGTCCTTGAAGAACTGCCAGCTTCCCAGAGATGTTCTGACCTTCAGAGCTGCCTCCCATGGGAACCCACTGACAGTCCCCTGAATAAACTGGTTTGCTCACCTGAGGTCCACCTCAGTACTCAGCTACAGTCCTTCCTCACACCTGTCGGGATTTTGAACTTCACTATTCCATGGCCAGTACTGCCAAAGCTACTATTGAGTACCATACCTCCAGCTAGTTTTTCCTTGTTAGTGACTAGCAGATCCACCTGTCTGTCACCTTTGGTTGGTCCGTGCTGTACTGATTGCCTTTGGTTCCACAGACTTACTTTTTTGGAGGACTGCATCTAACTGTTTTGTTGCTTGCGGTCAACTTACAGGCAGGTGTCTGAAGCACTCAGATTTACTCAAATTGATTTTTTTTCTTTCTTTCTTTGTTTTCCAAAAGATTTTTCTGTGTTATAGAACTCTGATGCAACTTTGCTGTAGCTGGGTAGATGTTTAGCAGTCAGATCAGTACAGCTGTGTCCTAAGGAATCCTGCCAGACCTCAATTAGATCTGTAACCAGCTGTACACAGTAGTGTCCTCTATTTGGATGCCTTACTGACCACCTTAATCCCAGGACACAGATGCAGCCCCCATGCTGCCAATAGTCATCCCTATTATAGAGTATGCTGGTTAGATTCCAAGGGCAGAAATTGAAGGCTTGGAGGAAGTATATGAGGTTTTTCGGACTTTGAAAATGGCAGTATGATTGTCATCCAGACAATCTCTGTGTCTCACTCTGAGGAACATCCTTTTTCAAAGATGCCATAGCTTTGCTATCGCTTGCAGTGCCCTCTGTGGAGAAGAAAAAGCTCTGAGTAATCCCTGGACACAAGGACAGTAGAGAGTCCTCTTACAAGGTCTTGGCATTATCTATAGAAGACGATGGACCTCTTAAACATAGCCAAAGACTTTTCAAACTTTCTACAGTCACCAACAGACTTCCTTGATTTTCCAATAGGTCATGCACCTTTACCTACAAGAATTTAAATGCGACATTTTAATTCCCTTTGAATGGAAAAAGCAGCGATAAGTTACTGCAGAGTGCCACTGGGAAGCTGGTTTGTACTGCGTGACAAAGATATGATAGATGTATTGTCTTTCATACAAAATCAAAAGAAGGATTTTATTTTTACTTCTAAGTGAGTAGATGATAAAAAAGTTGCATGGCATAATAAAAAGATCTAACTCTTAATCTTGAAATACATACTAATTTTTTAAAGCAGTTTACCAATATTTCTTTTTCTTACTGCTCTGAGGAAAAGTACTATATATCCTTTTCTGATAATCAGAGAAACAAGGATACAGTAGTTCTGCCCACAGACAACAAAAGAGCGTATTTCTCTTGTGTTTTGAAGGCAGGTGCAAACTCACTTTGCTTGAACTGCAAGGCCCCTAGAAGTTGTATAGATTTAATAATGTGACACTGAGTTCAGGGTATGTCCTGCTGAGAAACTAATGGCTTCTACTTGGCTTGGAGCAAGAAGAATGAGCTCCTGCTTGCCTGCAGAATATGATGTAGAAATTAAAAGTCAAATGAAAACTCCAGGTTTTACTATGGTTTTCAGATTACTAATATACATTTTTTTTCCCTTTGCAGAAGTTATGTATTGCAGGTTGGTTGCCCACACTGCCACTGAAGAACAAGAGTGAAAAGCCAAACAAGGGAGGAGTTCATCATGTATAGGTGAAGTTCCATTGAACTCTTGAGACAGCAAATACACACTGCTGTATATACATAAATGGTAGGACCTACATAAGTGGTATGTTCAGTCCTGCATCTGCAAGGATGTTCACATATTAGCCCATGTTAAAAACCCATCCTTTGAGACAGCCAGCCAGCTCAAGTATCTGAAAATAGCAGATACAAATTAAGGACTGCAGCAAGTAATGACTATTGAATATCTTTGACAGAATGTTACCATAGGGAACAGGGAACCAACAGGGAAGGTTACTGTAAGTGGATAAAAGTAACTTGTACAGTTGATCTGAAATGTGTCCATTGATGTGAAAGAATACATCTGCAAACCTTCTCCCTCTGCCCTTCTTATTATGCAAACTAATAGTTTGAAAAAAAAGAAGGTATTAGAACACTAATTAGTATGGTTAAGGTAACCTTCCTCTTTTCTGAAAGCAAATCCCAGTGTCCCGTTTCTGTTCATTCTTCACCAAAACCAACGTTGGAATTACTGAAGTGAGAGAATTCTATAAAGGACTGGGATAAACACTGATAAAACTAGCACTTCTGGAAAGAAAAAGGAGTAATTACCCACTACTTTGGGCGATAAAGTGTAAATTCTTTCTTTATCCTCCACTGTGATAGTCTCACTATAAAAAATTGAGTCACTTCACTACGTGTAAGTACAGCATGTGGCCTACTTCTAGAATGGAGAGACCTCAGATATACATCTCATGGTTGGATAGATAGATAGATTAATCTATCTTTGAACAAACAGTTTCTAAATAGCATGGAATGCCCCTGGGGTTGGAAGGGAAAGAAGGAAAATCTTCATAAAACTCAAGAAGAGGGGAAGATATTGGATGCTTGATTACTTTTCTGTAATATTTCTCTAGGTCAGCCACAAGATCTGGGGAGAGAAGGAACTGAAAACAACTATGTAGCTGGACATTCCTTTTTAATTTACAGATTCCTTGAAAGTTCTCATTGGAGATACAGATCTTGTACAGCAAATCTGAACCTACTGATTCTAGACTTGCTTTGGCAGACTCCTTAGAAGTAATCCATGTTTCCTCAGGAGTCCTGAAACCACAGGTTGAAGTTGCTGAGATACTATAATTAGTGGATCCCACACTTGCTAATTTCAGCCAAGGTGGAATCTGTTAAGTACTGCCCTGTAGATTACTTCAAGGAAGCATTTTGCATGATCAAATAAGGAATGAATCTAAATAAATGCATGAGCTTGTCTTCTAACTGCATCTAATACTGATGCTTTGTTACTTCAAGCAAGTGGTGACTCTTGTCAAAGTCTGCAAAATGGAAAGTAATAGATTAACCATAAAGCCTCTCAGCTAGGATACCAGAATACACTATATTTACCATTATCTCTGGGTAAATACAGCTTTGTAGACTGCTTTTGTTTTCACTACCTTTCCTTTTTTTTTATAAAACTCAAAGTTGCATCAATTCTTCCTTACCAAGAACCCTGAGCATGTTTTAACATCAGAGATGTCCTCCTTGCTGAGAAACTGAACTGAATATAGATGCCTTATCCAAATGTTCATTGTCAAAATTTTCAGTGGTCACCAGCCTTTGCTCTTTTAGTGCTCCTTGTGCCTTTCCCCTTTCCTTGTCCATTCTGCTATACCCTCTAAGTTATCACAGAATCACAGGGGTTGGAAGGACCTCTGGAGATCATCTAGTCCAACTCCCCTGCCAGAGCAGGGTCACCGAGAGCAGGTTGCACAGGATGGCATCCAGGCAGGTTTTGAATGTCTCCAGAGTCGGAGACTCCACCACCTCCCTAGGCAGCCTGTTCCAGTGCTCTGCCACCCTCAAGGTAAAGAAATTCCTCCTCGTGTTTAGATGGAACTTTCTATGTTCAAGTTTGTGCCCACTACCTCTTGTCCTATCACTGGGCACCACTGGAAAAAGACTGGTCCCATCCTCCCAGCACCCTCCTTTTAAGTATTTATAAGGATTGATGAGATCCCCTCTCAGTCTTCTCTTCTCCAGACTAAAAAGACCCAAGTCCCTCAGCCTTTCTTCATAAGAAAGATGTTCCAGCCCCCTAATCATCTTTGTAGCCCTCTGCTGTACCCTCTCCAGTAGTTCCCTGTCCTTCTTGAACTGGGCAGCCCAGAACTGGACACAGTACTCCAGATGCGGCCTTACCAAGGCAGAGTAGAGGGGGATGATAACCTCCCATGATCTGCTTGCCACACACCTCTTGATGCACCCCAGGATTCCATTGGCCTTCCTGGCGACAAGGGCACATTGCTGGCTCATGGTCATCCCGTTGTCCACCAGGACTCCCAGATCCCTTTCCACAGAGCTGCTTTCCAGCAGGTCAGCCCCTTACCTGTACTGGTGCATGGGGTTATTCCTCCCCAAGTGCAGTACCTTACCCTTGACCTTGTTGAAGTTCAATAGGTTTCTCTCTGCCCAACTCTCCAGCCTGTCCAGGTCACGCTGAATGGCAGCACAGTCTTTGGGTGTGTCAGCCACCCCTCCCGGTTTTGTGTCAGCATGTCTATAGCATCCCTGCAGCTCCAGGTCTCCTTACCACCTGCTCTTTCTCTTGCTTTCAGAGGTGCTCAAGTTAATTCTTTAGGCTCTACTTTGTAATTCTCTCCTTTGCGCTTGAGTGATGTACACCCAATCACAGGTCACATCTTGTTTCTGCTTCTTCCACCACTGAATGTCTTGGAAGGGCATTTCAGGAGCCAGAGAGACTGACTGCACTGAATTATTTCCAAGAGTCTTTTCAAATCTTTCTTAAGCAGAAATCCCACTGCTCCCATCAAGTCCCTCTTTGAGATTTTCATTTCCTTCCCTAAGCCTTCTTTTTGCTATTCTTTCTCCAATTGTCACAAGTGTTACTGACTTCAAGAAGACGGAAAGGCTCTGTCACAAGCTTTTTCCATCAACTTACCTTCTTTTCTCCTAATAGCTTTTGTTCCTGATCTTTCCCTGATCTGTTTCCTTCCCCAGTGATGTGTGCCAGCATGACTAAACTAATTCCTTCCCCTCCTTCATTTGTCTGGTAGCTCCTCCTTTTCATGTCCTAAATGCATTTTAATGCTCCATGTCCTTAAATACATAAGATTAATACCATAATAATCCTACTCTATTTCATCTTGAGTATCGTTAGATGATAACCTCTAACCTTCCCCCACCTTCTACATATCCTCATTGTTCCATACTGGTCTGTCAGAAATGCAGCTCCTGTAACCACCTTCTCCAGCGCAACAATCAATCACGTTTTTGTCTCACTGAATCTTCCCGCTCTCTCTTCTGTGATCAAACGCTTCATCCCAACACTTCACCAAGCCCAGTCTCTGACTTTGGTTCCTTTTATATAGTCATTGCTGCCAATGCCAGTGCTCCTTTCACTTGTTCTCCCTCATGTTTACTTGCTGTTATGTTATCTCCCAGCCTGTGGGTATCTCTTTTTTTCTCATTCAAATTCTTCCTCAAAGCGCATTTCATCAGAGCCATTGTCACTATCCTGCCCTCAACATTCTATTATTATTTACAGGCCCTTTAATGATAGGAGAAAAAGTAGAAAGCAAAAAGGAAAAGGGACGGGAACATTGTAAGTTGTCACTATCTCTGCATCTTCAAAAGAGTCTTTTGACATCCGTTGTTCTTCAGGATAAAGTAGGACAGCATTTGCCTTGTAGAGCATCACAAACACTACTGGTGTCTAACAAATATTGGTAATAACTGTAACTGGTTCTTTCTTCTAAGCAGTCACTAGGAATTGTCTACGTATAGGGGTTGTATAATCAGGCTGCTGTCTCAGGGGCCTGCTGTCAGTCTCTCCATCTCCCTTGTGAGCAGCGGAGAATGACTATGTATTAATAATGAGCTATGAGATGCCTGAGATTTTAATCTCCTCACTAATGAGAAAAAGCCAAAGGAAACATATGTAAGAGATCGTTGTCTGAAGTGAAGACAAGGTGCCATTTTCATGTAGTTATAAAACATTCTTTAAACTCTTTGCTTGTATTGTATAAGAAGCTGCTGTGGCATACACAGTCAATGTGGATGAGAAACAAAGGGGTCACTTATGTGGGACATGAATACTATTTCCTGAGGTACTCATACTGCTAGTGGAAACCCCAGTTATTCACTTGCTGGGTGAAGAAGTGGGATTCTGCTACTGACTTCAGCATAAGGGGAGTTTGGTCGGCAATTCCCATTTCAAAAGTTGGTCAAGAAAGATATTGAGCCCTTTGAAAAATGTGGCTCCAGTGCTGAACAAAATAGGTTACAGAGAGAGGCTGAAGAATTAAGTCACTTTCATAAATGTGTTTTCAGCTGTAAGAGACACCAGATCATTCAGTGGTTTGCCTCTTTCAGCTTTCAGTATAAACCAGGGATTTGGTGAATGGTTTATCTGAAGACAAGGTCCTTGTTTTGCATCTTAATTCCATGGCAGGAAAATGTATGCCCACACTTCAACTCAGTGTGGATTTTTAATGGCTTACAAATAGCTTCCTGCACCAGATTGTAGTATACAACAGCAGCAGCTCCCTGGTGCAGTTCAGAATAGTATACAACCTGTTACAGTGGAATAAGGACACAATAGGATCAGATGAACTTTCAGCAAGGAGAGAAAAATTGCAGAGTCTCTGAAAGTCCATTTGTGCTATACTAAAATCTTTGTTCCTTAATAAGATTACTATTAAATTACAAAACTCCCATTATCTCAGATAAGGAGTTCTCTCTTGGGTTGGTTTTGTGGTTTTTTGGGGGTTTTTTTTTGGGGGGGGAGGAGAAGTGGTTGGTTGGTTGGTTTTTTTTTTCCCCTGAAGACTGCTACCAGCTATTCACACATTTTATCTTATAAAGAAAGCCTGTTTCTCCAGTCAGTCTGAATTCTCTTTTCCTGAAGATTTAAAACAGAGCAGTGCCAGAAACATTAGAAGGCTTCTTTCTGTGAAACTGCACTCTTTTTTTAACAAAATAGACTTCTGAACAGATTAGGAGTACATTTGTCTGGGGATATAAAAGCAGAGAATACCTAGTCTTAAAGTGTCTTCACCACATTGCTGTTGTGGTCATTTGTACCGATGGAAAATACTCAGTTTTAGCAGCACTTCTTTACCCATTCGATACAGATCTAAACAGCCATACAAGGTGTGGTGAAGCTCTTAGGATTCAGCTTATTGATGCTGTCAGCAGCTCATGTTGGCAGAGTTCCCAGCAGAGGTTTTCTATCTGAAGGTTATCACTGCTAGCTTTGATTGTGTATACAATATCCCATTCTAAAGAGAAGGACAGCCCCAAATTTGTATATAACTTCTAATGGTAGAAACTGCTCCACTGTCAAAAGGAGAAACTAATTTTTTGCAATGATTTTCTACTTTGTAAAGCAAATGACACACTGTTACTAAGGTCTGCAAGTGAGTTTTCTTGGCAGTCGCGCATGAAACCTCTTGAGACACTGAGTGTGTGCTTTTGCCAGTAGGTATTAACATGCTTTGCTTCCCGCTCTTCAGCAACTATTTCCATTAGTTCCTAATACTTCAGGCAAGAGAGAGAAAGTGAGAGAGACACTGAGGGAGAGCAAATTCCTCTTGAATAACACAGCTTGTTTACAAACCTTCCACAGCCTGAACTAAGCCAACGGGAGGTCTCTAAATTAGCTATTGGAAAAGCATTTCAGGATGGTTTGTGTGGTGGAATGGAATTGATAATAAAAGTTGCTTGTCTGTACCCTGTGAGCTGATTAGCTCAGGAAGAATACACACAGTGTTACAATTAGCATTCAAAGCCTATTCATCTGTACGCTGGCACAGAGAACAGTCTCTGTGGGAGGCTTAACTGGGAGAATTATTCCTTCTTCTGTGCTGTTCATAGTTAGTTGGGCTTTAAAGGATCCAAAGCCTTTAAAAGAGACTTGGTCTTCGGGAAATCATTGAAGACGATAGAAGCTGAAGTGCTTGGCAATTGGCAGGACTGAGAGCAACTGCTGTATTGCTCTCTATCAAGCCTGGCATTTTGCACTGCAAAAAAATAGTTTATCAGTAACGCATCTAAAATAATGTCACTAGTCAGGATTCAGTAGCCAAGACAATAAAATATGTTAAATGTGACAGTTCTTCCTGCCATGTTGCAGTTGCTAATATAGATGCAAAAAACCCCAACAAATGGAACAAATTAGTGGTCCTATAGTAATATTAATGTGCCCATTGTTGCATATATAGTGAAAGGCATTTTTAGCCCTGCATCTAAACAAGAAATTAAAATTTAAATGAATGAGGCTGAAATACTATGGAGCACCACAACTATGTGATTTCCTAACATGGGCTGTTGCATTAACAATGTTCTTGCATGCAGTTTTATCCATACAAGGCCAAAGCCTGAACTTCCTTCTGACCATACTGTAACTGTCAGTACTAGAAAAGGTTTACAGAAACCAAAAGGATGCTTACACTCTTCCCCCCAACCAAATGCTACACTGGGATCCCCAGAGTCCCCTATACCTGAGTAACGTGCACAAAATAAGCTACCTTCACACATAACCTGCAGGCAGGCTTGGAGGACTGCCAGTCCCACATGCAGTGTTGCACTTAGATTTGTGCATCCTAGGAGCCAAGGCTTTTAAGGAGAGCATCTCCATGTAAGAATAGCTATGGGCCATGTCAGTACTTGACAAGCTTCCCCTCAACAAAAGGAAAGACAAAAGTCTTAATGCTCTGGAGTGAAGTTGACCTAAAACCTCTTGTAAACTCCCCAAGTTAATTGGGATTTTGTTTGTCTTTTGATTTCAAAAAGGTCTTGCTTCATCTCTCTTTTGTTGCCACTGCAGTTCTTTGCTCTCCGGCTACTACGTTACTGTCGCATTGCAGGAGCCTGAGTGTTGTAAACACCTGTCCCAAGGGTTGAGAATCCATCCAGGCCATGCCTGACACCAGACAGATGTGGGATCTAGAAAGGTTGCTTGGTCAGCCAGTTTGTCTTTCTACTCTTTCCAAAATTGCATCCTGCCTGCATTTCTTCCCACTAATGCCTCACCAAATACATCTTTCAGTATTACCAGGTGTAGGTAGTTAGGGACAGGCAGTCGGAAGATATCGCGCTGTACGGGAAGATAGGGCCCCTCTCCTGATAGCCATTAGCGTTTAGTTTATGATGTGAGCAGACGGAAGTGATGTTGTAAACCCAAGTTATAAAATGCTGTGTTACCCTGCAATAAACGCCATTTGCCGTCCACCACATTGGTGTCTGTGAGCTAATAGCCCGAGCGGCCTGGGGTTGGTCGCCGTGCCGTTCCTGAACCAGGTCGCCACGCCAACGAAGGCAACACCAGGATGATACCCTCTTTGATAGTTAGTCTCTTTCAGACTTCAGCTGGTTTTAGCATTCAGAAATACACTCTGAGCTTAGACTCAACTCTTTCTTTGATAGCTTGTTTCTGTGTCTCAGCATCTGCTGAGATTGAGTAATTCCCTTCCTTCATTTATATTTATATTTTGAAGGTATTTATAGATTGAAGCTGTGGCCTCTTGAGTTTTCTTTTCTCTAGGTTATATTTATAGACCTTTGATAATCATCCCTCATATTTTGTGCTTATCTTCCAATACTTACATGCTGTTTTCTAGACATTGCATTGCTGCCTCCCCGCCCCCATGATTTTGCTCTGCATTATCCCAAAAGTGGTGATACTAGGACTCATTTTACCGTAACATTGTTAATTGAAGATGATGCAGCCCCAGTAGATAAATTACATAATCTGTTAACACTCCAGCCCTGAAAAACATTCTAGACAGTGGCTATTTTCTTACCTTTTAGAAGTTCGCTGCTGTTTCTCCTGCTGCTTGGGACAGGGACTGTCTCTAGCTGTCAGTACAGTGCTCAGCATGGTGGATTTCCAGTCGCCTCTGGATTCCTTTGGTGGTTCTGTAATGTAAGATAATTAGAAATAACTGCAGCAGTGACTGAAAAGTGAAGAATCAAGTGTAAAGCCAGAATCTTACCAGCTTTGCTTTTGTAAGGAACTTAATTTTCACACTGAACATTCCCAAACTGCTGTAACTGTAAGAGAGTTAGAATTGAAGGTGATAATGATATGTACTGGTGCAGATTTCCTTGAACCATATGCGAGATCAGCAATCCAGGCTCATAAATTCTGTTCAGTAGCTGTGAAAGTGCCTTGAATTATTTAGTTTACTTGTCCAGTGAGAACCCAGAATTATTAAACTTTTTCCAGCTACCGCATGTACAATTTTTTTTCACAACAAATTTTTCCTTGTGTGCAGTTGGCATATTTTTAAACATACATGGTCAGTCATCTGTCTGCCCTCTGATTCATTTTGAGTCCTTCGTTTTACAATTTTTTCTCCTGCTTCCCCCAAATAACTCCACTCTAACTTTGCCTCCAGGTTTGAGACAGAGCCTTCATCATATCTTCATGCTTACTCTGACTTTAAAATATCTTGACTTAAGAATTCGTTTGTGTGGTAATGCAGGCTACATTCAAGAAGGAGGAATGTAATCTCCCTCTTAGTTAACTGATTTCTTTTTTTAGCTTCTCAGAACAAGTAAAAACTTAACTTGTTGAAATGACTGGGGCTTTTGTTTACCTCTGCCTGGTATTTCCTTTGGTGAGAAGGCATTTTCTCAAACAAGTCATATCAAAAGGGAGACACTGCTGTAATTCCAAATACTGGTGAAGAACCAGCTCTTGTTCTTATTGTCACCACTCAAGAGAAGCAGTCACAATTCACAGGACAGCTTCTTCTTGCGTGCTGAGATTCTTCGGTCTGTCTGCAGGGCACCATGGATGGAGTGCAGGCTGCTTCCCATGTCTTCCTTGGTAATCCCAAGGAATTCCCAAGGAATTCCCAAGGAATTCAGGTTACCCGCTCTTCCTGATAAGCAGCCTCTGTCACTTTTACCTCAAACTTTTTGAGTACCTCTAATAAGCCCAGGATTTTTTCTGCAGATAACAGGAACTTTGGAGTATAGGCTTGCTGTTGTTAGGAATGTTCTTCTCTCTTTATCACCTACTGGCTTCTGATACTTGTAGAAAGAGCTGAGATTTACACGTATACTTACAGAATCTAGGAGACGAGTGGCATATTAGACGTATACTGATTTCTTAAACACACTTTTCAAAGGATAACCTAGCCCACCAGTAGCAAAAGTAATACATGCTTGCTAAAAGGTTTGTTTCTTTTAACTCAAAAGATTTAACTTTTTAGATGAGTCAAAAAAATATATCAGTATCAACAAATCTCATGGACCCATCTGGGATATTGCAGACAACCGAGTGAAAGCATTTGCCTCAGCAGAGGGGAGGATGGCACAGTGACAGTATCAGTGTGCTCCTGAGCCTGCACATCCCATGCTGTTTTAACATTTTGTGCTGCCTTGTGTCTCTGAGTGAGGGCTTAGGTTAGAAAGCCATAAAAGTCCAATGGGGAAAAAAAAAGAAACTTGGAAACTCAACCACTGGTTTCAGTGACTAGTGTGCCTGTAAGATTAACTTACACTTTACAAGGGAACATTTCTCTGAAAGGCTTTTTACATCATCAGATGGAATATTTTATGCTAGCATAAGTAGTTTTCAAGCATCCACATCTAAGGCTATGTTTTAAAAGTATAGCCTCTTATGTGTGCAAAAACATAATGGCAGTAGAGCACAATTTGTGAATACATCATTGCTGGCAAACCTGGGAGTTGTTTGCTGAATTTTGATGCTGTTAATAAGAGCAATAAGCTAATGACATAAAATAAGACCATGCTAGATGAGGAAACAGGGGGTTATCTGCCCAGTGGCCATTTGTATAATGAATGCTTATTCAAGGTTGAAAATACATTTCAAAACTTCAGAATAAATCTTGGAATAAAAGCCTCCAATCTGCCATCGCTCTGTTCATCTCCAGAAATCTAGGATGCTGCTGTAAGAATAAGGTGGAGAGATGCTGTGTGAGCTGCTCTGCAGTACCATAATATCTATGCTTACTTCTGTACCTAAAAAAACAAAGCCCCTTTGCCCCCATATTAGTTGTTGAGAAGTGGTAACCTAAATGTAGAACAGATGAAGTGTGCTGTCATTAAGGGATTTCCAAAAGGGCATTATACTAGTGACTGTAAAACTGCATGTGGCAGACTGAAAAAACACACAAATCCCCTTGTTTTATGCTGTTACAGCTTTGACAGTCCCTCTCTTGGGGTGGGTGCTCCTAAGATGCATTAATTCTAGCACTTAAGCTCCCATGTTCAGTGAAATAGAGGCATGAACTGACCTTTCCAGAAGGAAAAGGTTAATGTTGAAAAACACTGATTTCAGCAATCCATCTTCTCAAGGTAACCCTAGAGTTTATGGTTTGCTTAACTATACAGTGTTGCTGTTCCCTTGAAAAATAACTTTCTTTCTAAAGTGATCTATGTAGCTGAACCAGTATTCCCACTCATAAACTGTTTGAATTTTAATTGTCTGCTATCTATCTCATACGTCTTTGTCACCTGATAGCATGGAGCAGATGTTGAGATACATCTGCATCTCAGATGCTGCTGAGGTGGCAGCCAGAGAGATGCTCTCATAAAATCTTTCTGGTAGTTCTTGCCTACGGTCATTCTGGGAGGGGCCTGACAACACTGCGATGCATCAGGAGATGACTATCATAAATGGGGTAACAGGATGTGCTTATCCAGTTTGCATCAGTTGTTTCAGTTACTCCAATTACATAACAGCAACCCTAATCAGACAACGGTGTCACATAAAGAACTTTAATTGGTGGCTAAGTAGTAAATCTGAGCAAAGGAGAACTTGGGGTCAGTATTAGAACCAATTCTTTACAGGGCATGTATTCAGTAGAAAAGTTTCACCAGAGAAACAGTGGAAACCTCATCGCTTCAGTTACCTGAAATGACTAGACAGGGCTCTTAAGCAGTGTTGTAGGAAATGATTTTCCATTGACAATTCAGAAGCATTACCTTATCTAACAGTTGGTCTTTCTGCTTCATATCCTCTGAATCTGTCTTTTCCAGCAAGCTTGACAGCCACATCTGAGGAAAGTGGGCTTTGTGACACCTGAAAGAGGCCCCTGGGCCTTAAAGCTACTAAGAGACAAGGAAATACTTCATGCCTGCCAAAAGCCTCAGAAGTACTCCTCATGGTTGCTCTGTGATTCTGCATGAAGCAAGACCTGCATTTGCAGGTCCTCCTGCTCTTGCTCCAGGTAACCCAGCCTCCTCCTTTGCAAATGAGCATATAATGGACGTATGTGGTATGGGTGAAGTATAGACCACTACACCAGTTCCAAAAGTTCAACTGAAATACCAATACAAGGGTATTTCATTAACTGCTTCATGTGGTGCTCTGTGGCCACAAAGATCATTGCTCTGTTCATTGCTTTGCCTTGTCTTGCTTTAAATGATTGGGGCTAATGATGTTTCCAACCACTTCCATCAGATTATTTTGCAGTTTGATGGAGTGCCAGGACATCCTTCCTGATACCATCTGACTTATATTTTTTCTTTTCTCAGCTTCATCCCATTAATTTTACTTAAAAAAAAAAAAAATCTTTCACAGCTTTGTGTTTTTACATGCTCTGAATATTTTGAGGCTGTTTGTGTAGTCCCTAAGTAGCCATTACTGGGAAACATTTTGGTCTTCCTTCTTGCAAACTACATGCTACAACTGTAAGCGTGTGATTACCATGAAGATAATAAAAAGTCATTTAAATTAGAACAGATTGGAAAATATAGCCATGGGACAAGAAACCAACAGGAATGCTAGGCCAAATCCAGTAAAGCTTTTAGGCTGTTAGTCTTCAAAGAGATACTGCTGGCATTGGTGTGAAGCTGGGACTCTACAAAGGAGCTAAAAGCCTACATTAGGAGATGGAATCCCAAATGCTTTGTTGGAAACAAACCTTTGTACTTCCATACAGTGAAAGTCTTTTTATTTTCTGGAGGTATGTCAGAGCAGGAAGCCCTGGCTGCAGCATACACGGGGACGGCCATTTGCTGACTTCACCTGGGGCTGTGGGGGGATCACAGCTACCTGTAAGGCCATCACGGGGTGTGGGCTGATGCAGTGCATGTTTACTCATCTGTAGGTCAATGACCTTATAGAAAGTTTCAAAAAGCTTTGGTGACCGACTGAGGAGGCCCAATGTTTTATTTCTTACATTTGTGTAGTATCATTGTGACAGTAGACATGTCTACGCCACTGCTTCTGTTAAAAGACTTTATTATACGCCTAGGGATTTGAGAAGGTTTGGGGGTATAAATCTCCCTTTTGAAGCTGCTAAAAGGCAAATTGCCAGTCTGAACAGAAACCAAGCGGCAACTTGGCTTGCAAACCAGGAGGCCTACAGCTTACACAAGGTGCCAAGAAACCATTTCAAAAGGAATAAAGTGACTGTGGCAAAGGTGGATAGGCAGGCAGGATTGGTGGGTATGTGACAGTTTTCCAAACACTAAAGTACATCTTAACACTGGTAGACATTATCCAAGCCAGCCTGAGCCATTGGTCTAAAAGGCAAAAGAAGTTCTGAAACAACCACGGCCTTTAAAGCAATTTTTAGGAGGGGGTGCATGCCTCAGAAATTAGAGACTGATCAGGGAAAAGCATTTTAAACCAGCCTTTAAACAAGCTGGAAAAGCAGTATAGTGTTCACCATGGTGTTACCTGTAATGTTAATTTCCATATCCAACTAGCCAGTGCCCCTGCATGACCGCTCCAGCACAGACAGGATCCATCACCCCTTGTACTATGTGCAAAACATCTCCTAACTATCTTAACAACGTAGAGAAGACTGCCCTATGTGACCATTTCTGCATCTGCAGGAACAGTGTATACGGACATCTTATCTATGCAGAGTTTGGTCAGTTTTGCAGCAGGAGCCACCCAAAGGAGTTTCTGAATGGCCAGATCCTCCACTCTTGGTGCTAATCGACACAGCAACACACAGAGATTGTGCCTATGGATTGATCTAGTCAAAGCAGGAGATGCCATGGGGAATCTTCAGGACTGTTTGAAATTCCCATCTGTGGAGCTCGTGACAAGTAGTCAAATGCTTAGTTGTGCCACTGTCCAGAAGTTCAGCCAGTGACCTGGTCTTCAGTCGGCCCCAGCGTTGGTCTGGTGTCACTCCATTGCAAAGATCCACCGGGGAGTTTCTGTCCCAGCCTGGCCTGACCAGCCTCTCTTCTCAGGAGCCAGGGAGCTGTGGGATGATGCTGCCTGGCTGGTGGTGCTGGGACTGGCCAGATCCAACCACATGCTGGAAGCTGTAAAGAGAGGCAGGAAGGTCAGTGGCATGGCCACACACCCCTGGGGCAGAAGAGGCCAGAGTGGTGCCCCAGTCCTCCTGGGGTAGAGAGGCTCTAGCTAGGGGAATCCAGGGAGAACCAGGTTTCCTCTTACCGGTGCCCAGGCCAGCACAGTTATCACACTCACATGTGGCTGCAGTGTTCCTCAAAGTGAAGCAGTTTTGGTGCATGCCTTTGACAGCACTGGAGGAGCAGAGGACCATGTGTCATGGCCTGGGAAAGCAAATGGTTTGGTGGTCACAGCAGCCAGGGTTGTCATTGATGCAAGGAAAACTGTCAAGGACAAAGTGAGTCAAGCAAGGGAGTACCCAGCAGAGGTCCCTGAGCTGGCCCCAGCTGTGTGCCAAGAGACCTTGCTCCCAGAGCCGTTGGTGAGGTGAAGAGCCTGGTCATAGCCCCAGGGGCATCCTCCATTGCATGGAGAACCATGTGGTCAGTGCTGGCAGAAGCATCCTTCTTCCTCTAGCAGCTCAGCATGCCTGTGGGAAAGAACTGTCCCTTTCCCTGTCCCTCTTTGCAAGACCTTCAGAGATCTGGCCAGACCAGGACTAAAACAGTCTCAGAGCTCTTCAGGTCTTTCAGGTACCATTTCCCTGTTTAATGGGAATATTTCTGTAACTCCTGGAGACCAACCATCGGCAGATTTTTCTCTTCAACTGTCCTGTGTACCTCCTTGCAGGCCAAACTGCATTTTAAAAATTGATGATATTTCAAAGATTGCTATTTAAAATAGGGGTTTTTTTCCTGTGGTTTTTTTTTTTAAAGATTCCTTCTTTTGAAAACCCTTCTCCATTTCACATTTTCACAAAAATAAAATTTTCATGAGAAATGTTCATTTCAACGAGCCTGGTCAGAGGACACAAGCTTCCCATCAAATGCAGTGATTTTAAGATGAGCCAGAGAAACTTGGAGAAAAACAATAAGTGAAGATGAGAAACAATAAATTAGAAAAACAATTATTTTTTTTCTCAAAAACAGCCAAATATTTTTTAAGACATCCATACTTGGTTTGTTCCTTTTATTTTAACGAACATGTGCCAAATATGTTTTTATCCTCTTTTCAGAGTTTCTGGAATGTCCAACTGAAATAATATTTACTATGAGACTGGTATATGCTTTCCTGAGCAAGACTTTGGATTTTTTTTCTGGATATCTCTGGATCTGTCCAACTTTGCACACGTACAACTTTAACTGTGAGGGATCCAAGGGCACCAACAGCCCCAGTGTCCCTGCCCATCCCAGGACCTGGTCTCAGCTGCCCAGCACTGTTAGTCCCTGCTCCAGCAATGCTGCAGCAGTGCCTCATCTCCAGCTCCCTACAGCCCTGCCCTGCCTGGCCGTGGGCCATGTCCCAGACTAGCCTTGGCCTATCCCTGTCCCCTTCCCCTGATGCCCCCTGGCCTGCCCTGCTCCCTGGCTGGGACAATGGGATGGGCCCTGCTGAGTCCCATAGGGACCTGCCACTGCTCCTGGAGCTGCTGGCCCTTGCTGTGTCCTGATAATTATCTTTTTTTCATTTTATTAACCTGCCAAATGTGTGTAATAAGATGCAAAATTAAGATGAAGAGCTGTCAAGAGCCAATAAGATGTGTGCTTGGGGCTGCCCTGCCTCTCCCGTGTATCTCCATTGCAGTGATTCATGTCTTCTTTCTTCTCATCATCTACTTTCTCTGAGAACCCAGTTTAGCTGGGTGCTGGAAGGGGTACGCCCCTGCTGCTTGTACTTCCTCCTGTCTGGCTTCTCATGCCCTCCCTCAAGCACAGTAATTTAGACACCTGCTTTCCAGTGTCACTGCAGCAATGCATCTAATCCCAACTGTGGTTCAAAATGCCTTGGTTTCTTTCTTGGTGCTTTTATAAATTCCTGGGAATGCAAACTTACGAGAAGCTCAGTGGTAAAGAAAAAGGTGCCTGATTTTGCTGCAATTTGCCTCTTTCAAATGAGGCAACATTTTAACTTAGAGACCTCAAGAAAATTCTGATGTGGCACTTCAGGACATGCAACAAATACTGAACAATGTCTGTTTTAGGACCCTCCAACCTTTGCCAGCCCAGGCACTGATACCCGGGAAATAGCATGCTGCTGCATTGGATGTTGTGTTTTGCTATTCTTTGCTGCTCTACTTTAACATTTTAATTTCCTACTGCTGTTACCACAAGGACATCAAGAGTTCTTCACTCAAGCCAGCATTTCTCACCACATGAGCTATACAGAAAGGATTACTGTGCCACGTGCTGGCAGTGTCCCAAGGTTTTTTGCTGTGTCAGGACATCAGCCCCCTCCTTCTTGAAAAGACCTAAAAATAAATGTATTTCCTTGTTACCAGCTTAGTTCTATGGGAGCTGGCAGCACACAACAATGTGATCTTTCTGTATTAGACCTTTCAAGTCCTTTAACATTTTCGTGATCTTTTCATTGGGAGTGCCAAGGTGCATTTCACTTTGCTTTTATTCTTGTGCTTAAAACCTGTTTCTGTAACTCTACCTGTATACAAAACATCTTTCCTCCTTTCAGTTTCCTTGGCCTTATCCTCTTTCCACTGGGGAAAATAAATAAAGGAGAAACTTCCAATTTATTGTAGAAGTATCAAATGAGAGCTTCCTGCAGATTGGAGTGGTGCAAACAGGTTTCTCATCTATTCCTAAGCCAGGAAATGTGAAATAGTATCTCACTCTCGTTCTGACAGTTACACCCATGAGAACTAAAGTGTACCTGTGAAACTAATCCTAGTTAAGTCTTAAACAAAAATGTACAGACAAGTATGCATCTGCTTGTGCTCTTTACCATTTGGTTAGTGCTGTAGCTCATGCATTAGTGGGGGCAGTAAGAACATGCACTATTTGATTCCCATCCTTTGGGGTAGCTATTTGAGAGCCCTTTGTTTTCAGTCGGAATCCTAGTGCTGTTTCAGTCTGGTAGTGAACAAGCAGATGCTTACATTTGTGTCACTGGATAAACTTCAATAATATTTTAAAACAACTATTTCACTGGATTAGCAGAATTAGAAATAATATAACAAATATCCACCCTGTATAGTGCTTCTGCATTAATGGGATTTATCACAAGTATGATTGGTTTCAGGTGGTCAAATAATAATGCAGAATGGAAATCCTGCATGATGGCACAAGTTACTTGGAACTATCTCTTTGCTGGGCCCTTGCATATTTTTTAACAAGTAGTTTTTATGGAAAACATGCTTTTCCTACTTATGTAAGAATCTTCCCAGCACATATTTTCTCGCTTCAATGGCAATAACAATTTCATTCTATTCTGGTCTTCTTAAGGGTATTATTTTCCCACAAGACCAGTGAGTTAAATTGCCTACCACAACACATCTGAAAATTATTCCAATCCCAAAGAGCGCGTGTGAAGCCCTTCTCTTAAAAGTAGCAATCCTTTAAGGCTACTTCAAGTTGCATCTTTTGGATCACTACTTACAGAAAAATTGTTCCGGGGATTTTTGCTGTACAAATTTGAGAACTTCTCAGTTAGTTTTCATTTATTTTTGTCTTGTATCTTTGGATAAAGTGGTGACATTTCTCCAGGACTGACCAGTACTATACTGAAGACCATATTCAGCCAGCCTTTTTATTAAAACTTAAAATGTGAGCATCAGGAGCTCAGAAACTGAAAAACTGTATTTCTCTCAGCTTTTATAATTAATTGCATAATGGACAGATTGAGTGAGTAAACTGTCTGAAGTGGCTGTTACGTGTTTTTCTGAGACTTCTTTTAGGAACTGCAGGAGAAAAGTTATGTAACTACAAGGTGGGGGGGGCAACCACTTAAGGCACTGAAATTCTGATTTATAAATTGTTTCAACAGAAGCAATAGCGACTCATACTTTGATTTCTTTTACAGGAGATAAATCTGAGGTTATTTGGCTCAGGCACAACTCTTCCTGGGGAAAAAAAGGCCAAAAGCCAATTCACAGAAAGAGTAGTTGAATACTAAAACTCAAGATGACAATCTGACAGCCACTTGGCATCTGCTCTCAGATGGCAGCCAGCTGGCTTCTCACAACAATATATGCACCACAAACACTGTTAGGAAGAGCTTGCTGAGAACATTGATGCAGTACATGCATAGATGCAACACCTCCTGTAAAGCTCCTCTTGCATAAAGCCCAATGGGTTGGTGCGTCACAGCAGCGCCGCTGTAGCACTTGTGTCTGTCCTCACAACACACGCATCCCCAGTATCTATAAGGAATTAACAGATTAGTGACGAGCACTAATCACTAATAAACACTTGTTTTTTCTGGGCTCCGTCCTGCTAATATACAACAGTATATGGCTTTCTGCAAGGCAGGGCCAACCATTTAGCTTCAAGGGCAATGTGACTGTTGGACTGTTGGCTCTTTCAAAGTGGAACAGCTTTTGTTTGCATGGTGCCTTGCAAAAGATGAACTCACCCATCATGGTGGTTCATAGGGCCAGTATGGTTATGTTTAGACCTTCTGTTGGGAGAAGGCGAAAGTTTCCATCCCTGTTCTGCTGTAGAGACAGGCTGAAAAACAATTGGCATACAAAGCTGTCATACTCTGCTCTGTCATGTGGACACCTCACAGTCCAATTCCCGGGTCCCAGTGACTACAGTGCTGAAAATGCGCTAGTGACAGGGGTGTGTACTTCACTTTACGTGTAAGCCATTGTTCCCACTAGGTGTAAAAATGAGAGCAGGGAGAAATGTCTGCATCTGCAAAGACCTTATTGCATTAAGATGGATCTGAAAAGTCTAAACAGCATCTTCTGTCACCAGCTGCTGAATGTGTATCAACTTCAGGCCTTTTTCTACATCCTGTCTGCACCAGCTTTTTCAAGTGCTCTTGTTTTTGTCTCTGAGAATACCTGTTCCATCTGTGGTTTACCGGTAGCTGTCACAGCCACACAATCCATCATCTTAAGTATTTTTATGATCATTAATTCAATGCAGAACACTGAGAGCTTGCTACTTCTGGCAATTAACTTGAGATAAATAAAAGTGGTATGAGCAGGCATTAAGTTACCCACCTGCAGAAGAATGGCTCAGCGCTGAGTGCTCTCAACAGATGAGTGCATCTGAGGAAGTGCTAATTGCAATGTATTCCGTATGGTCTTTTTGTTTATGCAAAAAAGATTGAGGAAATGGGAAGAAAAGGAAAATGTCCCTGTCGTAGGAGTCAAAGTGGAAAATACACAGGAATTGGGCTCTAGAAGAACACTGGTATCCTGGTTATTCTCAGAATCTGCAAAAAAAGAATATGCTAGGAACAGGGGAGCAGGCAGAGGACTGATGCCATGAACAGAAATCTCCATCTGTGCTCTGGCCACGGTCCAGAATGTATGACATAGCTTACATGACACAGTGCCCATTTGGATTATTTATATAACACCATAGGCGCTACGAGTGTTGTAGGAAGATAAGATGAGTGACCTGAGAGTCTTGTGTTGAGAGTGAAACAGACACAATCCAATGATTAATTGTAAGGTGCAAACATGGGAAAGGGCAGCACTGAATCAGATGAGAAACAAAGCTCAGGTAAAGAAGCAAATGCTGATCAGGGCCATAAAAATGGCATAAGAAAAAGCAGAGGATTGCTAGGTGGAGACAAAGTGCTGTGAAGTAAGGGAGGCAAGGGTGAGGACTGAGAGTAGGATGGAAAGAACAGTGAGATTAGGGAGAACTATGTGTCTCTGGGAAGTGAAGTCATGAAGACTGTGAACTTGGAAAAAAACAGGAAACTGGGTTATAGGGGTGATGGACTGTAATATGTGTGTATAGTATGCAGCTGATTAAGCAGAAAAACTGACTTAGGATACAGTATTTTCAGAAGGCACGGCCAAAAAGAGAGGCAGGATAAAGACAAAAGTGTTTGGAGTAGATTCAACCAGTGCAGTAAATGCCTGGCATCATGAGAGCTGTGCAAGCCAGTTGGCACTGCTCACTTGGGGTGGGTTGGCTTGGGATGAGTAGAGTTCATGAAGTGGAAGGGAAATGCAATGTGCTAGCATCCCCATGGGGATAGCTAACGGGAGTAGTGAGAAACCCACCCTCACACTGCATCCTGCACCCTCTGCCTCCTCTGCCCCCAGAAAGACCAGAGTGCACCACATGTCCACTAGGCTATAAAGACCTCTCAAAATTCAGTGCAACACCTGCTCAGAACTGCATCCAAATTTAGCTGTAATAGAGCTGGATTTAACCTACTAAACCCCATGATTCCCTGAGAGACAGTTGTGCAGTTTGCCACCTGCACACAGCCAGTCAAATGCCTCACCCTTAGAAAGGAAAAATGTATGCCATATGATATATAGGGCACAGTAGGGAGGCTAGATGCTGTGATGGGCTGGAGACAATTGCTGCAGTCCTGCATTATCTCTTCTCCATGCTATATTGCAGTGATTCTTTTTTTTCTCCATAGAGCAAACCATAAAAACACTGTTGAAGAAATCCTGAAGTTTTTGCCAATGGCAGGGCAGAAGCTTTGGCTATTCAAATGCTGCCCCTTTGGGAGGCAGAAGGGAGAAGTGCAGCCAGGGTTGCACGTGGCAGCTCGGGAACATCTGGCAGAGCAGTACAAATGTTCCTGACAACCGCTGAACTGCAGCACACAATCTGTCTTGTGCAGATCGAGAATGATGACTATACCATGGACCTGGCATCGGCTGAAGGGCACAGCATGTTCGAAAGCCTCATTTACCGCACAATTCAGGTCAGAAGAAACCAGGAAGGAAATTGTTACGTGAGCGTTCCTTCACTGTATTGTTTACAGGATACACGGGGAAATTTTTGGCTTAATATTTTGGTAGTTCAAAAGGCAGAGCCAGCATAATTGAGAAGAATTGGAAGCACTGATTTGGCCATAGCAAAGGCAAATTTCCGTGCTGACTGCCATGGAGATTATGTCTTTCTTCATCCCTTCAGTGGCAGTTCTGAGGGGCTCCCACATCAAATCACTCCAGCTCAGGCCAGCAGAGCTATTCTGGCAGGTTTTATCGGCTTACGTAAGTAGAGAAAAGATGAGATGCAACCTTGTCCAGCATAACCGAGCTGGGAGCAGCCTCCAGTTCAGAAGCAGCTTTCTTGGCAGAACCACACAGTTACCTGGATGACCTGGTTTGTTTTGTGAGGCTTCTAATGCCCCAGTTTTACGCTGTGGCTGTGCTGTGGGCTGCCTACCCAGGCTTGCCCATGGCTCTTAAGTCTGGATACAGAGGCCGTTTTAACCTGACTGGAGTTTCCTGGAGAAGGACAGCCTAAAATATTGTTTCTCTAATGTATGTATTTATATGGTGGCAATGGAAAGAGTTACAGAGAGTTGGCCTGATTAAATGTTCTGTTGTAAGGAGCAGGGATATTCTAGCAACCCATATCACTGTCCTGTTATTTTACAATGCACTTTGACAGAAAGTTCAGAACACCTTTTAGACTAGGATTAATGAGAGAAGGGCCAGCATCGTTCAAACACTATTGGATTTAGATTTTCAAAAATCAGGATAAACTTCCTTCAGTGGCCTAATCCTATTTGCTTCATTAAAGGCCTACTGCATTTCGGGAAAATGCATTTCAGAGGACAAAATTCTTCAAACAGAAGGAAATGGCTTTAGCCTTTTGTGCATGAGAAAAAGGCAAAGAAAAAGATTATGGAAGCCAAATTATGACACATTTGTTTTGAATCATTTAAACAGCTCTAGGCATGGGCCCTGTTTTTCAGCATTTAAAAACATTTTTTTTATGTGCTACAATAGAACTGGAAAGCAGCTGATATAATTGATGCTTTTATTTCTGTACAAGGATGGTTTACTAATCACTCTTAGCAGCTCTGTGTTAATGGCTTACCCTTCCAAAAAAATTAGTAGGGATCTTTAGGGTCTCACAAAAAGCATCTTGGCTTGATCCTTCCAGTTTCAAGCCCAAGTTGTAAATATATTACTAAGAATTCTTAAAAAACATAGTAATTATATTAAATAACAGCCAAGAACAAAAACAGTTTTGTGCCTTGGTCCTTTAGCCAAACACAAGCTAAATTTTAAAAGCAAAATCATCCCTCGCATGGTTTCATTACTTCAGTGACATACTAATTCTGTTAAGTGCAGAGCTGGGGTCATTTGGCTAGAAGTTTTTGGTGAGTAAACATCACGCTCTTAATTCAGCTACCTCTTTTTGCTGAGACTTCACTGTCACGTCTCACCAATTCTTCTCGATGCACCTCTGGAATTAAGTAAATTTTAATCTCTGTGACGCATACCAGGGTAAACCTGATCCTTCTTCCTGAAGCACACTCTATTTTGGGTCATTTTTTTCTATGAGTAATCTTACATTTGCTGTAAGGTGTTTTAAGCTACGTGTTGAAGGAGATGGTATTTGCCCTTAACATTGCATATGTGATTGCCTAGTTGCTTGGGACTAAATTCAATAATCCTCATAGGTTTCTTCTTCCATTTTTTTACCTGAATTCATGGAGCAGTAAAATATCAAACTGAATACAGGTCTGAAGAGTTCTAGGTTATTCTCCTGACCACTGCTCCATCCTTTCTTCCTGCCTAATCAGACTTGGAGAAGCAGACAATAGAGAGAAGCTGGAAGGCCAGCTGGAAAGAACTGCAAATGGCCTCTTGTTGTGGGAATGGTCATTTGTTAAGATCTCCGGTGGCACGGGCTCTGATTAGTCTTGCTGAAGACCTACTCCACAGACCTTGTGAACTGAGCCTGCTCTGTTCTTGAGATGCACCTACATCAAGATATGTGAATTTAAATCAGAACCTGAGGATCTCCAGAATACAGAGTTGGGAATTTATCTTCATCAGTCCAGTTAAACTAACTCTAGGCTTTGCTTTTCATCCACAGCTGAGGATCCCAAGTTGATCATGAGGAAAACACAGCAATCAAAATCCTGCTTAATCTAATATACCTGATGTCATATCAAGTTTCCTTGACACCTATCAACAGAAGACCAGAGCACATTCCAGAGTTGTACCTTGACTGTAAGTCCTTCATAGTTATTTGTTATAACTATTTGTTCATAGTTATTTGTCAGGCATGGCCAGCATTTAAGCCAAACAATGACCTTTTCAATCATAAAATATTTCAACTTATTCACTGCCTCTGTGTGTTTCAACCATAGCCTGCCATCCTTGGGCTCTGAGACCCAAGCAGTTGCAGTGGCTACAGGTGCACTGAAAATTGCCAGGGAAAATGGGAGAAGGAATTAAGCCTCCACCCAGACTTGTTTTTAAAATTAAATCCATTTAATAGTCAGAAATTACCTCATGTCCTTTTTCTTGGCCCATTCTTGTCCTCTGAGATTAATAAATAAAACAAAGACCATGCAAGAACTTTTATATTTTCCAGTTTTGCTTCTATTTTATGTTATTCAGGGAGACAGATGCATATAGTTTGATAGGAGGCATTAAGCTCAGTGAAATTTTTCAGTTCAAAAGCTTCACCCCCCTTTAAGCAAAATACTTCAAAAAGAGAAAGAGCGATTGCCTTCCGTAGCAAACTTAGCAAACATTTTTGATACTCAGGGCACTTTCTTTCCTGCACATCAAAGGAAAATATCACTCTTCATTAAAGATATGAATTAACTTATCACAGGATCTAATTGATATTTCAATTCCAGCAAATAACACACTTACTTTTTTGTTCTACAGCTGCATAATATCTGACAGCTCACTGAGCAGTCAGTATTGCAGAGAAATCACGATCAGTTTTGTAAAGCTTGTCAATCTTTCAAAAATTCAAGTTCTCTTTAGACAGAAAAAGACTGTCTCTGAACTATATTGGACACCGTGAGTTTTAGTCCCAGGCAAAGCCAGAAATATGTGAGAAAAATGAACACCTGAATAAACAATTTCTAACTACATATTTTGAAACCCAAAGAAGGTCATTCAATTGATTGATCCATTCTCAGAAGTGGTTATCTCATTTTTAGCAGGAGCTTCAGGATCTTGATGTGAGCAGAAGCAAGAGCTTGTTCCTGTGTATGTGCTTAAAGCGGGAGTTTAGCCTTGAGCGTTCAAGGCTAAAGGACATGGTTTGTTTTTTAAAGGGTGGGAGAGGAAGAAGTGGAATAGACTAGGTCTTCTTCCAGAACTTCACGCTTACACATTAATTGTCCTATGACAAAAAGGATGGTGACTACTGTGGAAAATGGTCTTAACACTTGCTTCAGTCCCTCAAATTCCGTCTTATTTCTGTGCAAGTCTAGTGCTGGTGTCTCTGTACAAGTAAAGCAAGAAATCTAACCTAGATGAAAGGTAATCTTCTGACAAAGTGTTTGAGTCTCAGGAGACCTGGATTTATTTCCAGGCCCTGCTGTACCCTGTGTGGACTTGTACACATCCCTCTCAAACTCACATTCTTAACTTTGCAATGGGGAAATAACATAATGGTATAATATGTGATAAAGTCAATGTTTGTGTGATGACGGTGCTTTAAAAATACAGAACAGCAAAAACAGCACCACCTCCAGAATCTAAAATTAATCTAACCACGTCATAGAAAGGCTGCGTAAATAGCAGGTTTTTTTCTGGGTCTGCATCCTTTCTGTTAAAAAAAGACTGGTTTGTTTTATTCATTTACATTTGAGTTATCCCAGCTTGAACTGCACTGAGGAATGTCTGTTTGCCACAGGTCAAATTAATGTTCCCCTGGGAACACGCCTGAGTCACTAACAGAAGGCAGAGCACTGATTCTAGAGTGAGAATCATTGCTCTTAAAATGTGCTGGATGGTGAAGATAAGGCAGGGAATTACGCTTGGATTCGAACTTTAGACAAGGGCTCATATTTTGCAAGAAGGGTTTCCAGAACATGTTGTATTTATTCTGGTCTGTGTGGAAAGTGTTGGAAAAGAAAAGGTAGCTTATCTCCCTAGGTGAGTTCAGGTCTTAATTCTGATCTGTTTTCTTGACTTAAGGTTTGAAAAGATTATGTTTAAAGATTTAGTTGTAGTCTAAAGTCTTTAAGATCAACTTGTAAGTCTATGAAATTACAACCATCGTCTTGTTATTTCCTTTCCATTTTGGCAAAATATGTTTTTCTCAGATTCTTCTCCTTAGTATACACACCATTAATGTGGTCAAATCATCCCACTGGCTCTAAAGATTCACTCACTGTCTCCAAGGTCCTAGTAAACTGTAACAGTCACAGATCCCAGTTGAAAAGAGTATCCTCCATTTGTTCTTGTGCCTGCCTTTGTTCTATTTCTGTCCTTTTTTTCTTCTCAGAAAGCTCCAGGCTTGATTCAGTTCTCATTTGCAGAACTGCTAGAATTGCTGAAATATGATAACAAAAATAATGGGTTGCTAGTACAGAGGAGCTCTCTATGTTTGACATCAAGAGACAGGAGAAAGCCCTCGCCCATGTTCACCTTTGCATTCCACCTCCCAAACTGCTTCTCCTTTAAAGTGCTACATTATTCTGCTCTAGCACTTTCCACCAAAATTGGGTATCTTATCCTGCTGTTGCTCATACTGCCCTTACCTCTGTCCCCTTCTCTCCCTCTTCACTATTCCCTCAGGCAATGGCCTTCTGCTGCTGCCTGGGTCCTTCATGCTGAAGGTCCCTCAGACCCCAATGCCCAGTGACCTTCCTCTGTCCCAGCGCTTTTCAGCTCTGCATCAGTGGGTGGAAGTTGCCCAGGGTTTTGGGGGTAGCTCAGGTTTTTGGACAGCCAAAGCCTAAGATGAAGATACCAACTATAGTTAACATGTGGGATAGTAGCAGGAGCTGGTGGGCAGGGTGGACTGCGTTCAGCCTGTGGAACGTGGCTGATGAGAGTTCATGGAAGTAGGCTGGGATCCCTGGTTGCAGTGGAGTCCCCAGGGAGAAACAAACATGCTGATGGCCTTGGGAACTGGGACTTGAGAGCAGCCTGAAGTCTCCCCACGGGGTGGCAATGCAATGTCTGCAAAGGCCCTGGTACCAGGGCTGGGGGAAGCCCTAAGCAGCCCTTCAGAGCTGCCTTTGTCATCTGGAGTTCAGCTTGAGACCTGCTTAATGAGGCTAAGCCAGGAATTGTTTTGACTGAGTGTCTGAGCTGGAATTCTTTGAGTAAAATTGTTGTTTTTCTCTGCAGTCTCTTACGAGCTTGATTATTCCACTAGAGACATTTTGAGACCAATCCCATGAACATATTTTGAGCTTATTAAAAGCCTGTCTTAAACCTGGCACATACAAGCAGCAATCAATGAAAACCTGGCACTGGTACACTGAACCGCATTGTGCTGGCCATAATATTGATGTTTGCTGAATATTTACAGCATTAAAGCAACAGTTCATTTAAAAGAAACAAGTTGGAAAGAAGCTTACTCTGAAAGCAGCAAGTAAATTATATCAAATACCATATGAGCTTTGATGCAGTGTAAGTAAAGCATTAAAGCCAGCTAGGGCTGTTTTGATAAAAGATCTGTGTAAGAAGTTCTGAATAGAAGTTAGTGAATTAACATACATATTGGTAGCATAGCTTTTTTTTTTTTTTCTCAAAGAGGTGGTTTTCAGAAGGCAAAGCGATTCAAAATTGTGTTTAGTGAGTGTGCACAAGAGGTTAACTTGGTTTTGCTTTATGAGTGCTACATTTCACCTTGTGGATGGATCCAGGTCTGTGTCTAGAATGTGATTTGACTGCTGTGTGTCATAAAACAGGACACAAGTTGTTTTGTCAGGAGGAAAATGGAAGAATAAATTTGTGCTCAAGAAAATATGGCTTTTCCTGATTGGCAAGGACTCAATGTGTTCTCAGGAACAGAATGCAGAGAAAACCTTTTCCCCAGCTCTGATAACAGTGATAAATTGTAGAGTAGTTAAAAAGGCGAATTAATATTAGGGGGTTTTGTGAAACAATGTAACTAAAGCTTTTCTGCAATATTTTTATTACTTTACACATAAAATTTCTAGCTAGGCTAGGAAAATATCCTTTAAAAGTCTTGTTTTATTTTAGTCTTGAGAGGAAACTCACCTGAAATTGAAAACATTGAAAATGTTACAGTCAGCACTTAGAACTTCCACTTTCAAAATGCTTTTTGTATGCATATGTCAAAGTGCACTATAAACAGCAAGGAACTGAGCTCCACAAATGTACCTAGGATAAAGTATCAGCTTTCCCAGATGGGGAAACAAAAGGCACAGAGCAAATGAACAACTTTCTCAGTATCGTACTGTCAGTCAGTGGCAGAGTAGGGAATAAAGCCTGGATTTCACAATTTTCAAGCCCTTATTTCAGGTGTCATATTGGAAAACACTATTTGTTTCTCTTAAGTTTATCTGGTGCCTGCCTGCTATGTATAATGCACAAAAAGTATAATCAGAGAGTAATTTGTAATGAACTCCAAGTCCTAGACACAGGACTTGAAAGCTCCGACCCCGACAGTACCTTTGTGTGCAACCTTGGGCAAATGACTCATTAAAACTGACCCATGCTCCAGTCTCCAAAAATATCAGATTGAGTCGATAATTTTTTCTTAGTCTCAGTGGCTCCACAACATTTGAACTGATTTTTTATTGGAATATTTAGAGTATTTAGGTGTTCTGTAGTACGTAACATTTTCATATTGCTTCTGCTGGACTCCATTTTAAGTGACCTGGGGAGATAGGAGGAAAATCCCTGGCTGTGAAGCAGTGAGGTTCAGTTCACTCACTCCTTGGTGAAATACTTCCCTGCTTTTTCCTTGGCAGACAGGAAGGACCTGTCTGTGGGATACCAGCCTGAGCGTGGGGAGCTGAGGGAGAAGAAGCTGTGCTCACTTCACTCACCAATCAAAAATAATCACAAAAGTGCAAAATTACTCCATTAGTCACCACCCTGACAGTGTACCCAAACATGCGTTGTGGACTGGCTAAATAAAATATTTAAGGGCATGCACCTGGCATTGGCATTTGGTCTCAAAAGGATGGGCAAGTTAGAAATACACAGATAAATGGATTCCTCTGACCTTTGTTCTAGGAGTCTGAATAATAATAGCAACAGCAGATGGTGGTTTTTTCACTGCAGGAGGTGTCCATTTGGTTCTTACAGCGAGTGACAATTCTTAGGTGATTTTTGTTGTTATATTTTTTCTAATCCTATTTGAGTACCTGTTTTTTATGAGATTAATGGCTCGCAGTCTCTGAGAGACTTATTTAAGATGCAGGAAGAAGGATGTATCTGACAGACACATCTGTGCTCTGCAGTCTAAAATTGCCTCCTGTTGAGAGAGAGAAAGACAGAAAGAAGTGGCTAGAGTACACTTGAGCTGCTAACGAGCTGCTTTGTAACCTTGCCCCTGGCATTTACTAGTTGCCATTTAAAAGGCAACTTTTACTGAGCTGTTGTTGAGCTGCATTGTGTTATTTCCCATTCTAAGTGGTGCTGTCAAGAACTATATGGTTCAAGAACTCATGTTTTTTCTTAAATGCTTCACCTGCAATAAAACAATTCTGCTATCCATTGAGGTCTGTTACAACTGCATTGGAAACCTTTCTAATAGCGAAGTCTTTTCCAGGGAAGCTAATCCAGATTTGAGTTTATTTCCCCTGGAAGTGAGACAATGACAGCACTGACTGAGAACAAGCATTGTATTAGACAGGTATTGTGATGGGCTCGCTCTCTTTCAGTCACATATCATAAGTCTCTATGGAAGGCATAGAGAAATGGGGGCAGTTTTCACCTAGTGATGCATGGTCGTTTGTTGAATGGCTGTTTTATCTGCATTCTGAAGAACTGGTTCTGATGGCTTGCAGGGTCTCCTGGAATCCCATGCTCCTAAAACAAACTCTGTGTTATGAAAGAACTCTGCACCAGACAAATGTATAGTGAGGCCCAGCTGCACAACGCCTAATTCCTGCTAAAATCTATAATGGATGAGGATCTAAATGTTCCTACAGAGCTGGGTCCAACTGGCTGAGCATGAAGAAGAAACAGCTTGTGGGGGAAGATGCTCCAGCAGTGCTTGTTCATCAGCTCCCAATACATGTTTTTCAGACTGCGAGCCACAAAATGTGAAAAAAGCATCTTTCAAATATATATTTCACAATATTCTGCACCTGCAAAGGGTTGTGAAACAGGAAGGTCAGGGGATTCTTGGTTTTTCCAGCTTTTTTCAGACTGGAAACTGAAGTCACTGCTGTGACTGTAGTGCATGCAAGGTGGGGTTCCCCTGGCTGGCTCAGACAGCAACAGCTGTCCAGCCTCAGTGGTATGGCACCAGAGCTGCAGTGGAAGCATATGCAAAATTAGATGTGGCCCTCTTGATGAATGCTCGTTTTGATCACCTGCAACAGTCACTGGCAATATATCATCAGGATATCAGTCCCATCTGCAGTAACGTACAAGATTTGCAGAGAGCGTCTCCAGCTACCATACTGACTTATGTACTTAGTCTGACGAATTTGTGCATCCGTTCCTTTCCAGTGAGCAGGCACAGATTGTTAAGGCTGCACCAAACTCAAAGTTTTAAGAAGAAGAAAAGCCAAATGTCAAACCTGTGCTACTAGGCCACTACTTAGAAGCTCTGAATAATTTAGAACCCAATAATACACTCAACAGCCTGGAATATATTTCTTTCTCTTCTTATGGTCAGACCTTCACAACCTTCTGTAAAAAGTAAGTTGGTTTACTCAGTTAGGTCAGTACAAATATGACGGATGTCTGACACTTCATGCTATTCTCTACATGCAATAAATCATCCTAAAATGCACTGGTGCTGCCCTCTGAGCGTGCTTTCTGGGTGCCACAACAGGACTGCTGAAGTATTCCCAGAGCATACTGATTGAAGTTCAATAATCCAGCATACTGGGCCTGGATATATGACTGTATTTGAAACAGAACAGCAAAATAGGCTCAGATGCATTCATTTTTAATGGCATTTGATTAATTCGATCTGGTCACAGGCATATGCAGTCAGCACACAGAACCAAAACAGGATCCAAGTTACTGAAGACTCCAGATAACTGAAGAAGAGGAAAGGAAACCTGTTAACAAGGAGGGAGAAGGTAAAAATATTGCTAAGGAGAAAGATACAGCTTTACAATGAATTCTACTAGCAGACGACCTGGCCCATAAATGCTAGAAACCGGTGTAACAGAGCTGATGGTTGCAGTGGTTAATTAAGCACCAGAACAGCAGCAGGGCAGGTAGCTCTGTTGGTCAGGCAGAATATCCCAGCCTGGCACCAGCTCCCTCACGAGCAGAACCTCAGCAGTTCATTCCCCACTGCAATATTTTCAGTATCTATATGCTGATCAGCTGTTCAGATCACATAACCTCCTAGTCATCTGAGGATGTTGGTCCGGTTGGAAGAAGAGAGCAACAAAGCAGTATCCAAATACCGAATAAAAGCTTCTGGAGTGGGTAACATGGTTCCTCTCCCCACCCCTGACAATTTTTAGTTGGAAGTTCCAAGTAACATTTTTGCCAAAAAGAGACCAAATTTTATAGTAGTTGACTCATACTTGGCAAATGTTTTGCCTCTTCCAAGCAGTGGGTTTTTTTCGATTATGTTTTTGTTGATTGCAAAAATACCAGGAAGGAGTTGTAGATGCAGTAGTCTACCAAGTGGATGAATACAGCCTGACAAGCTCCAGCATGTTGATCATGTAGGATGAAGAAGGGTTTAAGAAGTAGCTGGGTAATCTGCAAGGAACAAACCTTGCAAGTTTTCTGAGCACAAAAGCGCCGTTGTAGTCTGCAGGAGACCAAGTGCTTCCAGGGTAGGTTCCAAGTGGGGTGGAAGGGGAAGAGTGGGAAACTTTCCTTTTTGGGATACATACAATTTCCTCTTTTACATTCGTAATACAATTGGGGTAATTGAATTGGATGGATGCTCTGTTTTCCTCCATAATGATCCCATTCCTACACTGAGATAAACTACAGGCTTTAGGCCTCATAGTTAGTCCCCTTGGAAACCAGATTATTTCCTTTTAAAGTAGAGCACACCAATTATCCTCTAAAGAGTTTCGATTATTGTGCTTACCCACATAGCAACAAAAGATGTATTATCCACCCTATCATGTACAGTTGAGCTTCATCCTTAAAGGACACTGGCAGATCTGTATGAAGGACTCATGCAATAGCCTCCTTCAGCCACATAATTAAACAGCCCGGAAGCAGTGATGAGTAATGTATTTGATATATTAGTCTTGCACAGTATAGCTTCATTTTCGGCCACCTTTCTAAGGTCCCGTATTCTCAGCAGTCATCACAGAGTATTTGCAGCTGGTATTCAGCCTTCTGCATAAAGGACCTCAGTGTTAAAGAAGGTAGAAAGAATTCACCTGACATGAAGACTCAGATCTCCAAAGTCATTTAGGTTCCTAACACCCACTAACTTCAGAGTTACTTGGATTTTTCAGTGCCTGCGGGAAAATATGTGTCAAAGAGATTTTCAGAGATTTTTCAACGTGAACACAGACAGATGAGTACTGTTCAGGTAGGGAATTGCTCTGTCTTAGGAGAACGGGTTTGATTTTCTATGCTCACAAGTATAGTGGGTGTATGCAGACTGCAGCAGTGGAAAGCTGTGTTAGATTTTATCTGATGTTTAATCTTTAAACATCAGGCAGCAGTTACATATAACTAGATTTTCTATTTATGTATCCACTCGTGGAGTTCCTAGTGGATAAACAAATAATTCCTCCCGATAGTGACATTTCAGATATTAAAAAAATACTTTTTTTGGTGTTTGTTCACATATTGTGAGGCATCTCGGTAGACATTGAAAGTATCCCAGTAGTTACTACTTACTTAGCTTGGAGAGATATTCATTATGCTAGGCACTATAGACATACAAGGAAAATACTGCCCTACCCCAGAGACTGACCATCTAATGTCTAAACATTTCTGTCTTTTGTACTTTTCAGAACAATAACATAAATGCTAGGGTTGAACATGTTCAATTTTACCTTTCATGGGAAGCCTTTCAGACTTCCAGATAAAATGTATTTTCGTTAGGAGTTTTTTGCCTTCCTTTGGAAGACTGTTTGGAGATCAAGCAACACACCAGAGGTGGAATTAGCAGTTTCCATCTGTCACTAGCTGGTTAAAGGTGTCTAGTCTTCATTGCAATGGCGAAGACAACACTGTATTATTACGAAAAAATCTACTGGGTCTGTGTTAAGCTGCAACCTGTTACGCCTGGGCCAATGGGCAGTGAAGTCTGAGCTCTGATTTGGCAGTCCTGTCTTTTCCCTCTCTGTTTAAGCCACACTCATGAAACACTTAGGGCAACTTTGGTGATGCTGTTGCTGAGCTCGTCTGTTGCCATTTAAGTTGTGGTGCAAATAAGTGAATGTAGGGTTAGGAAAAAGAGGCTCCTCTCTCGCTAAAAACAGAGTCCTGAAAGCTTCCTCCAGACCCTGCTAGGCACGTTAAAGGAAAAAAGACATTGGGTGGTCACCTCCAGGGATATCCATACGTAACAAGTTTATTTCTCTTTGGGGTACTTATTTCTGGTACGACATAATTATCCGGTTCTGACTGCTGTCAGCAGTACAGCATGTGCCTTTGGCCCCCCAAAATCCTTTTACTATTCACTTTTTCTGGTACTCAAGCTATATGGAGCTCAATCGGCTACTCTTGCAAAAGGTCTTTAATTGCACAGAATAAACTGCTTCCCTCCTCTGTCATTTTCATATTCAGGGGATGATTAACTTGCCTGGCTGCTTCTCTGACCCCACTGACCCTCATCTCTTCCAGGTGAACTGCCATAGCTGCCATGTTAAAATGGCTTGCAAATCCCCATCAAAAGAGCCCAATTAGAGAAATGCGGTTAAAATGGCAAATGCAGAAATGAGAGAGAACATGTTTGTGTGCGAATATGACATTATACATCAGAAGCCTACAAAAGACTGAGGTGATAATTGCCTGTCTAAAAAACTGGCAAATACTTTAATGCAGCCTGTGCCCTCACGTGGCACTGTCTGCCTCGCTCGGTGACAAGTATTGCTCATTGATTTTTTTCAGCGATCCTCCCTTGGCTTGTTTCTTCCAGTCATTTGAAACCTAGTTAATATGAGAAGGAAGGGGCAGTTTATTACAGTAAGCATGAATTACAGAAGCAAAGAATAGCTGGATATTCTGTTAACCACACTTGGTGCACTCCTTTTATCCTTGCACAGTTCCTAAAAGCAGTTTGAGTTGGTTTTAAAAGACCAGTGACTTTATTCTCCTTGAGCTGCGTTGGTTTTTCTTTTTTCTGGTTCTTTTCTTTCTTTTTCCTCTCTACTGTTTTTCAGGGCACTATAAATGTCCCCAGGGTAATTGCGATACAACCAGAGGTGCTTGCTGTTGAGCTCTTTCCCTTTAATTACCTCTGAAAATCCCTGCCTACAATTCTGAAACTGTTTTCCTCTATATACATGTGGCAACATACATTTTTGCCTGATAGACAGCTTCAGAGGGGAATCTCAGCTCTTTGGAACACATTAAATGGCACTCAGACCAAATATGTATCTTGAAACATAAAGCTATCTTGATTAAATTAAGTTGTGCTTTAAGCTTGCGGAAGGCAAAATAGTTTTAAGAAGGAGGATGAAAATACAATGACTCCTAGGCGTAATATCTGTTTTCTAATTAATTAAACAAACTATTCTGCCTTCTAAATCTTCACATTGGAAAGCGCTTTTTGGGGTAGGATTTAGTAGTATATGAGTCATTTTACCCCAGAAAGGGTATTTCAAGTGTTTGATTATAGCCTTTTCAGTGGTTGTTGGTTTGAAGACATTGCTCTAAGGCACCAGTCTTCACCTTTCCTGAATCCCATAGTTGTTTCTTCTTCTTTAGGTAGAACATGTACTGTTAGCTTGTGTCACATGGGCCCTATTATCCAAATTTGCTTCTCTATCTAGCAGTCATAAGACTTTCCAAGGTCTTGAATTCATTTTTTTTTTCTTCCCCCTCTCAGAAAGAGAATGGATGAGCTGGGTATTTCTTAGATACTGTAGAACACGAAAGACATCCTTGGTAGTGCAGAGATTACATTTTGTTGTATGTCTGCTTAGGATAAAAATCTTTTAAGTGGCTGCATGTCTTACAGTCTGCAGTCACTCCTGACTTTCCCTGAGCACACTGCAGTGGGAAAAGAGCAAGGCAGGGATGTGTAATTTTCTCATGCTCATTGGTAAGAAGTCTGTTAGCAGGACCACACGGTGGTCAAATTCCATTGTGACATTAAGACTGTGCTGTGATGCAGGTAAGCAGATGCACATGGGTAACTAAGGGGGTTTTTTAGTTAAATACACTGAAAATGCTGATGGGAACAGAGCAAATAATTTTTAACTAAACTGTCAACTACCAAAAAATCAGATCGATCAAAAGTATGCACAATTTACCACTAAACTCAAATTGTTTTAGCAAGCCCCTCCCCTTACTAAAATTAAATTTTTTGAAACATCTTTTTGTTTCAAAAGAACATTTTAAACACTTAAAATGGTGAGAAAAAAATGCAGATCTATAGAAAACATAAAATTAGAAGTCAAATATAAGTCTTTAAACACAAAACACCTTTCTAGGGAATGGAAAAAGAAAAAAAGGCTTTTCAGATCAACTTAAAATTCAGTTATTTTCTACCTTTTCTGTTCAACCATAGTACAACTTTCTGCAGCAAAAGAGCAGCACCGAGAAGTCTGCACTAGTGCAGTGTGAAAAGGTTTGAGCTAGCTTAAAACAGTACATCTTAAGCACTGAAAGCAGTCTAATCATGTCAGAATGGAAGTCTATTCCAACTAATTTACACTGCTTTCTTTTACCCAGCTTGACTCAAGTTAGCTTAGGTGTTCCCACATTACATTGCAGGCTGTTGAATAAATACTGCTCAGTTGGTCAGGTGCAAATTGCTTTGGATCAGTTGATTTCAAGATCAAAAAATGTTTACTCTTCCTTTTTTTTAGGTAATGAAACAGCCTCTTCCTTTCTCCTGCAAGAATTTGATCTGTTTCCAACAGTTCCCCTATTCCTACTAAGACTAATTCTAATTAATTCTCCTTTTCATCTTAGCCTGTCAGTTCCGTAGTCTGAGCACAGAGAGAACTCTTTATGAAATGTCTCACACATTTAGTTTCTTAAGTCTAAATATTTCTTGGAGAACTACAAAAAGAAAAGCTTTTCATATCCAATATTTTGGTTTACCTCCTGGTGAGCTATTTCATAGACTTGCACATACCTTATAGGCATTGCTTTAGCTCTTTCACTCCACTTGCCCTCCGTGTGGTCTGATGTCTGTTACATATAAAAGATTAAATAAAACAGGAACATTTTTATGCTTCAAGTTAGAATAATGTGGGAACAGAACAGGACAAGAGACTGATGAATGCGGTAATACAAGCTGTTCCCAAAATCTCAAATGCAGCTCATGTCAGGAAAAACAGTACAACTTTGTACATGTTGTGCATTACTTTCAGTGTTCCGAGGCATATTTCTAAGATTTACCTGAGCATCTCAAATATGTGGCATGAGAAAAGTTGCTTTCTATGAGAGTCAATTATATAGGGAAACATTAATACTCATTTTATGTGTTTGTTTTGGTCTGCAATTCCCCTTTGACTGCTATCAGCCTCAACTTGGAAATTTCTTTTAAATTTTAAAAATTTCTACCCTCAGACAAGTGGTGCCACGTGCTGGCACATTTTGTGGCTAAGAAAGTAGTTGACAAACTGGGCAAAAACCTCTCCAATATTATTTACCATCACAGAAAACATGCATGAGGGGGGAAAAAAGCACACTGCAAGGTTTTGAGTGCCATCTCTGTGGCACGTGTAATGCGTGTGATTGAGCAGACCGCTATGCCAGGATAAACATCGTCCCTCCTGCATCTTCTCTGAAGTTCTCTGAAGTCTTGGAACTGGCCTGGTCCATGGTAGAGTTTTCCTGACCCTGAGCAAAAGAAGCAGTGTTGAAGGGACTTCAAGAAGCAGGCTGGTCTGCCCCCTTCACAAGATAATGTCAGCTATATTTAGGTCACCAGATTGGTCTAGGACTTCAATACCTACAGCAAAAAAGAACCTGAGAACTTCAAAGTGAAGCTACTCCAGTCCTTCAGTGTGTTGCTCCCAGAAAGTTTATTTTGCTAGTGCCTGACCTGAATCTTCCTACAGCTTCAGCACGTTATTTCTTGTCCCATCTGACAAGAAAATAAAGAAGCTACTTCTTTTGCAGCAGTCTGTTATGCACTTTGAAGTTACAATGTTCCCTTTTCACCTTCTCAAGGATAAAGAGCCCCAAGTTAGATATTTTTTGGCCCTGAGTCCTAAACTGTATTCATTCAGTCAAGGCTTCTTCCAGTTGCCACGTGCTGCTTGAAGTGCCCACATTTGTGGCTGCAAATTCATATTAACATGTGATATAGACTTCAGACAGAAATAAGCCTCATTTGAAAAATACCCGCAGCTGAATGTAGAGTTTTGAGGAGCTCCAGTCTGAGGCTTTAGTTCTGTTTCTCCCTGGAAGCCAACTATACTTCCAGACTTTGGAGTGTGGATTTCTTCCTGCGGGTACCCCATCTCAGCCAAGGGTGGCTCAGATATTCAAAACGAGAGCTCTTGCATTGCGGGGCACTCTAGTGTCCTTCAGATTGTTGCTCTAACAACGTGATCCCTATGCCCTCCTTCTCATCACAGAAATTTCAGGAAAATGTCAGAGATTTTGATTTTATAATCCCAAAAGGGCACTGCTATGTAGAATGTCTTTTGGAATACAGGGAATAAATTTCATTTTTGAAAGTTTAAGGTGTAAGTGGTTGACCCCTGGGAAATAAGCGTATTGCTTTGCTTGCTGCTTTAATGAAGGTTCTCTGCTGGAGAACCTGATGTTCTTTATGTAGTTTGCTTTGTAATATTGACTGACTTACCTAGGCTTGCAAGGAGCTCATATCTCTCCCACAAAAGTCACATTAACTGCTTCGCTGCTGCCCAGTATGAGGTGGTGCAGATGGTGTAATTTGCAGCACTAAGACAGATTGGGGTTTGGCCAGGTAACTGGCTCTGCTTGCTGCTAGCCAAGAAAACCCGAAGACCTGCTACTCTCCTGCCTGCTTGATCCCACCTTCCTGAACTGCACTACTTGTCCTTAATTACAGATTCTGGCTGTCAGATCAATTCCTATAAAGATAGGTTATCCAGTGATACATTGCTATTGCAAATGAAAAATATACAGACCGGATTGCGTATCTATTATACTTCTGCTCAATACTCTGTAACAAGATTGATGACTCCTTCAGCTCCCAGTCCTGCTCCTATAGAAGTCGATATATTCATTGCCAATATGAACAGGAGTGGCTCCCTATCTCGATCAAACACAGCCCCCACAAACGTACATCCCTGTATTGCTTGGTCCCCAGCAGGGCCTCGATGCCCTTGCTGGCTGTCACAAATCCCTAAGCAAGGATGAACTTAATGCCCCCTGCAAGGGAGGAAAACACGCAAAACTGTAGGCAGTAAGATGTTACCAATGTGTTCAGGCTGACCAGCAGACTGGAACAAGCGGTGTGCTTTGCTGTGCCTGTTTGTGCTTGCACTGAGCTCACCTAACTTATCTGTTAATTGCTTTGACCTTTTTGTTTACTTCCTGCTCAGGAATCTCAGAATTTGCTGCACTAAAAATGACTTTTGGATTGCAGCATTGAGCAAACATTGACTTAACCTTTTCTGTTACTCTATGTCAATATTTCCAGTCTATTCATATGCATGTGCTATTGCACTGGATAAACCAGGACTGTGTTCCAAACTAATGCTCTTTTATTTATCTGGAGGTATCGTATTGTGCAGGCACACAAAGCACCCACATGAACCCACATGAATGTCTTTAATAAAAAGCTTAACCCTTATCGAACAAAGAACATGTACCCGCAGAGCATCGGATCAGAACAGCTCCAATTTAGAAAGCTTTTCTGCTCCTTGTCAGTGCTCTCCTCCTCTCCGCATGCTCTCGCTCCATGACCTATTACAACCAGAGCACCAGGTACCGGCAGCGGACGATCTCTGTTTCCCAGCTGCAGCAAGCCAGCAAACAGGAAGAGCAAAATACTTTGAGTTGTGTTTGAGATACAACCTTCACCCTTGGGTTGGACAATTAGATGATAGCTCAAAGGGCATCCTAAAATTGACCATTAAGCATTCCAGGAGTGCTAACATGCAGCAGTGAGCGGTGCCATCAAAGCTATTAAGATCAATAGAGTGTTCAAGTCCTTACAGCAGCATTTTGTATGTGTTATGTTACCAGTGAGCAGAATGGAAAATGAAAGCCATTTAGAAACATTTAATTTTGTATTTGAGATGACAAAACCAATTAGTTCATTGCTGATACTCAGCATCTCTCTTTATTCTGCTAAATTCTGCATTTCTAAGTTATTACCTGATAGATATTGTATTTCTCAAAGGGCCATTTTATAAAGTACTTTTGGGAGTCTTGCATCTAAAGGAGACTTTGTAAAAACAAACTTTGATCTGACTTGTTTGATCTAAAAGCCAGCCGAACGAGGTAAAAGATGAAGAGCTGTTTATGTATTGGCTGCCTTTTCGAATAATGCTTTCCTTAAAGTAGTCAAAAGTTCAACACAGTTCAAACTAATCGCAGTAATCCTTTTCATGGATGATAATTAGAATTTTTCCTATTTGTAAGTTACATGGTTTTCTCCTATGCAAGAATTGTCAAATTAGCCTTTAAATCAGCCCTGAAACTGTGCCATTTTGTAACTATGTTTTTCTTTCTTTTTTTTTTTTTGTTTATTTTTTTTTAAAAATGAGCTGGTATTCACTGTTATTTTCTCTTTTTAAATTCTACAGCCCAGCAGGCATACTCCCCTTGCCAAAGCCAGGGGTGGGCATATGAGTGCGTGCCTAAGAGATGAAAAGAGAAAAATCATTAAACAAAAATCCTGTTTTCAGACTTCCAAATACGCAGAGGGGAAACCACTGGAAAGGGCTGGGGGATGATTTTCCACAGAGCAAGTTTTGTTTTACCGAACGTACCTGTTGGACTAAGCAGAAATCTGGATTTGGAGAAAATCCTAGCTTTTCCCTCTGTTCCCCCACCAAAAACTTGAACTCCCTGGTCACATAGGCAGAAGCTGAATTTCCTTCTGTGATCAGACAGTATTGTCCTGGTTTGGCCCCAAACCAGGACAAGTGTGTATCTAGACAGATGACAGCAAACAGTACTTGTGATATGATTCATGTCCACCCACCTGCAAATTAAATAGGCCATCACCTTAAACAAGTGAAATAGTTTATTTTATTAATTAGTATAGAAATTGATCATTGTTCTCTTTTCTTGTCAGCTCCCAGAAAAGGAATGCAACTGATCCCTTTAGAATCTTTTCTTTTTTAAATCTTTCTTACACCTGATCAAAAGTATTTTATTCTGTGCACTATTTCTGAGTACTGAAACAAAATGGGTTTAGGTCTGAAGGGAATGTGTTAGGTCTTAGGATCTGCCTTGAGCGGAGATTTTATTTCGGTTTATGAGTTCATGGATGCAGGATGGACAAACTAAACGGCACCTTAGAGTATTTTTGCAGATTCTTTGACTGAACAAGAAGCATATTTCACTGGTCCAAACCCAATTCTTGTAGAGTCTTATTCAGCTGAAGAAGCATTTAGGACCCTGAAGTAGGACAGATTTTTGGTAAGGCTGATGCAAGTTAGAAATTGGAAGCTGAAACCAGGCACAAAAAGTATGTCTTTGCTCAGACATCCAATTGAGGACATTTAAATGCAGCTTCCCTTTGTTTAAAAAGTAACACACATGAATCAACCCTTTTACTTAAATCTTCCAGCTTTCTCTGAGAAACGATATCCCTTTCAATGAGCCTCAGGCATTCCCACTTGACTCAGGTTAATGCATTTGGTCTCTATAGAAACAGCAGCAGATCCCACATGTAACTTGGAAAGGTCACCTCACTTTTGTACAAAAGCTCACATTGTCTCTTCCTCCTTTTCCATAAAACAGCAGTAAAAGGAAGCAAAAGGCAATGCACTGCACTCATCCAAAGTCTCAGAGCTCTTCTGCTCTTGCAGACGCTGATGAAAGACCAGGCCCTTCAGTGCCTGCGCTTGCTGATCATCGTGGGTCAAAAGGAAACAGGAGCTTTTAAATACAAACTAAATAATACCACTGAATTGGCAGGAAATTCAAACTGCTCTGAACTGTCTTGGAGCCAGCAAAGCTAATGACCTGTACCATTTCCAAATGGGATCTTGGTAACACCATCTGAGAGCTTGTGTATGTACAGAGTTGTGCAGGTTTGCCTGAAAGCATAATTCAAAATGCATTTAATTAAACAAGAGGAAAAATAATATGGAAACTGAAATAGATATCAAGCAAGCTTATGTCAATTTGATTAAGGGAGCAGTTTAAACTAAACCACAATAATCTTCTCTTAAACAGAGCAGAGCTGTCTCTTATCCAGAGTTTTCTAGCATTTTAGCTGCTTTTGGTTTAAAAAACAATTGAAGTTAAAAGCAGTCTGCAAGTCAGTTCCCAACCTCACCATCACATCTGTTAATACAAATAGTGGAAGTTTTGGGATGTGGCAATCAGTGAGAGGCAAAGAAGAACGTTTGAAGGTAACAAAAACCCCACCCATAAAGAAAGAGAGCCTTTTTGTAGGAAAATGGAGCACAAGAAAGAAAAAACATTCCTGAATTTCCCCATATGATTTGAGAGCACTTTTTTATATGTTCAAATGTTCAGTTATGCAACCTTTAGTACAAGGAGTATTGTTCTTTGGGGAAGAAATGTAGGTGAGAGAGCTCTGCTTTATGTGCAGAGACATTTCACAAACAAGTCCTATGCAAGCAAAGGGGTGATTAGTCAGGAAGGTAACTCCAGGCCACAGCCACAACCAGACAGTCCTAGGGCAGCCCAGTCAGCCTACTGCTCCCATTCAGATTTTCTTTCTGAGGTTTCTGGATTATAGGATTCATGCAAACACCACCCATATTCTTTCACTCTGCCTTCTTTATGCAGCTGCTTTCTGCACTGTGGTACGCGGGGCAAAAGTAGAGCTTTACTGCTTGTACATGCAGTTACTGAATGCATCAGGTACGTAGTTGATAGTGAGTATGTTCCCCTTAAAACAGTCGCATAAAATAGGACTTGTGATTTATGCATAGAAGACTAATGACAAGATCAGCTCTGTATTTGATAACAAGTCAGACCTTTCCTGTGCAAAATTCTGGTAACTATATACTAACAGCAAGTCACTGGGTTTTATTAGCTGCACAGAAGAACGAGCAGTTGTATGAAGATACCGCCACACTTGGGACCCAGGCACACAGCGAGTGACTCCAGCTGGTGCACATCTTCAGCTTCTATTAAATTACCTGCCATCTTTGTAGGTTGTGCTCCACTAGTCTTACTTTGTATTTCTACCCAATCTTCTCATAAAAGGATGCTGCTGAAGTCTAGCCAGCCAAATCTTTTCAAAAGGAATTTGCTTACAAGTCTATAGTTATGTAAATTCATATACAATTCAGCTCAACCCTGTTTATGTCTTAATAAACTTTGTTTATATGGAAGTGGACAATATCACAGAGCATCTTTCAACTCTCTGGCTCCCTCCCTGCTGCCTAGAGAGGGCAACAAGTCAGACTAGGACTCCACAGAGACTGTCCAGTTGTGAGACTGAATGGTACCCAGCTCAAAGGACTCCCAAGAGCAGGTGAGATCTTCAGATGCCACTGTAGCACATACTTCTGTAAATCAAAGCAATACAGAAATGCTTCAGAAGCAGAGTTCATAAAGGGTTATGCTCTTAAAGCCAGATTTCATGTACTTTTTCCATTAATTTTTGCAAGAGCTGAGAGTATACATCTCCGAGGCCAAATTTGGAACTAAATGGTACTACCCCATCTTTTTCAATGGCAGATACTACAGTGCAAGAGGTTTGGTAGCATCTTGGTAAAGCCATATTGATAACAACATGTACCATTTTAATCTAGTATTTCACAAGTTAAAGTTGGGATGTGCCATGCGCTCGTAAGAAATGTTTGTCGAATCCTGAAATGGAGTCAACCCAATTTTTTTCAATAAGTGCTCATTCCTAGTTGAACACTCTGCACCTTTTTTCCTAATTAAAAAAAAAAAGCATGCTTTTTTGCTGCAACTCCAGCTCTGCCTGTGCCCAGATAAATAAATGCTTTGCATGCTTCTGCTGACATCTCCATGTTGTCAGTTCTTTTTCTGCTCACCTAGAGCTGATGCTTTTGAAGACACAATTTCTTTGCCCCAGATATTGCTAGGATGGAAATAATCAGTCGTTGTGTAACAGAAATCCAAGTCTGCTCCAAGCAGTATGTTCCAAGTTAGAAAGATTTTATTTCTCTTCAAGGAGCTCTGCTTGCACAACGGAAAGCAAATAGCTACTCTCATCTGCTGAAGATTTAGCAGGAGAGGGGAAAGGATCAATGCCAGGTCTGTCTGCAAGACATTAGTGTATTCAGAGTGCCTGCAATAAATTTTTAACCTTTTCCAGCTTCCCCAGGGACTGAAAGGTATTAAAAAAATATCAGCACCCTCATCCCAAAGCTTTACTATGCAAACCAAAATGAATGAGATGTTTAGCAAACCACTGATAGATAAATCTTAACATTCCGTTTTATTAGACAAATAATATATTTTATTAGACAAATAATAGAGAGGCTACCTCCATCTCTGTGAGGCAGAGTTTAAAGCAAAGAAATACTTGATTTTATCAAGAGCCAAAATTTCCTATTAATTCTCATGTTATTTAAAATTAATATGCATGATGTGATGACCAAGGCAGGTTTTAATCTGGCATACATCGAACATCAAGTAGCTTATGAGTGCACCAATGATACTGCCACAGATACTTCTCATTTCTTGAAAAGGGTTATGGTTTCTGTGTGCTTGTCAGGACACGGTGCTTTGGTGGGTGCCCAGATCAGTTCCGAAATGAATTGGTTCAGGTCTTGGACATGGTGTCATGCTGCCAGGTATTGCAAGAAGGCTTGCTCGCAGACAAACACTGCCACGAAGTAAGTGGGTACAAACAGATCACATTGTGTAACAACCTGTAAGACGCTGTGAAGGTTTAAATATCCCACAATAAACTTAAGCTTTTGAAGTGCAAAAGGTGTTATTTTATTTGACCCCAGTAGACAGAGGTGACATAACAAGGACTTACCTTGACAACGTGGGAGCCTGCAATGCTCCATGTGTCACTGAAGAGGTAAGGTAGAAGTCCTCCTCGCACTGCATTTCGTCAGCATGTTTCGATCACCTCCAAAAAGAACAGGACAGGCTCACAAAGAACGTCTTGGATCACCAGCTTGGTACATGGGTGACATGAGAGCTAAAGGGGCAAGAGATTTTGCTAATAGAAAAAGCTTATAGTGAAACACAGAAAGCGCAGATGAGAGAGGTCACTGCTGAGGGCTGTCAGTGGTGCCCAAGAAGAAGCATTAGAAACATAGATCAGCTCAAACTCAGACTGACAGTCATAGGCCAGAGGAGGGAAGGACAGAGAAGGTTAGAAATCTGGGTAATTATAATCTAGGCATGGCACAGTATCAAATCCTGAGCAGATCTGAGCTCTGGAAACAGCCACATAAAACCCGATGTGGCCATCTCTAAATTAGTGTCTGACTGGCAAGAAACCTTCAACAGCTGGGGCCTGAATCCTGACCTTACTGTTTGTGCTAACTTCCATCAATATCTTTTTGCCTGTGGATTTTAGATAATTTGTAAATAATAATTAATTTTTAAAGCTTTCAGCTTGAAATTTGCTATACTAGAACTTTCCAAAGCTAAATTGGATATACATTGGAACTTAAATATCTTAGAACTTAGATGTTTATATATACATATTAGACATTTCTAAATTGCTGGCTAAGTTATTGCTATTTTATTAACATATAGCAGAATAGAACCTCAAAGAGCTCCAACAGTCTTTTTAAGGGCCTAGTCTGTGAAAGAAAACCTTAAACTTCAAGCAATTCCTTTGGACAAACCCATGCTTACGAGCAAGTATCCAGCTGAGTCTGGGCCTGGCTTGCTGCACTATGCTAACTATTGCAAAACAGGCAGGATGTGCTGGTGTTTGGCACTGCAATAGTCTGCAAGAAACTTCCCCTCCTAAAGCCGTGGCTGCCTCCAGCTTGCCTCCAGCAAGGGAAAAACCAGTCTTTCAGTTCCCTAGACTCAAACTCTACATCTCTGCATGGCAGTGTTTGTAACCCAGAGGGAGTAAACAGGGAGGGATCAGGTGCCTAAGATTAAATAGTAATGCAAGGTACACCTGTCCCAGTTCCCTGGCAGGGAACCGTGGTTTTCATAGGTACAAAATTTGCACTGATGTCACTGGGGTATATTTATAATAAATTATTCTGAAACATATGTACTATACAATTAAGCATATATGTAACTCCACCCTTAATTTCTCTCTTAACAATGTTGTGCGCTTTGTCTCACTGTCAAGGGAGCCCAGCTGCACTTGCAAATTAGTGTTAATTTTGCAATGCAGCTGTCATATGCAATGGGTCAGAGTAATGAAAGGGTTTTTAATAAAAATTGAAATGAATTAAATCATAGTCTCACAAGTAATTTTTCTATAAGAGGAACAAAATACTAATACCTCCTTTGTATTCCTCCGGGAATTCAGCATTCCTGTATCATGTCAGTCACCTTATTTGCATTTTGTCGAATTTTGTGAATTATTCAGCATTCAATTGTGGATCCTTCAGAGTCAGTACAGTGTATACTCTGAATGCATATTACTAATAGCTCCGCAATCAGTATTCTGCATTCATAACATGGAAGGAATTAACTGATTTTATGTGTTTATGACATTCAAAGTAAAATATCTGAAAGATACTAGCGTAGATAACATCACTGTATGCATGCGTAATAGCACGTATCCAAATAATAAAAATTACAGTGGAAAATACACACTGCTAGAGTCAGGATACTTCTTGATCAGTAGCAAACTAACCAAAGTTTAATAACGTTTGTGTTCTTTTTAATAGAGATTCATTAAGGAATATTTTTTCTAGAGTCTTTTGTGTCTCGTTCCCTAGGCAGCAATCCTGCAGACACTTTGATATGTGCTTGACTTTCAGTATCCAAGTAATCCCAGAGGAGTCAGTGTGACTATTCATAGCCTTAAACACAAGGACATGCTTAAGTGTCTGCAGGACAGAGACTTAAACTGTGCCCCTGCAAAGAGCTCATAATAACCCTCTGAAATGGCCAAAACCCCATGGAGTATAACAGAAAAGTGCCCTTGAGAATGGAAAAGCTATAAAGCCACATTTGGTCTTGGTATGTGCAAGCCCTTTGGAAATGAATAGCAACATTGATGTTCATCGAGGAAGAGAGGGTTTCTATCCCTGGCTTCTGTGGTAGCCCTTGGGGTGGTAAACATTTTTGTCAGTCGTCTTTGTGCATGCAAATCCAGAACACAAAACCGATTATCTAGTTAAGATTAATTTCAGATGTAATCTGCTGGGTTTCTACATTGTAGAATTCCCTGGATGCTTCTTGGTTTTGTCCCTCTGTAATCAGATTATTATTTGAAGTTCCATCCATCACAATTGATTTGCTCTGTAATACATTAAATTGGTGTGATGTGTAATCTTCTAATGTCTTCTGATGCTTCTTTCCCAGTGCTGCTTCAAACATTAAACACTGTCTTGATGTGAAGATGTTGGACAAGCAACACATAGTGTAGTTGCGAGTTGTAGGCAAATAAGGAGAGAATCCTAAAATATGAATTGGCAAATGTGATGTAGCTTTACCCAGTGCCAGAAGCATTGCTGCAGCCTGCCAGAGGTCTCAAATGTTTGCACCTTTGAGTCTCCTTGTCCCCCCACCTCCAGAAACCCGTTACCTGTTTAAAAGCTACCATCTTTTTACCTTCATATGGGTCTTAGCATTCACTGTCAGCCACTGATTGATTTTCACTACTGTTATTCTACTGGAAAACGTGCAAAATGCCCTGCCCCGCCCCCGCCCCCCCCGTATCATGTGAATTATGTCAACAGGAAACCAAGTGCTGGACCTGAAATTTCCTGTTTGAATAATAATTCCATATCGTGCCCCAGTGGTCGTGAGATTGGCTGGAATAGCAGCGTAATGATTCAGGAGACAACATCAAGCAATGAAGGTGCGAAACCCTTCCCTTAGCTGCGTTTTAAGTTTTATGAATTTCGTTCCAGCTGGAGTGGAACAGGGTAGTGAACTTGAGCAGAAGTACCTGTTAATTTTTACAGCTGGTTTGACTATCGCACTATAAACCGTATTTGCTTGTGGCTAATGTTGGTAAAATACGAAGTGGCATCTTTCATACTTGTTGAGTCAGCTTAACAGCAGAAGTGAGCTACGTTATTGAGCTAACTAAAGGCCTGGGTTGCCTTTTAATGAGACTCATAATATTGATCCACAAAAGCAGGGCTGTGCTCAAGGCCTGCGGGATCGAGTGTCATTTTCATTTTAAGGCCTGCATTAAATGAAGTAGAAGGGTCAATGTAACAGCCAGGTTTTGCATTTCCAGTAGCAGAGAAGAGATCCTGGCATGGTAACATGAGGTGTAAGCGAAATGAGTCCTAGGAATTGTCATCTTTTTCTGTAGAAAAAGACTCTTGAATTCATTGCCATAACACTGGAGATCAAGAATTTAGTAGGATTAAAAACTGGACAGGGGCATAGCTTACCCAAGCATCCACCGGTGCCATAAATCATGATAGCAAACTGAGGTTTGATCTTCCAGCTTCAGCATCTGAAGTAGTATTGTGAAGTTGAAGTGGAAGAAGTGCAAGTATTTCATGATCTTCTGCAACACCTAGACCTGGCTGGAGCGAGAGACAGCTACACACTGAGCTGGACCTGCTGTGAAAAATTACTCCCATTACTCATGTTTTATAAATCACATCATTTTACTGGCCCACTGTCCCCTATATGGTTTAAAAAGAGGCTTAATTCAGGATATTATGAACTGGGTATTATGAGAGCACAGCTAACAGAGGCAACCAACAGATGCAGCACTTCACAAAGCTGTCTCTGGGTTCAGTTCACTAGACCTTCTAGTGACAAGGTCCAAGGTCATCAGGGAATGCTTGGGAACTTTTTGAGAAACTCCAGGGTACCTGCAGCTATCAGGTAGGGACGAGGTAAGGGGAGCTGCTCTAGCAGCTTCTAACAAACATCATCAGCTGCCCTTGACCCAGGTGCCCAAAACCTTTGCTACAGCTTCCCCCAGTTAGGGAGGGTCAAGCACCCTTTCAGCCACTGCTAAGGTGAGAACTATTTATAAGAGTGCAGCTCCTAGAGCACAGCCAACCAACAGAGCAATTTGTACAGAAGGGTAAAAAAAAACCAAACCAACCAAACAAACAAAAAAACAACCCCAAACCCAAACAAAAAAAAGCTCAGGTGCATTTGTTCTGCTGAAACAGTCTCACACATGGTGATAATATGCCACAGAGTAGTTTCATAGAATGGTTTGGATTGAAAGGAACTGGAAAGATCATCTAATTCCAACCCCCCTGCCATGGGTGGGGACACCTTCCAATAGGCAAGGTTGCTCAAAGCCCCCTCCAACCTGGCCTTGAACACCTCCAGGGATGGGGCCTCCACAACTTCTCTGGGCAACCTGTTCCAGCGTCTCATCACCTTGACAGTAAAGAATTTCTTCCCTGGCAGCTGTCCATGCCAGGGTAGAGGCTTCAACACAGAGTGAGTTTCAGACGGTGGATGCAGCTCTGCAAGTGTCCCAGGCTGCAGGGAGTGCCTGGGGCCTCTCTCTGAGGCCAGGCGAGATGTCCTCCTGTCATGCAGGAGGCATGCTGCCTTGGAGGACCTGTGCTGCCAAGTGTAGGGTTTTCAGGAGAACAGCATCAGAGAAGAGGAAAGGCAGATAGACAGGATCTTCTCTGAAATGTAGCAGCTTGAAGAGCCTGAGATCCCATCTGCAGTAGAGGGACAGGTGGTGTACTCCCCCCCAGTATTAAGATAAGTGCAAGCTCTGGAGAAGGTGAAGGATGGAAGCTGGTGACTTCTGGCACCAGGAGGAAGGTTCCTGCCCCACCTAAGGGCTTGCAACTATAAAATAGGTTTACTACCCTCAGATTTGAAGGGGTAAATAGGTATTGTGTATGTTAACAGTATCCAGAAGCACTAACCTTTCAAAAGAGGCAAGTGGCTCGCCCTTGACAGAGCCTTGCAGCTGTGTGCTACAGCATGAGGCTGGGACGGCTGAACCTCTCACTGGCTTTTCTCTTGTTCTTATGTCATGAGCTAGAACGGAACAAAACTATAAATCATTGAAATCTCAGGTTTCACTCAATTGCTCTGGATGGACTTTTTCCAAACTCTGCTGCCCATTGTCATTGGAATAACTTACTATATCCTTCAAAAATCAGCATTGCAAAAAAGTCTTCCTGGAACTACAAAACATCCTCACGTCAAATGAGAAATATTTGGGCAATGCAGTAACAGTATTCTTCGCTTCTCATAGCAAGGCAAAAGTGTTAGGTACTTGCTTTTTACCCCTGAGCTGAAGTTTCTCCTTTTTGTTTGCTTTAGAGGCAATAAGGATGCAAACAGTGAATTGGCAAGACCTTACAAATGCTGGATATGAATTTATTCTTGTTTTAAATGCCTCCGGTTTTCTTTCCACTTTCAAAGCAGCAGACAGTTCAAATAACTGCATTGCTGCTGAAAAGGACTCAAGACCACTATTTACAAGAAGCATTTACTTAAATGGGTAGTTTGAAGTTTTTATTGGTAACCAGGAGTTCAGATAAACCTACTTTATCCCGACAGGATAAATATTTGGATTATGTGTCTATATATATGTGCAATATATTTTTAATGCTCAGTGTCAATCATGAGTATGAAAAAGGCTATATGTCTGTCTTCTCTCATTACACACCCCTGCATTTCCTTTGGAAGTACTGATATTAGGACATGTCCTGTCATCAGTGGTCAGTCTCAACCAGCATAACTAACCTATGTGCTTACATTACCCCTTTCAATCTCTGAGACATACTGAAATATAACTTGAAATCTAATGGCTTAACCACATTCAGAAAACATGATGCAAGCAGAGATTCTCCTAAGAGTATGATAGATCAAAGGAATGTTTCACTAGGGTTTCCTTTAGATAGTATATAGGCAATAGTTGCTTTAATTGGAGCATGTTTTGCAGACTAAAAAAGAAAAAAATATGGAACACTAAAGGAAAACCAAAAAATATGGGAAGTGATACATATTGGGCAGTTGGTTTTGGCTTGCTTATCGCACACACAGTTTTCCTTTTGTATCTTCAGTTTGCTGGGAAATGTGCCTGTGTTCTCATGATTTTTTTGCTAACAATTTATGTCTCTTCCACTGTTGGCTTTAAGTTTCAAGATTACAAATAAGATAAATATTCTGGACTGTACCTAATAAAACACTTCCTTACCTAGCACACAACTTCGAGTGCTATGTGGCCTTGTAGAGGTCACGTTTAGACATTTTTTTGTTTGGGATCCCACTGGGCAATGAGTTGCAGGGCTGAGCTTCTTGCTTATCCATCTTTAACACACTTTTAATAGCACTATGAAACTTCAATTTAATAATATTTAATTAATAGTATTTATTGGTAAGGATATCTGCCAGAGCAATTTCACTGCCTTGTTCAAGGGTACCATCTGCTTCAGGTGAGAAAACACAGTGCCATAACCAAAAAAGAAATCCTGTCAAAGCAGCGTATTCTTACTCCTCGTATGCTGTGACTGGGTACTGTTCATGGTTTTCCCAGTTGATTTTTCAGCAGACATCCTGTGCTATTATGGCTCAGCTAGACACTTTCCTTTCTGTTCAGCTGTGTCACTGTAACACACTACTAACACAGGCTGATCTGGCAGATCAGGTGAGTCATGCAGAAACCTCCATCCAGCTATGGTTCTTCCAGTTTACAGGAGCAAATGTTTTTAAAAGCCAAACTTTTTGTCTCCAGTATAAATATTCCTAAGTGCCACCTGTTTCCTTACAGTGACAACAGTTGTCTCTAATTTCTGGTCAACTTGTTTATTCCTACCATAGTTGTCCAAAAACTCCATTGCTTTCCAAAAATGAGGGAGAGCAAGCATTTTAAGAACTCTTTCAGTTTTTATTGTGGCAGAAGTGTACCAACTCTAAGGACTTACAGCATCACTGAACTCAAATATTAAATAACAACTGTTTTTATACAGTTGTAAATTTTGTAAACAACATACTTCGGGATGACCAATGTCTGCTTTTCACATATCAGTCATGTAAGACACCACTGAATCTGGGCCATTTAACTAATGGATAAACAAAAGCGTCTGATTCTTCATCTGTCAAAGTACCATGGGTGTCAGTTCAATAAGAGCAGTACTACCCTCTTTGATGGTTTCTTAGATATTGCTAATCTATATTTATAACCTGTGTTTTATTTAAACTTGAAAATTAATTTGGTTTAAGATCTGTGTAAAACAGATTAGAATTAATGAAGTCTGACCCCCTTATGGGTTAGTGTGAGTGAAATAATTACTCTTCAGCAGCACAGGATATATTGTCCTGGACTTTCTGGCTCGAGTTAACAGTAAGAAGGCAAAGGAAGTTCAGGAAATACCAGAAGCCTTGAACTGCATTAGAAGATTTAGGTTCGCAGTTTCTCTTTATGAAAAATAAAAACGTATGTGCTAGACTTACTTTGTGTCACTGCTAATAATAATTATGGAAAATTACTTGCATAAATTGAGTATAGGAATATTCTAATTTGGAACTTGAAACTGATTACAGAAAAAATTAGTTCCTAAGGATGTGATAAGGATGGTACTCTTTAAAATAATGCTAATTCAGGTATCATCACCTGGACTACGTTCAAAGTGAAGGAATGTCTTTCCAAATCCTTTCAGCACCTCTAGGAAGCTACCGCTATTGGCTATGACTGCTTCTTACCATTCCAGGTGCATTCAAAGACTGAAGTCTCATTTGGCCTCAGCTGAAAAGGATCCAACTACAAAGAGACACAAGGTATTATTCTGGCTGCAGATACTGGCAGTGTAATTAACTGAAAGCATCTAAAAGGAAAATCCAGTAGTAAAATATTTTTTTTTTATTAGGTGAAATAAAATTCACTAAGGCTTACCTGAACCTCTTGTTCTTCAAAGAATAGCACTCATTGATCTTCAATGCTAATGAATTTTCTTGTATGGATATTTTCCAGAGAGTGGGCTTCTACCAATCCCCATTGAACCTGCTGGCCCCGACATCGGAAAGTCTGTCTTGATGTCTCGCAGGCTTGGTGACAGCTCTTCTTGCTTAATTCCTCAGGGCAATCTGGGAGACCTTAATTAGTGAGATTCCCTACTGTTATATTGCTTTGTTTTTTCTTCTCAGAATGATTGCTCGCAGGGAAAATGAAATGTGGCTGCCCTATTTGATACATATGATAGCCCAGTCCACGCTCATCTGGATGCCGGTGCCGTAGGGATACTTTCCAGTATGACACTCCTTGACAGCAGCTCTGCAAATACAGAGTTGGGTCTGAGGAACAAGCTGGCTCTCTCCTGGACCATAATCTATTGTGAAAGGTTTCTTTAAGCCTCTTTTACCCCACATCTATAGCCTCCGTGCAGTGCCTGTGGGGTGGCCATGCATGAAGGAGTGTACTGTGAAGCCTGGGTGCTGCTTGCAGCTCCGGCATCAGTCCATCAGCCAGGCCCGGGATGCTCTCGCAAGCTGCCCGCATGCAGGCTGTTGCTCAGCCTGTGATGACAGCAAAAGGAAAATACTATATTAGGACTCATGGGGAAGATGGTAGGAAACAAAGTGAAAAATCGCTTTGCAGATGGGTTTGCTGACCCATGAACGTCACCAGTCTCCTGCCTCAGACCTGTGTCAACCTGCAGGAGATGCTGGTGCTGCCAGAGGCCTCGGCTCCAGGGCTTCCCCCTTGCCCAGAAGCTTCCACTGCTGCACCCAGAGCCCCAAAACATGGAGCCCTAAGGTTTGAGGCATCCCCGCCTAACCCAGCGCTGCCCTGCATGGGAGGGATCTTATTGTTTCAGGGTCCATAGCACAGAGGAGAGGCATGTGGCAAGTGCTGAAGCTGGCAGCGGGCAGCATCCCAACCCATGCCTCTGAAACAGCATTCAGGTTCTTCCCTGGAACAAGGTGTCAGACAGCCATCAAGCCATCCTGCTGCAGGGGCAAGGCATGCAGGGGTGCCAAATGGGTGGGCAGGGTCTATGGGATAGAATCATAAAATCATTTAGTTTGGAAGAGACCTTTAAGATCATCGAGTCCAACCGTTAATGTAGCACTGCCAAGTGCACCACTGAACCATGTCTCTAAGTACCTCATCTACATGTCCTTTAAATGCTTCCAGGGATGGTGACTCAACGACTTCCCTGGGCAGCCTGTTCCAATGCTTGATAACCCTTTCCATGAAGAAATTTTTCCTAATATCCAATCTAAACATCCCCTGGTGCAACTTGAGGCCATTTCCTCTCGTCCTATCACTTGTTACTTGGGAGAAGAGACCGACCCCCACCTTGCTACAACCTCCTTTCAGGTAGTTGTAGAGAGCAGTAAGATTTCCCCTGCACCTGGGCCTCCCAGTAGACCCCAACAGCTGCAACCTGCTGGATTTGAGCAAGACCTAAATGGTTGCATCCCTACCAGCACCACAGTACTTCACGAGCATGGTGTGACGGCAGTGTTTCAATACCTCATCACACGAGACAAAGTGCTGGAGAGCTGACATCTCTTCCCACAGCAGGTACTGCTACTTGCTTCTTCAATTTTTTCCACCCACACACTGACCTTGACCTAAACTTCCCAGACTGTGTGGCTCAACGAGGCTGTAGTAAAAGGTAGTGGGATTGCAGGCAGGGTGCTTCCTGCTGCAGAAGTTTTGTTGGAATGGGCTGAGATTTATCTTTATCCTTGGTTGGCACAGCTGTTACTGGCAAAGCCCACAATCATTTGCTAAAAGTAGGGGCGAGTCTGAGATGCTTTTGGTTCCTTATGACACTCATTTCTCCTGACACACTATTTCTTCACGCTCAACCTCTGCAAATAGTCTGTCTCGACACCTTCTGTGTTCTGGGGAGGGGAGTAGAGCAGTGAAAGAATGAATATCTTCAATGCTAGAAACTGCTGAAAAACTATACCCAGAAAGTGGGGTTTGTTTAGCTTAAGGAAGATAAGGCAATGGAGAGATCTTCTTGTTGTATACCTGTGCCTAACATGAGGGCATAGGGAAGACTGAGTCAGACTTCTCTTGAAGGTGCGTAGTGATAGGAGAGGCAGCAGCCACAAGTTGCACAAAGGGAAATTGCAGTCAGATGTAAAGAAAAATGTTTCACCCTGAGGGTCATCCCACACTGGCATGGGTGCCCAGAGAGGTACACCCTTCTGTGGGATGCATTAGAGGACCTGTCCCTGGGCAACCTGTCCTCAGATAGTCCCTCTCAGCCTAAATTACTCTATGGAGTCTATGGTTTGATGCTGCTAAAGGGATATCTGGCTATTTCTTGTGTTCAATAACACACCTCTTCTGTTATTTAAATTGGTACAATCCTATCACCCTGATCTGTATTTTCACTTAGCACAACAGAGGAATGAACTACTGTGAAACAGATTCCTCTGAAGTTTCTGGTAACGCAGGATGTCAATCTATTTATAGCAACATCTGTAGCTTCGGAGACCTTTGATAACTTAATTTCAGAATACAGATCTCGGCATCCTGATCTGTCTCCCATACTCAGTGTGGTGTTCCCTGTTGCATAGCATTTATTCAGCATGCAGGGGCTATTTTCCATCTCCAGAGGCAAACAATGACATAAATTCCTTTATCACAAACAGTGTAACTAAGAAAAAAAATTTAAGGAAACAGATGTTGGAGGTTAGTCAGTCATGTCCCTCATGCTGAAAGTCAATTTATCATCAAAATGCTGCTGAAAAACTCATGTTTTAAAATTCATCCTTAAGGTGTGAAAAGCTCTTGCCACATTCTGATATCCCACTGTGTCCAGGTTATGATTGAAGGAGGGAGAGAAGCAAGCGCAACTGCTGAGTCTGGCCCCAGCATGTTAGACTGTGTTAATAAGCCTGACCTGGCAGGATGTGTTTCTCCAGCAAAAGCTGAAGGGTTGTGGGCAGGGCTGGGAGCAGAGGGGGCTCCGTGGCTCAGGTGGTAGGTAACACACACAGCATCCTCAGCGCTGGTCTTGACGTTACAGTGACTTTCGCTGCATTAACTCTCTTATTTGTATTTTCTCCCATCCTAAAGCTATTCAAAACATTTTTTTCTGCCAAAACAGATATGCATTATACATGAAACACAGCAGAAAGCATTTTCTTTTTAATTTTCAGGAAGTCTGTTAGTGCCAAAACATAAACTCCTTAAAGAGGATGAAAACTGGGGTAAGTGATATTTGGCAAGATCCACATGTTCCATTTGTTTATGCAACAATCTCTGCTGCTGACTTACAGTTTCAGAGGCAGCTGTGTAAATATAGGGCTGCAATGGCTGAGGAAGCCAAGAGACAAGCTGTGGAAAAATAACAGATAAAACCAGACACGTTCTCTCTTGGTGCCACAGGGTAAGGCAGAGCTGAGCTATGCCGCAGACATCTTGCTATGCTACTAAAATACCTTAAGTTTCCTTTCTTGGAATATCTTTCCTGTTATTGTTGAAGGGGTTGTTTGTTTTTTATAAGGACCTGAAATTAAAGTTTTATTGCGAAGGAGACTCAAACCATTTTTGAAAACGTGAAGGAGATTCTCTGATGCAGGCAGCCGAACCTTGCTTTGCTGACCCCTGTGCTCCTGAGCACAGGAACATTAGAGCTTGTGGTGTTTGCTAGCTTCTTGTAAATGGGGCTTAATCCTTTGTTTTGCGGAGCAAGAGGTGTGGCGTCGTCCTAGGAACTGCAAACGAATCCATTTAATAAGCACTGGAGCGGCTGCCACCCAGTCCCTGTGGGAGCTGACCTCCCCCAGATAAGGCCAGCACCAGCGTTTTCCTGCAAGGCTGATGGCTGCAGCCTCACAAGGGTTCTGCTGTGCAAGCTAAGCCTCGGCAGGCTCCCTAATTATTTTGCTTCTGATAAACCAGCAAAGAGACCGTAGGTGTAAGGAGGTAGACTGGATTAGAAAAGGCTATCTATTGGATTTTTTAAATGCAATATTCACCTGTAGAGCCTATTGTTTTCTGCATAAGTTTGCCAGAATTAAGCAATATTATGAAGCAACACTATTAAGCAATGTTGTGACACAGTTCACAGGTAACTGGTGCATCTGAGCAAGTGCATCTAAATCTCAGTTTCCAAAACACTGTCTTTATCTTTTTTGACCAGTGTGTTACCTTTGTATATCGTAAAGACATACCTTATGACTTCTCTGCACATGTATTGATTTTAGCTTCTAATTGAATACATAACTTCCCCTCGCTGACCAGGTCAGGTAATGCCTCTGCCAGTTACACTTTTAAATTATTCTGTAACAATTCCTACAATATTATTACATGCTAGGATTCTCTTGTTTCTTAGGTATCTGCTACGCTTCATCATAAAATCCTTATACATCCTTCCTCACCTTAAACCACGGGTCAAATAGGCATACTGAGTGTCACTTAACTTGGTGCTATAGTCCAAAAGCTCAGCAGGCATGTCTTAAATAGGCTACAGACTATGAAAACATTCAGTTTCTCTAACGATGCTTGCCATTTTCATCCCTTTTCTCTGCCTTTGGAATAAAATTGACTGAAATATATGCAGAAATCCCCAATTAGACTAGTTTTAACTCACTCTGGGCAGAAGGACAAAGTTTTGCTCATCCTAAGGATAAGTAAAGACAATTCTGATAATACTTTCAACTGTTTATCATCAACACTTTAAGGAAAAACTCTTGAGGAAAAAGGTGTTGATACCTTATGTAGTGAAGGGGCATTTGTTTGTTCATCTGCCTTTGCAAGGTGCATTTATTTTTCTTTTAGTAGTAGCACTGTCATTCCTGCATGCCTATGTTCTACAAAAACTTTGATGAATTTTCTCCATGCTTGGTGCAATTTTATTTTTCACTCAAGTCAGCCATCATAAATCATAAAATACCATGAGAAAATTCCATGTGTTAATCAGCTGATGGACTTAAGCAGATATATATCTTCTGACTTCATCCCTTCAGGTCAGGGTTGTATTTGAATTATAGGAACAGTTCCTTCAGGTACTGTCAAAGTTCCTTATTCCTCCACTGCAGAGGTGAGCCTGTGCTCCAATTGATTCTCTCTGTAGAGTTGGGGGAAAATTTGAGACAAAACCTGGTTTCTAACTAGAAAGAAATAAAATGAATTATCTTTTTCTTCCAAGGAGGACAGTATTTTCTTGTGACATCCCTCTGGAGCTGTGTGAATTGAGATGGGACAGGACATTTCTTCATATTAAATTAAATAACGGTTTGGCTGAGCAAATCAATCTACAAAGTGCCTCTAAAGCTCTTTACTAGGGCCTGATCCTATATTGTTGGTTGATTTCAGTGAAAGATGTGAACCTTAAGGGCATGCTTCTATGTGGAGTTAGTTTGGGGAAAAAAAATAATCTATTGAATGGTTGGGGAACTCCAAACGCAGACGTCTACGATAAGAGTGCTTTTTGATGGTTTAGCTGGATCGAAGCAGCTAAATAGAACTTTTGATACCAGGTTCCCTGATGGACACAACAAAAACTATTTACCCAGTCACAACAAAATTCTACCATGTATTTGAAGAGTCAACAGGTCCTCTTAAAAGATAATGGTAGCTTGTAAGATAGAAACAGTTTGCCTTTCCAGAGTCATTGACAGGAAAACATCACAGCTTTTTAAAACTGTTTTGCCCTCATATTTAAAAGCATTTTTCACCCCCATTTTATAGACGAGGGAACTGAGGAACATTGAAATTTAGCGACTGTCTGATGTCAGAAACCTGGAAAAGGGCAGATCCAAAAATAACAGCTGGGTCTGGATAGCAGTAACCTAATCACTGGATAATATTGTCTTAGAGCTAAAAGCCTAGAGGAAAAAACTGAAATGTCTTTCTTCGCCACTCTGTCTTTACCCATGTCTGCATGTCAGAGTCACTGAGCTGGAAAAATGTGAATGTTGCTGTACAGCATGAATGAACTAAGTTGTCTCTTGTGCAGTGAGCGCATTTCCCAGCTGAGTAGGACATTGCAAAGCTTTTACGAGTTTCCAGCAGCATTTCACTCAAGCAAGACCCTCTTGAGGAGGTCCTGGTTGAATGCTGCTTTTATTTTTCTTTTTCTGTCTGGAGGAACACAACAATCTCCTGTTGTTTCCAGCACAGCCTTTGCAGACTAGGACAGTTTGCATAAGCAGAGGGCTCTGGTGCAACAGGGGCTGTTTCAGAGATTCAGGAGCCCTGTCTGTAAGTGCAAAGGGTCTTCAACAGCTTATATAGCTACAGTGTCTTTATTATCTAAACAGGAACCTTTGCTGAAGCAACTAGCTAGGAAAAATTGCAACCAAATGCTCAAAGGGTAGTGCAGATAAAATCAGTGCCAGTGTGATGAGACTGCTGCTGCTTCCCCATCAAATTGCTTCTCACTTAGCTACTTAAAAAAAACCAAACAACAGCCCACAAAAGCCCACACCACCAAATCCCTCTTCAGTCCTGACATTTCAAAATAACTCAACTTTGCACCAAGTAATCAGAGCTTGCCTTCCTGCCCAAAGGCTCCAGAGGAGGATACTGTGAACCTTGCTCTGCTTTGAGATGGCTCCCAGGCTACAAATACACTTCTTACTCTCCAGCTGCGTTTTGCATTGACATGAAATGGAGATGGTCGGATTGCCTTCTGGTGCCTGCCTAGGCCAATAACTGCTGATGGTGGCTTGTTGTTTCTCCGGCAATATTCAGAGGTGATGTGCAAAGGGAAAGAAGCTAACTGTTTGACAAGGGACAGCTTTATTTAGAGTGCTGCCAGGCTAAAATCAGTTGAACTGCATAAAATAATGTGCACTTGTTCAGAAAAAGAGATGAAAAGCTGTGACACTGATTGGCAGTGAAAAGCCGATAAAACAGCACACATCAATGCAGTTAATTGACTGCTTCCCTCACATAAATGATTTTTCTCCTTGCCGTGTTCCTTATGCACTTGAGCAAGCTGCGATTCATATTTTCTGAAAACCATGTAAGATATGAGACAGAGCTTGGATGAGAGGGTCTTTAAATATAATAATATCAGTAATATTAATAACAATAATTTAGTGGATTATCCACAAAACCACTGACTCTCTTAAACGGTGCTGGGAGAAGAATTTCCTTTGCCAGAATTCAACAAAGCTGACTTTGCAGACCTAATGCACCCATCTCCCTGTATCCATCTGCTTTCTCAAGTCCCAGAGCTGTTTGGAGGCTTGCTCAGCATCACTAACTTGAGTGTTGTTCAGTCATTTGCAGGGATCTGGCATTTGAATTTTGGAAAGGTGAAAACCTTTTTGTCAGGCTCCTGCTGGCCTTGTTGCTTTTAATGACTTTTCCAGTGTGTGCGCATTGGCTTTGCTCCTCTTATAAGGAGGAAGAGGTTTTTTTCTTAAAAACCCAGCAGGAGTCTGTGTAACTTATAGCTAAAGCAAGCATGCAGGCAGTGCCTGGCTGCGCAGCCCAAACCGCCTGTGCTGATGGTGCTCTACCCTTCAGCCGGGCAGAATTAACCTGCACTGCAAGATTAAAGGACAACCTTGGGCACGGCAAGGACCTTAGAAAAATAGAATGCTTCTTTTGAAACAACGTACCCTGCGATAAGCAGAGATAACTCTGAGCCACAACACTAGGTCTGGAGCCAAGCTGTTGTGAAGTTTGGCCTGCTCAGATGTAGGGTTTCTTCATAAACATCTCCACAACAGAAAAAAGTTGCGGTTTCTCTTTTGCTATTCTGCATTCATAATCCCAGGCGTTCTGCTGTCAAGTATGTTCACCTTATGGTTTCCCCCTCGATCTGTTGTGAACTAAGGGGTAGTGTGTGTGTGTGTTCAGCTTTGCTTTATTCTGCAATGAAACCATATGCTATTCTTATGGTCTCATACAAGATTTTGTGAGCTTCTGTCATCAGAAAATTTACGGAGGCTGTTGTGTACCAGCTATGCAACTTTACTGCAGGATCAAACGAGGAGTTGGGTCCCTGTGAAACGTATGGGAACAAAAGCTTGCTTAAGTGGAAGTATCTCTGAATGTTTTCCTAGCCTCTTTCCATAACTACCAGCGGGTTATATAAGGCAATGAGGTGGAAGCATTCTCCCTTTGGAAACTGCTTACCAGGCAGGGACAGGAAGGTACGGCAGGGAAGAAGGCAAAGAGCAGACAGAGCAAACGTCCTGCTGGGACCAAAGCCAGCGTGCCTGGGGGCTTCCTCCACTCTTCCCCACCTTGGGTTCTGCTCTTCGATGGGGCACAGAGCTCATAGCTGGCACGGACACAAAAAAGCCAGTAGCGAGGTCAATTTGCCAAAGATGACCGTGTGTGTCTGGTACTTCAGTGGGGCATGCAACCAATGAACATGCCTCTCCTCTGTGTCCAAAAGGCTGAAGAGGATGTAATTGAACCATTTGCTCAATGTGAAGGCAGAGTTCAATGGCATGTCTCAAGGGATCGTGCTAAATTGATACTGTGGAAGATAATTAAATCGTGTGACAGTTTATCACAGGAGATGCCCGAATAATCAGTGATTTTAAAGGCCTTTAAATCATGGGTTTGTAGCCTGACTGTATTTATGAACTATAAGGAACTCCTGCAGATTTTGCTTGGCTGTTAGATTCTGTGGAGGAGCAGTCTATTTCTGTCCGGTTGAGTGATGCCACCTCGTTAGAAATGATGAAGTACTGACCTGGCCGCGGGCAGCAGGCTCTTGCTTTCAAATCCCCATCTGGAATTTCACAGAGGGTTAAAACCATCAAACGCTTAAGTGAATGCCTTGATATGTCACTTCCATTCACAACTTCTCCTTTCCTTTGTCAGTTATTCCCTCTGCATTTTCCTCTCTTCAAGCAAATCAGGAAATATTGTCTGCAATTCCTGTCTTGTTCCTCCTGATATTATGCCGGTTTCTGCTAGAAAAACGGAGCAGCAAAACCTTATTTCTCAAGAGAGGGAAAGCACTTCTGAGTGGGGTTTCTGGTTCTGGGGGGCAAGGCCAGAGAGGCTGGGAGATTTAGGGCATGAATTGCTGTATGATGCTTACCATGCTTTTCAAACCAACCTTTCCAAGCCAAATCCCAGAATGCAGGCATCATGGGGAAGAGAAAACCTCTCAGGCACATCTGATTTTATTGCCACTTAATGATGTTGTTTTCATTCCCTCTGTTATCAGATTGACTCAAAAACTTCAGCAACAAGTTAGGACTCAAAAGGATTTGTGACCAGTTAACCCATGTAGTTGGTAAGGCACCTCCGATCCTAGGTGTTTTGCTTTGCAAAAGCTCCATCTGATCCACTTGTATGCTTCCTGCACTACCATTTTATTTCTTCTTTTATCTATATCATCCTCTTGGTATTTTTTTTGATTCCTGCCCTAGTCATGCACAGATGCAAATTTCTACCTTAGGCTTCCAGACCTACATTAGCATATGTCAAATTTGTCACGGTGACCTGGAGCCCAGAGCATCACAGTCTGCGAAAGCCTGGGACTTTCTGTATTTGCCTTGAACGTTGACCTGGGACCTTAGAAATCTTATTTCCTCAGAATGGCTTTTTTTCCTAATTCATCTCCATACATGAGTAGGTGTACATAAACATATATGGAGAGAAAGACAAGCACCAACGTTTGTGTAGTTAACACTTGTCTTCATAAAACTGTATTTTTTATGTGCAGCTTAGAGGCTTACATCCTGCTTACAGCCGTGTCTTTCTCACTGGGATCATGTATTATGACATCGATTAACTACAGATATCTTGTGGGATTTTTTTTCTTCAGTCAATTATCATCTAGTTCCCGATGTCTAATATTTTTCCTGTAAGAAAGAGGAATACTAGAAAAAAAAATGCACAAATAGAACTTTGTTACCCTTTTGCTATCTGTAAGTCAGTCTGTTGAAATCAATGAAACTGTCTGTTCAGTTCTTTCAAAATGCAAGGCATTAAATGTGTTATTTGAAATCCATAAAATAAATCAGTTTTTAAACTCAGGACCCAGCTGCATCAACATGAAAATGCTGTCGTACTTTGCACATCCTGCTGTCACTTAAGCATTTCTAAAAGCAAATTCAGTAATTGTTTCCTGCTTTCAAATACTATAGTTGAACCCTGAATTTAAAATATGCCAGATTTAGCAGTTCACTAATAAGACAATGTCAAGAACTCTATATTTCAAATGCTCAATTGCAGGAACAATATTGCGGTCAGAAATGCTTTGAATGCATTCTTAGTCCTGTGGCTCCCATCTGTGTATGTGTAAATATTAGATTTTCAAAACACCTTATTAAAAGCAAGGATTCTAAGGTCCAAGCATCAAACACGTATAAGGTAGGAAATGCCAGAATTAAGGCAGCCTTGTGCAGGTTTAATTTGCTGTCCACACCTTTCCTTCTGATGTATATACATTCTGGTGCAGACTTTAAAGATATAGTCAGATACTCTTTTTTCCCCCTAAGCTTTCTCTAGGGGTTAATTAGGGTTGTATAGTGAAGGAGATTAATAAAGCAGAGGGGCCTTACCTAAACAGGTTGAGAGGTATGTAAGTTGGTAGAAAAAGAAATCTTTTCATGAAATACAGAACTAATAAAAACTGTTTTTCCATGGTTTCCAGCCTTCCATCTCTTAAACCCCTTTCCCTACTTCTGTAACGTCTCTGTTGGCCTAAGCAAATGGCTGCCCATGTTGTGTCTGAGCCCATTCTGGGTCCTCACATCTACCCAAGTGCGCACAGTCTTAAAAGTATTAATTTATCTTTGACATCACTGACCTTCTGTGAAATTGGGCTGAAACTGCCCAGCAGGTTCCCACATTGTCAGGACAGAGAGGCAGGCAGGTGAACAGATGGATGGAGAGAGAATTTGACTAACCTTAAGTTTATTATTTTTTAATTACTGTAAAAGATAAATATGATACCAAGTAACTCATACCAAGTAACTCAATCTTACTTATACAACACATTCTTGTGATGTGAGCTAAGTCTTTTAAGCCAATTTTTTCATAGATACTTGCAAATTTGTATTCTTAATTTTCTGAACATCTTGTTTAAGGAAATTGACGTGTGAAAGTGCTGCAGCATTCATGGCTGCATTTGAAATCAATGGGACTGTGTAATGTTAAGGAGTCACAAAACATCAGGTCTAAAAATCTTAAATTAAGCCAGAACATGCTGGTGATTCACCAAGATACTGTAGGGATGATTGCCAGCGATAACCCCTGGGAAAATTTTACTAGGTCCTTTTAGTAGGGTTTGGCTGGTGATGTTAATAGACCTTGGGGCTTTATGCTAAGCAAGAAGAAAGCAGTCTATTGGATAGCTGCTCACTCATTCAGCAATATTTGGCCATGTACCAAATGAGGTATGTTCCTATAAGAAAAATAATTTGTCATCGTGGCCTAGGATCGTACCATGTTGAACACAAGGAAATGATTCCCCACAAGCATGGTGTGAATGGAAGAGGAGAGAAGTGGGAGGTTGGACAGCCTTAATTCAATGCCAAAGTATGTATTTTGCAACTTCAAGAACAGTTCTTAACTGAAGAATATTGTTCTTGGATAAAATATGTTTGTGAACAAACGTAACATGAGTATTTTTCAAAAGCTTGTTTCTTGTGGCCCCTATGATTAAAGACCTCTGGCAAGGGATCTATATATACCTGCAAAGCAGAGCAAATTTTGAGAGGCAGCTTGGTACCTTTCATAAATCCTAGGGCTGCGGAGAAAGGAGGGAGAGAGAAGAGAGAACCATGGTCTAGCAAGTCACTTGTTGTCTACCAAAGACCAGACCCTGACATTTGGTAGAGTGAAAGTGAAGCACGAGGGAATGTAATTCTAATAAACTGATATCCCTAGCACACAATATTCTTCCTGAAAAATACAGCCTGTGATTTCTGTGTTGGAGTGCTTTACCTGTACTGCTTAAGAAAATAAGCCCTTACCTTATCATAGAAAAAAAGACATTTTCTCCTGTCTCACCATCCAGACCATACCAGAAGCATTTCCATCCCCAGGTGCTTGCTTTTCCTCTAGTTTTTCTAATTTTCACTGTGGCTCTGACACTGGCCAGAACAATGATTTTTTTTTTTTTTAATGTTATGTGTAGTTTATTCACTATGGGATGTCCATAAATATAAGATATGCCAGCAACTCCTAAAATGACAAAATATAAAAGGATTATAGAATTATGGTTCTGTCCTCCAGAACTGAAAAGCACATTTTAGAGACAAATAGAGAAATCTTAGTTTTAAAAAATGAGCCCTTATGTCATGCTGGCAAGCTCATTAACAAAGAAAAAGGTATTTATTGTTTGCTGTCTGGATGGATCAGTAACTGACAATAGCACCCAATATCAAGAAGAAATCAATGCCAGCTGAAAGCTTGAGTCCGGCACATTCAGAGACAGCTAAAAGAGTATGACACTTCCTGACTGTTTCATTTACTGTAGGGCTAGTCTTGGATATTTACACATCAGTTGAGTTCCAGTTTCTTCCATGACAGCCTTAAAATTCACTGATTGTGTTCTCTGCATACTTCCATGGTACAGATGATGGCCAGGATTATACGGATACCTAACGGCTTTGGTAAGACTTGGCATAGTTTGGTGATCTACCCACACAGAGAAACTGGACCATCAGTTTCCCATTGTGCCAGTGAGGTAGGAGAATTAATGAATTCCTTTCAAAAACAGCAAATGGGAAAAAAAGAGGAAAGGTGATTTGCAGATTTCCTCTTAGCAAGCCACAAGTACATCTTTATGGTTCCTTGGGTGAGTAATTTTCCCCATGCCTGGAACAGCTGGAAAAAGAAAACAGAAACAGGAATCTCATGACTCACAGTCATGTCAGCTCAGAGAAAAAAACAGAGGTAAAGTTCACAAGCACCACAGAGTAAGAAAATTGTGTGAGGTAGACTCATAGGCTCGCGCTTTGCCCTCCAGGGAGCAGAAATAATGGGGAGTGAGGAAGATTGACTGGAAGATTAGGATTTTGTAAACTTTATTACTAGTGTTGATAGTGTTGAAAAAGGTTACTGACTAAGAACCTTCATTATAAATTCTAAGTGGGGAGAGTATCAGCAGTATGCGGGGCCAAATAAAATGAGTCATCCATCAAACTGCAAAAAACCCGTCTCCTCATCCTTTAGGCTTTTGACAGTGTTTTGTTCCTTTCCCAATTTATTTTGCTCTTGCAGAGTGAATCCCGTACTCCACTGTGGAATTTTACTCTTCCCCTGGAAAAAGCCAGCGCTGATCTAGCAGGGATCAGGGTCCAGGATGACCCTGCTGTAGGTGTACATGCATCTCCTGTGAACGACAGAGGAGCCTTTAAGCTGGTAAGTGCTGGCTGTGTGCTCTGTGCCTCTTCTTGCTTTCACACAGAGGTGAAAGCAGCGGGATCCCTCTGTTCCTTGTTCCTTCATAATTCAGATCTGAAAGTGATGGAGGGACCAAGAAAGTGAGCACAGAGGGTGAGCCATGAACTCCACATTGATGATGTCTAGAAGAACCACAGCAGCTTTAACGTAAATAATTTCCTTTCCTGCTCACATACGGGTCTGTATCCACACAAGCTGATGTTGCCTTCGTGATGGTGCAAATAATGAACACTTGGTGCACCAGCCACTCATTGTGTTACTGCTTGTCTGAGCTGGCAGTGTGACTAACGGCAAAGTTCAAAGTGTAATTCTTTCAAAGGTCATTGGCCTAGATTACATGTCTGCCTTGCCGGTTTTTCATATTTTCACTCTTCTAGGTAAGACAGAAGATGCCCCTGAACTTTGAAGTCTGGTGAAAGACATGTGCCAAGCAGTGGACAATACAAGGAGACACTCATGTCATCTGTTTTGGACTCTGGGATAAGGTAGCCAGGCTGTAGTCAGAAAGAGATAAGACTGCTTTCTGAATGATTGTCTTATCAGTATAGTAAGCCAGCTATTTTGCCTACAAGTAACTAATGTCTTTCCAGTTGATTGAGTGTTTTGCTTGTGATTTCCTGATTTGCAGAGAGCAGTCCTTATCCATACTAGTAAGGCAGAGAACTGTCATGATCCCAGGTGCAGTGATTTAAGTTATGGATGGAGTACTTGACCATGATAGTGTAAGTTTAGGTCCTTGTCTGAGGGCTGGATCAGAGGCTGTATAAGTCTGTATTTAATACATCTGTAGCAAGTCTGTCAGCCAAAAGTATCATGGTCAGTCATAAGCTATGAGTGATGCGGCTTTGTACCTCTTGTTTTATGGAAATGGTACTGGAGAGCACTGGCTTTGATGGAAGGCGTAAAACAGGATCTAGGAGCAAAGTCAAAGAAAGTAATCTGAATTAATAGCTGCTGCAATTAATTTAATATCAGCTGCATATTGGCCCTCTACAAAAGGAGTTTTCATTGTGGAATATGATACATGTTGAAAGTGAGTCCTACTCAAAATAATTTTTTGCAGCCTCACTTAAATAATGCTTGACAAGGTAATCCAAAGAGTAGTTCAGCAGACGTAGTTTGAGCTCGGCATCAATTGATTGGAGGCACACAGGAAGAAAAAACTTCATATAATCTGGCACTTGTAGGATCAGCAAACAGTTAATCAAGAAGAAGAAATGTGATCATTAAGGAGTATGGCAAAACCTGGGAAAATAGACTGTTCAGTGCTAAACAGATGAGTGGAGAGTGCGCAAAGATTCCTAGCAGCATTTGTGGGAGATACAAAGTAAGACCACCCAGGTGAGCTGAAGAAAGTTAATACTAACATTCAGAGTCAAAGATTTTGAGTCATTCTTTCCATTTTTTGAGTCTCAGAGATCCATAATGACATACAGGAATGTATTTTAGTAACTCTATATTTTACAAAAGGATTTTATTATTTTTTATTTGCCCTCTGTAACATTGTTTCCAATATTTTAATGGCTATATACATTCAACTACAATCAACATCCATTTTCCCCTTTAAAGATTGCGTGGTTTAAGAGAGATCCTGCGTGACTTTGAGAGGAATAAGGCATATTGATTGTCCACCATACCCACACTCACTCTTATACCTGGATGCGGTATGCATTGAGGCCATGCATTTACGGAAACAGCCTCAAGGCCACGTTACACTGCCACCATGGCAGTCTGTTACCATTAAACTACACCATTAAAATCATTAAACTATACCATTAGACTGCCATCATGGTAGTCTGATGGATGTCAGCAAATATTTCATTTACTGCTTTCTTTAGACACAGTGACAGTCTGGTGATGCTCAGTTTCATAAGCTGCTATATTTGGAACTACTATCTTTACGTTCATTTCATACAGACAATCAACAAGCCAGTTCTTCTCAGCTTCACCAGCCCTTGCTTTTAGCAGCAGAAATCACGATGAGAATGTGAATTTTTGTCATTGTACCCAAATCTTAAATTTATCTAAGAGTCTCTGGTCTGGAATATGTTTCTTGCCAAGCCTTGAGGAACAGGTTGAGAGTCAGTATCATGAAAGGTGAAGTTCTGAGGATAAATCTTTCCTCTAAGTTGTTAATCAGTGGTCCTCTGACAAGGAGCAGGGAGTTGGAAGTTTCAATGACCACGTGTCTTCAACCTGTCACGGGCTGTAAAGAGAGTAGCAAATCAAGTGCTTGTGGATGCTATTCAATGCTGAGGCTCGCGCAGCCCCCAAGGACATGAATATTCAAGGGTGCGATTTCACTGGCCCAGAGTTCATGCAAGGTCTCGGTGAGATCCATGCTTTGTATTTCATTCGTAATGCTTTGTATTTCAACCTGAATACTAACTTCAAGAATCAGAAGAAATTGAAGAGAACTTCACAGAAAAATGATAATGAAAACAGTTTTGAGTAAAGCAACTTCATAGGAATTTTTAAGTGAAAATGTATACGGCTGCTATGGCTTTTTAAACTGATGGTTTTACCCACACTTTACAAGTGCAAAAAAATTAGAAGTGCATTGTTGTGTCTGTGGTTTTGTATATCTATATATGTGTACATAGTTATGTATGTATATCTATATGTATGTATATGTGTGCATATATACACATATACATAGTTAGCAGTGTCACTGAAAAATTTGAAAACCCAGTATATGTTCCAGTGTATTAGGTGTATGAACTACGCAACATAATAGTTATGCATAACCAGGGACAATTACACTTGTTTTGCCATTTGTGGTGAATAATTTTTGGCAGATGCACTAATAGAGTGACTATAGTTGAGACAAAATTTTCATTATGGTTTTCCATTTCCATTTTACACTACCCTACCAAATAACTTACTTTTCATTTCTCAAACCCATAGTAGTAATGCACAAGGGCCGTTAGTCTAATAGTCCTTATTTTGCTATCCTAGGTATTTCTATTCCTTCTAAATGAAGTTTTCAGACCATGTTGACCAATTGTGTTACTGTAGGTTTTGCAGAGAAGTAACAGCCATTTCCCATTGAACACCATTTGTACGAGTAAACTAAGAACAGATTATATGCAGACACACCTTACAGTGGGCAAAAATTATCATGTAGGATGATGATACGCATCAAGCTATGCCAATACAAAACATTGTTTTGGCTACAGAAAGAGATACCTCAGGTTTCCTTGGGAAAATGACCCTGTCACCTCCAAAACAATTGCTCACCAAGGCTAGGTTGTCACAATTAGCACAATCTTTTATGTAGTGCCACATCCTGATAAGGAGCTCTGATATCAGGCTTGGATGGGCTTTCAAGTTTTTCATGAAGTGCACTTGGTAATGTGTGAACTGGACCATCTACAGTGGATGTCCTTTGCCCTGTTCTGCAGCATGGCGCAGAGAGCAGGGCAACCATGCTGATCATTGGAGCTTAGCAGTCTTCCTGGGTGAGCATTAGGACAGACAGAGAAAACAGATGGTTTCTGGAGTATCAGGGTTGCTCTGTGGGTGACCTGAGCTCAAAGGACAGGGAGAAGTTCTTTGCACAATTCCACAAATGCAAATAAGGGCAATCTATGCCTAAATGAGATGTTCTCCCCACCCTTACCCTGTATTTTTTAGGACGAATATACAAAAAACCCCTGGCATATGGTAGCTGTCATGCCTGAGCTTGAATTCTTGTTCCCTTTTGTACTTTGAAAGGTTTAAACCAGCTCTGCACATTTTTCACTAGCAAATGACTCCTACAGCCCTGCTGTTCTGCTGCAATCCATCGGTTTCATGGGGTGCAGCACAAATGCATACATTTGTTCTTGTCATAAATCTACTGTGCACTCTGCCTTCTTTCTGTGATGTTCTCCAGGAGACCTGTACATCCACTTCTAGGTAATGATCTACAGGCATAAAATAGCTTCGAGGGCCTGCTGAATCCACACTACAGTTTAATGGTATAATTGTTGATCAATGTTTTTCCACCATATGCAGCCCTACCTGTCTCTTTTTCCCCGAGCAGATGTAACTAATTGTCAACACACCTGTAAGCAGTGTTTCCTAGAAGAGCTACAGGTATTTCTTCTGTAATAAAGGAGTCAGGCTGAATGATGATATACATATGGATGTCACCTCCAGTATAAATATTGCGGGAAAGGTGAGTATGAAGTGCTATGCTCAGGAAGGGAAATGAAATGTAGAAATACTAATTGGGGAATATCTGACAGAGAAAGAGCATGGCAGAAAACAAGGTGGTGTTATGGAGGATTACAGGTGAAATATGAGCCAGCAATGTGATACCAAAAGCAGGAAATGGTATTCTGGGGCATATTAACAAAAAATGTCACATAAAACACGTGGGAGATCATTATTGTGCTCTGCTCCTCCTGTAGAGGCTTCTGCAGGAGGTGTGTGCTGGCTTAGGTCACTGCACTCTGAGGAGGCTGTAAGAGAGAACTTAGAAAGAAGTAGTTCAGAAAATAGGACCTATGAATAGAGGTTGAAACAACTGGCTATCTTTGGTCTAGAAGCAAGAAAATTCAAGTGAGAAAAATCAATTCGTCTATGTCTTCTGACACAAAAAGGGCTATAAAGGTTATAAAGAAGGGATCGATAAAACTGTTCCTGTATAATTGTTTGTCATTTCTGCTAAGGGAAATCGCAAAATGAAATTAGTTTAATTTGCAACAAAGGAGAATTCAGCTGAACAACCAACTTTGGGGGTTGGTTTTTTGGTTTTATTTTGTTTTTGTTTTAGTTTTAGAAAGTGAATTGATTTGGGCTGAAAATTCAAAGAACAATCCTACTACTATTGGCAATGAAGTTCTTCAACAGCCTTCCAGTAGGAATAATGATGATAAAATGGTCAAGCTCACTACTTTTAAGGTGGACTTCAAATCCACTGTCTTTTCCCCCACAGTGCTACACGACCTTTACAAAAAGCAAAAAAGAAAAGTGTTACTTAACCACTCCAAAAAGTTGAAGATTTACCCGCACAGGACCACTATAAGCACTCTTCAGTCTTTTATTGTGAACTGTATCAGTAAAACTGAAATTCTGATTTTACAAAATCCATTTATCTTTCTATTTAGATATGTATGTCTACAAATTCTCTTCTAAACTGTACATGCAAATGCCACACAAATCTACAGGCAGTGTTTGTCCCACAAGGGATAAGGTAGAATATTATTCCCTTTTCTGAATTCTGTCTTGTGTATTCTATCAAAATGCATATTCTACAGTTCTGTTGAATACAAACTGTAAGTTGTCATCAATACATTAAAACAATTTTCCTAATTCAGCCTTAGACTTCCATTGCTATAAAGCCCTTGGCTGGTTGATATAGGCATGTCCATCAGGGACATGGATAGTGAACTTTTACAACCAAACAGTATTTCAGGACCTGCAGTAACAAAGTTCTAGAGGTATAGCATTAGCTTTTCATCCCTCCTTTGCCCCTTTGGCTGTTGCAAGGCATTGCTGTCCCAAAGTATTCCAGCCAGATGAAACCTTTTTGGGTTCCCAGCTCCTTTAGAGCACAATCCAGTATCTATACCACATGTGTGGCCTTTAACATTACCAGTGTGCTATAAGGGAACCAAAGTCCAACCGGAAACCTGAGAAGTTTCTCATAAGATAAAACAAGGATGTTTTCTTCTGCTAGATGTCTAACCTACTTGCTAGCAGCTGTATCCGAAAGTGTTGTCTCTAGCTGGCCCATGCTGTATGTATAAAAGCCAATAGAAACACTTCAAGTTGAGAGGTTGAGGCAAGAGCTTTGTATGCCACAGATTAAGACCATGAAGTAAGGCGAAGGAATTTGTTGGCCTTTGCAATCTGCCCCTGGGAGGGTGCCCAGCCAGGAAGGACACTGCTTCACTGGTACTCCCATCCCCACTGAGGAGGTACCATGGGAGAGCAAGTGTGGTTGTGGTTGCATGAATATTTTGAGCTAACTTAAGTAATAGCTGCTGCTGAAAGATGGTTGCTATCCACCCCGCTGCTCCATGCCATACTTTCCCCATGCCTCCTTGTGTTGCCACTCACACTCATGCACTCTCATGCAAGTGAGGTTGGGGGGCTGCTCTGCCTGAAAACCCAGCAAAAAGCAATAGTTTCCAGCCAGATCACTTTTTGATCTCCCTTAAGCATGAGCAAAGCTGGGAGCAGCAACATTTCCTGGGGTGCCAGGGAAGGGTGAGATCACACATTTCAGCTGCCATCTGCACCTAGACTGTCTTAAAGATGCCATGAAGATGCAGCCTAATCTGTCTGCTGGTACACCTCAAGTTATTTGGATGAACATGGCAGACATGTTTAAGGAAGCTTGAGCTCCTTCTGGTTCTTCTGCAGAAAGACCGTAGTCATGTCTCCCTTTCAGTGAACAAGAGTAGGCAGAACTTCTGTGGAGCCACCACAAGGCTGCAGAGCTAGGACAACTTGCTGATGTCTCAGAACACAACTTTGGTAGGTACCATTGCCATGTGCTTCAGGTAGACACATAGTTTCTAAAATACATAAAATGTATAGAAATGTGTATGTATAAAAATTGAAGTTACAAAATACTTCTGTGATTTAGCTTCCTAGTTAACTTGTTCGACTTTACTGGATAAATTCATAATATGATTTCTAGTTTCAGGGTGAGGGTATTCCTAGAGGCAAAAGGCTCTCCCTGACTCATTATTTCTGCCTTTGTTCTCACATTTTGGTGATAGAAAAGGGAAGAAAGGAAATTACAAACTGAATGGCCTCATGAAATTATAAATTATAAATGAGGAATCTGATCTGAAGTATGTGACAGGACATCTTACCAAGCTGCTTTCTCAATCTTTTACTTTTTTATAAATAACATCTCCTTTTCTAGGCAAGAAAACAGAAGCAATACTATGTGAGTCATCATTATATGGAACGGTTGACTACCTTTTTAAGTTCCAGTGAACATTAAGTAATGTGGTAGGTGAATTCCTAGTTCTGCTGTAACACATTCTCTTCCTCTTTTTGTCTTCTTAAGTTGTGCAGGAAGCCTTTAACCCACCATGATTAATGACGAATTTTCTAAAGAAAATTGCTCTTGACGTGTTATTCTTTGTAAATAGGTGTAGTATTCTGCTTAGTCTGGTATGAATGCTTGCTTTTTGGCATTGCTAGAGTCTGTTGTGATCAGAGGTGAGCAGCCTCCTGTAAACTCAGCTCTGGCCTCCGGGCAACTGTGCAGATTTCTACATCGCTCGTTCCTTCCCTGTGTTTCTATCACAGTAACATTGGGTGAGACTTCTTCCACCTGAGTGGAAGCAAAATAAGCCAGCCTCCAGTCTTCCTCCTTTCCCCAAACCAAAGCTTCCTCAAGTAACTGAAAATGGATGCTCATTTTCAAAGACATGGCTTCAAGCTGAAGACAGCTTGCATGCCTGAGCTTTGAGAATTATCACACACTTCTTGATGAGGGGGTGGAAACTTCTCTTTGATGGAAGTGTATATATGTCTAAATATAATACAGGTACTAGCAAAGCTTGTTTTGAAGCTTCCATTAAAATAAGTAAAAGGTGAATACCATTTACATACAATAAAACAAATTTATTACTCCAGGACCAAACTCTGCTCTCACTTGCACAGGGAAGATAGATGCAGTGTTGTAACTACCTGAATGCAATGAGTAATAGCTGCATGATGCATCTATCTGGAAAATACAGTTTTTATTTTAACAGTGAAATGCCAGCCTGTTCTATGTAATCAGGTTCTGTCCCTTAGATTTCACCTATCCTGAATGTTGAGGTTTGTGTATGCATGCGCAATATCCATACACAATTCCGTTAAAAGTGTTACCTCTTTGGGGGGTTATGCGAATGTCACATGTTTTCAGTCAGTAACAAAATACCTACTCGATGTTTCTCCTCAGACTTGGGAAATATCAGTCAAGGTAAGCACAAAGAGTATCCTTTCTTTCCTATCCATTGTTACTTCTTCCATCTCCACTCTCATACACACAGCATGAAGGTTTAAATCCTGTTAAAGTAGGTATTTCCAAAAGCACAAGATTATGTAAGTAAACCTACACAAAATGGATATCTGACTTCATTGAGTGACGCAAATAACAGCTGAAGGCGTCTCTGCAAGTCCTCACGAAGCAGAACTACTGCCAGCCATGGCCTTGCCTGCCCAAGTCCTTAAAACCTCCAAGGACAGAGGTTCCACCACGTCTCTGTATCTTCCTTAATGCCCAACCCAAACCTATGTGGCGATGGCCTCTCACTACATTGTCTGTAACTACCAAGAAGGGTTTGGCTCCATCATCTTTGTAACTGCCCTTCAAGAAGTTGTAGGCTGCTGTTCCTTTTGCTCCTTTAAAATCTCTCCGTAACTATCAGGCAAAGCTATGAATCTTCTTTACCTGCACTAGAGCTGTGGTAGCTCTCTGTGCTAACCAGCACCTGACACAATGGCAATCTCAGTAAAATGGTAAATTAAATACTGTCCTGGACTTCGAATAGCTTGGGACAGAGAACTGTCTGAATTCAGGAGGTTTGGGACTGATTGTTTGCACACCTTCCACAGCATGCTAACGACTAAAGAAACAAATACAAACATAAAATTCCTGATCTTAAGTGCTCACTAATTTGGAGACAGATTCTGTTTTGTTTTGGCAAATGACCAAGAGTGAGTAGTTCTGGAAGATTTCCCTGCACCCTATGTGCACAACTTGAGCTTGTTCAACTCTAAATAAGACTATGATCCAGCCTTTGCAAAAACATTTTAAGTGGAAAAGCTGGATCCTAGCCCCAGTTCCTTTGACTGCACCCCAGGTTCCTGAGCTTAGTGTTTAAAAGATCATCAGAGTCTTTTCATAGGCACTAAATTGGGCTTTAGACCCAGAGAAGAACATGTATTTTCCTAGAGGGTAGTCCAATAACTTAATATTGGGGCTCTTGAAAACTTTGGGAAACTATGATCATATTCAAATCAACAAAAGGGAAACAACTGAGCATCACCCCAGAGCTAGAAATTAGCTGTTACAGCAAATAGGTAATATACAAAAAGAATGCCAGTTGGACATAGTAGCACGTAATATGGCGGAATAGTAAATTTAACACATCACATGACACAGTTTGTTTAGAACTGTATTTTTTGAAAAATATTTTTCCACCTCCCTTGCAACTGCTTTTCTAAAGGGAGGACAAGGATTGTGTAGATGCTGTAGTTGTGGGAATCGCTATGTTGCACGTTCTTTTAATTTTGCTAACCTTCAGTTCTATTCAAATATAGGTGCTTTTGCAAAAAATTAAATCCTGATGCATAAGGAGTTCTAAATGTTTGGCAGTTCAAGCCCTAAACCTGCAGAATCTAAACTGCTTTTATTGCAGGATCAATGCCTCAAGCAGGACCTCGCTGGAGCTCTGGGTTTCACTGTAAAAGTTTTGAGCAGATTTCATTGTCACCACAAAGCTCTAATCCTCCTGCTTTTTATTATATGAGAAATCAGTTGTGACTTCCTTTAAAAAAATCTGACAGATTGTTTTTTATAGCTAGAGAAGCAGGCTGTCTTCTTTGCCTTGAGGTTGTGAAGACAGAATAATTTTACACTGTCTAGATTACAAAAGAAAAATGAAAATTGCTTCTTCTAGCTTTTCCCTTTGTAAACCCATCTGAAGGAATATTTTCCTTTCATTCTCAATAACATACACACATATATATATTTATATGTACAGTTAAAAGTTAAAATCATCTTATCCTGTCAGTTTGCTTTGTTCAGCTTTCATACCTCTCATATTAACAACAAACCTTTATCTGCCTGTACAGTACTTTGTTATCATAGGGTTTTTTCCTAACAGACCATGGCCCAATCAGGTTCAGGGAGTATTGCTTGTTATGACTATGCTTTGCTCTTCATTTTGTCTAGAAATTTGCCTACGCTTTATCCAACAAAAAATTGCTTTGCAAACAAATAAAAAATGTCCAACATAAAGCAAATTTACACCTGTGTCAAAAATGACACCTTTATTTCCTCTGGCTTTTGTAGTCATGAGAGAAAGAAAAAGCGTCTCATTCAGATATAAAAATTAAACAAGTCCCCAAATTCATATTTGGAGTTTCCATATTTGTATTAGAATATATGAGACCTGTACTGACTTCACTGATACGTTTAATTTCCTGATCAAAGGATTTCTTCTGATATTTTACAGTCTGAATGCATATCCCTTCAAATCATATTTCTGTTAATTTGCAATAACAATTGTAGGATTAGACTTCCAGGCAACTGTATAGTAGAATATTTATGAATAGAGAATATAATTAAGCAATTTATAAGCAAAAATCAGGAAAATGAAACAATGTTACTAAGACAAGAAAAAAAGAGCAGTTATTCCATCTCCTCTCTTTTTTTCAGATTAGACTTGTGGTCTTAAGCATCCTATGCTGTTTCTCATAAAAACAGAATTTGATTTTACTGGCCAAATTCCAACTGCAATTTGCCTAACTAATTGCTTCTTGCATTCTTAATTGGAAGAAAACATTCCTCGGTTTCCAGTCCTGCCTAATTTACTTTTATAGTGTCCTTAATTCAGTATAAACTAGGGACATCCTTCACCAAGAGGTGATTGATCTTTGAAGGTAGACAATGACACACTTAGGTATACTAAGCATGTCACATATAGCTCTTAGTGTAATATCACAGTTACTGCTTCTCAGAATCCGGCACACCTAGCACAGTGACGCTCCCCTCCCTAGCACTAGGTTTTATCGGTTCTGTGAAAATCATTCTAAGCAAAATCCTCCTTTCTGCACCTCAGATGTGCATGCAAATGAGAGATGAGTTAAACCCTCCATTTCTAGATCAGGAGCAGCAGCGAACTGCCGGGGCTGGCTGGGTTATCCAGAGCCCTCCCATCTCTTTGTCCTGCACTGCAGATCTTCTGAGGAGGAGAGACAGATGGCATCCAAGTGCTCGGTCTGCAGAGTAAGCTTTCTGGTATCCTCTTAATGAGCGGTGCAGCTCTGCCGATGTATCGTGTATCTCTTCCTCTCCTCCTTTCAGTCTTTCTGAGAGACAGGCATGGAAATAATAGAATTTGCACTTGCTAGGCTTACCAGCTTGCTGACCCAAAAATGAAATTCTCTCGTGATTTCTTAAATTCAACCAATCTACTTGAAAGCTGATGCTACCAATTACCCCTGTAGCTCACTTTTCTCTCCTTACTAGGTTTGATACTCTTGTGTATACGAAATGCGTGTCAGCAGACATTAACTTTGAGTTATACAGTGCTACAGTCCAATACAGAAATACAATTTTAGAAATTGCAGTTATTAATTTTGAAATGTGATTTTAAAATATACAAGGTTCCTAGTCAGGCAGCTAGTCATGGGAAATGCGTGACAGAAGAGCTGAATGGAGAGATCTAAACTGGCTGCTGCTGCAACAGCAACTGCTGCTGCTGCTCTTTGGCTAGTTCAGGGGAATTCTGAGGCCATATAGATTTTTACAGGTCATTTCTGAGGACTAAGGGTACGCTGTTGAGCAAGTATCTGGGTTTTAATGAAAGCTTAGTCACTGATTTGTATTTTGAGATTGGGAAAGACAGGTAATCTATCTGTGCCTCAGTTCTTTTTCAATGAAACTGGGGTAAAAATACAATTCCTCTTTCAAAAAGATACCGAGAGTTGCTGTATAATACTTTTTGGCTGTATTTCCATGCAGCTGATCAGACCTGAGGTCCTTTTGTTCAGACTTGCTGCTTGCAGAGAACGCAAGTGCACTGAGGTTGCAACGTAGATGTATCCTTTCGGAACCCTGAAATGAGAGGTGCTGCAGTACTAAGTAGTGGTGTTCTCTCAGGTGAATCACCCTTTCTCCTCTTCATGCATTACTGCTTTATGAATCACATGCTACTGCATGATAGTACTGTGCTATCCTTCCTTCCAGTTCCTCCACCATCACCACCTCTGTTTTGGTGCCCCCGGTTCAGCATGTTTTATTGTCACTGTAGAGAAAGTAACACTGACCTTTCCTATTCTGCTCTGTGTTCTTTGTCTCGTCCTCAGTTCGTTTACATTAGCAATAAAATGATATGACTCAAGACAAGAATTATTTACATCTGTTTGAAGGCAGTTTGACAGGGCTTGGGTAAATAAAGATCTGGTGAAGTACCCCACACAGATTTGTAAGTGACTGCTTTACAGGCTCAAAATCTGACCCATTCTTTCAAAACTGGATATTTTCCATGGGATAATTTGGTCTGACTGTGAGTAAGAATGAAAAAAGTGCTTTCATTTTGACCTATTGCTGGAGGTCATTCCATGTCAGATATGATAAATTCATGGTACACTGATGTGGTATGTTGCATAACAGAACCTGCATTTATTTAACATCAAGTTCAAACAAATAATGTATTACTGCAATGCTAATTTCGAAAAATTAGTAGGGCCATGATACGTTTGTGGGCTTTTCTTCTGAACATATCTTACCTCTTTTTTCTTAGGAGTCCCATCCAATTGGATTTTCGGTAAATGCAACCTCTACCTGGATTTTTTCATGTGCTACAAGCAAGACTTTGTAGGCAAGGCGCTGAAATCAGGAGGGGACTGGATGCATGCTGGTAGCCGTGGGAGCACGGATAGCAAGGAGAAAACCAGCAGAAACAGCGGCTGACTGGGAAGAGCTGGAGAATATACTGGCATGAAATGCACCAGAGCCTCCTGGGGAAGCTGGACCCGAGGAGGAGGCATAAGGTGTGCAATAAATGGAAAACTCTAAGGCTGGAGGAGCTTGATCTTAGCAGAAAGGAGGTGGGTTGGTAGCACAGTGTGGGGAGTGAGGAACTGTAGCATGTGTTTGTGAGAAAAGGCAGGAGAGAAGGAGGCTTGCAGTAACAGATTGGAGTGTGCAGACTTGCGGAGAAAGAGTGAGGACTTGCAACTTGGGAGGAGTACTCTAGGGGATGGGGATGTGATGGGAGGAGTGTGGAACACAGCATAGTGTAGATCAAAAGTCACTAGGGTTATTTAATGGCAGTCTATATCCTTACTGCCTTGTAAAACAGATACAGGTATGGAAGTACAGACGCGAGCAGCATTGTTCCCCAGCCACCCATTCTAGTGCTGCCACAGGGATGTTCTCCTCTCTCCCCTGCTCAATCTTTTTAGCTTTTGGAAATGTGATAGCTCAAAAAAAGTACCTTAAATTCAGGTAATCCAAAACACTGAGGTAAATATTTTTTACGCCAGTATTATGTGACATATCCTGCTTATTTAATGGTGAACAATTAAATTGACACACAGAATTTTGCTTTCAACAAGCATAGTATTTTACTGAGTGTATGTAGGAGCTCCCCTTGTGCTCATTAATACATTGCATTTATTTTTTACTGTGATAATAAACAAATGCAGATGACTACACAAATATTTTGTAATGTATTCTGGCAAACTTTTCCCATATGAAAAATAACTATAATGTAAATTTATCACTGGAGCCCTTGTAAAATACTACCAGTCAGATATTATCTCAGTAACAGCACTGTATTTCGTTAGCAATGCTCCATAACTAAATTGCCATAACTGAAATTACAGTCTGGTTCAGAAACAGGAATAGAAACAATATATACATGAAAGGCTGAAAAAATAATTCAATATACATTCTTAATCCTCTCATGTGCTCAATTCTACACACTTAATGCTAGCTCTGGTATTTACTTTCTTTGACTTAAAAAAAAGGGGGACAAGAGAAAAAATACAACTATATTTCTTTAAAGAAACCTGAGTAAAACTGAAATGCTTTGGGTCAGCTTTGCAGCTTGTGAAAAATCAATGTTGCTTCAATTACTCCATTGAATTCAATGTCCTGATGTTGATTTACAGTAGAGAGGATCTACACAATGATTAATAATAAGAATACCTTGGACTTTGATAGTGCTTTCTGTCTTGAGATTCCTAATTGCTTGTCAAACTCTGTCTTACAGTTTGTGAAGATGAAGTATTGTATTCAGTACCTCATAAACACATTTAATTCAAGATACAAATTTATTCAGATGAATGTCTTATTAAGAAGTCTTATTTAATTTTCTTATTTTTATGTACATGAAATAAGCAAGAGAAATCCCTGGAGGCAGTTGACATCCTTGCCTGTGAACAGTCCTTTCAAGCAGTGTAAAACCTCTATGAAGCCCAAAAGCAGCTTTCAATCCTGCTGTCGTCTTGCAGACAAGATGAGTAACTGTTTTAAGTCTAAAATCTTGGCAAGATACCATACTAACTATCATCCCTTGGGATGATCCAGGTTACTTATCTACTGCTCACTCTGTGTTCCCTTTGGTTTGCTGCATAATCCAACGACAGATGTGGTCCAGCCCTTTCTTTCCTCAAGCAGAACTTTTTCTTACCCCAGTCAAGCTTTTCTTAATTGGTTTTTTGGGCTCTATATCACTTTATTCATTCCATAGTGATTTTTTTGCACGAATAATGCATTACAGACTCCAGTTCAACTTTTCATGGCTATTCTAAGGAAAGAGGGTGTAAGGATGATCCTCTGTAACGCCTGTGTAGGGATCATAGATAATTACACTTGTTATGATCCATGTACAAAATCCTCCAGCTAACAGCCTTAAAGCTTCCAAAGGATGCCCTATGGAAAGCAGGGGCTGGCCAGAATGCTTGGCTGGTGATGCCTTGCACCTCATCAGCACAGTCTGTCCTCACTACTGGTTGGACATGGGGGCATAAAGTTGCAGCAGCCTTGCCTCTCTTGGGCTGCCAGACTCAGTATGATATATTTTCCTCTAACGTAATTTCCTTGGTTGTTGTATTCTTTTAATTAACATAGTGAAGTTTTACTTAATTCTGCTTTACTTAATTCTGGTGAAGGGATGAAAGCCACTTTGGCTTATAAATACCACTGAAGATAAAATATTTGTTTATCCTTCAGATCTACTTTCTCATTATCAGCACTCTGCCCTCTCACACTGAGGTGTATCCACCTCCAGACCTAGTCCATATTAATATGATTGAAGGCCATGATAGCATAAAGTATTGATGAATCGGCTGGGTAACAAACAGCAATGACCCACATTATATCAACATAGTTGAAGAACTTGAAATCTGTTCCAAAATTATACCACCAGTAAAGAATCCTGTACTCTCCATGAGTAGAAACAGTGATAAGCTGTCCTGGTTTCAGCTGGGATAGAGTTAATTTTCTTTCTAGTAGCTGCTGTGTTTTGGATTTAGTATGAGAAGAATGTTGAAGAATGTTGATAACATTGTTTTAGGTGTTATGAAGTAACATTTATATTAGTCAAGGACTTCTTCAGCTTCCCATAGAAGCTGAGAGGGAGCATAGACAGGACAAGCTGGCCAAAAGGACATTCCACACCTTAGACATCATGCTTGGTATATAGATGGGGATTGGCAGGGAGGCAGGGATCTGCAATCACTGCTCGGGAGAGGCTGGGCAACCAATCATTGGGTGGTGAGAGCAACTTGTGTTGTATCACTTTATTTTCTATATTCTTTTATCATTATTATTATTGCTATTGTTATTTTCCCCTTCCATTATTGTTCTATTAAACTGTGTTATAATAGAATCATAGAATCGTTTAGGTTGGAAGGGACCTTAAAGATCATCCAGTAACAACCCCCCTGCCATGGGCAGGGACACCTCCCACTAGACCTGGTTGCTCAAAGCCCCATCCAACCTGGCCTTGAACACTTCCAAGGATGGGGCCTCACCACCCTCATAGTGAAAAATTTCTTCCTATATATCTGTTCTCAATATCTATTTTAAATCTACCCTCTTCTAGTTTGAAGTCATTACCCCTTGTCCTATCACTACATGCCCTTGTAAAAAGTCCCTCTCCAGCTTTCTTGTAGGCCTCCTTTAGGTACTCGAAAGCTGCTATGTGGTCTCCCCAGAACCTTCTCTTCTCCAGGCTGAACAACCCCAACTCTCTCAGCCTGTCCTCATAGCAGAGGTGCTCTAATCCTCTGATCACCTTCGTGGCCCTCCTCTGGACCTGCTCCAACAGGTCCATGTCCTTCTTATGCTGGGGGCTCCAGAGCTGGACACAGCATTCCAGGTGGGGTCTCACGAGAGTGGAGTAGAGGGGCAGAATCACCTCCCTTGACCTGCTGGCCATGCTTCTTTTGATGTAGCCCCAGATGCGGTTGGCCTTCTGGGCTGCAAGTGCACATTTCCAGCTCACGTTGAGCTTCTCATCAACCAACAGCCCCAGGTCCTTCTCCTCAGGGCTGCTCTCAATCCATTCTCTGCCCAGACTGTATTTGTGCTTGGTATTGCCCCAACGCACGTGCAGGACCTTGCACTTGGCCTTGTTGAACTTCATGATGTTCACACAGGCCCACCTTTCAAGCCTGTCTAGGTCCCTCTGGACGGCATACCTTCCCTCCAGCGTGTTGACTGCTCCACGCAGCTTGGTGTCGTTGGCAAACTTGCTGAGGGTGTACTCAATCCCGACATCCATGTCACCAACAAAGATGTTAAATAGTACCAGTCCCAATACTGACCCCTGAGGAACACCACTCATCACTGCTCGCCACTTGGACATCGAGCAGTAGACCACAAATTTTTAAGTGCAACTATCCAGCCAGTTCCTTATCCACCGCGTGGTCCATCCATCAAATCCATGTCTCTCCAATTTAGAGACAAGGATGTCATGCAGGACAGTGTCAAATGCCTTGCACAAGTCCAGGTAGATGACATCTGTTGCACTCCCCTTATCCACCAACGCTGTAACTCCATTGTAGAAGGCCACCAAATTTGTCAGGCATGATTTGCCCTCAGTGAAGCCATGTTGGCTCCCACTGATCACCTCATTTTCCATGTGCCTTAGCAGAGTTTCCAGGAGGATCTGCTCCATGATCTTGCCGGGCACAGAGGTGAGCCTGACCAGCCTGTAGTTCCGTGGGTCTTCCTTTTTTCCCTTTTTAAAAATGGGGGTTACATTTCCCTTTTTCTGGTCAGCAGGAACTTCACCAGACTGCCATGACTTCTCAAGTATGATGTATAGTGGCTTGGCAACTTCATCCACCAGTTCCCTCAGGATCTGCGGATGAATCTCATCAGGTCCCATGGATTTGTGCACCTCAGGTTCCTCAGCTGGTCTTGAACCTGATCTTCTGCTACAGTGGGCAGTACCTCATTCTCCCAGTCCCTGCCTTTGCGTTCTGCAACTTGGGTGGCATGGTTAGAGCCTTTACCGGTGAAGACTCAGGCAAAAAAGTTGTTGAGTACCTCAGCCTTCTCCATGTCCCAGGTGACCAGGTCTCCTGTTTCCTTCCTGAATGGGCCCACATTTTCCCTAGTCTTGCTTTTGTCACTGACATACCTGTAGAAGCTTTTCTTGATGCCCTTGATGTCCCTAGCCAGATTTAATTCTGTCTGGGCTTCAGCTTTCCTAACCTGGTCCCTGGCTGCTTGCACAGTTTCTCTGTATTCCTCCCAGGCTACTTGTCCTTGCTTCCACCCTCTATAGGCTTCCTTTTTGCTTTTGAGTGTGTCCAGGAGCTGCTTGTTCATCCACGCAGGCCTCCTGGTGTTCTTGCCTGACTTTCTCTTCATTGGACGCATAGCTCCTGAGCTTGGTGGGTGTGGTCCTTGAATATTATCCAGCTTTCTTGGGCCCCTCTTCCTTCCAGAGCTTTATCCCACTGTACTCCATCAAGCAGATACCTGAAGAGGCCAAATTCTGCTCTTCTGAAGTCTGGGGTAGCAAGCTTACTGCACGCCCTCCTCACTGCCCTAAGGATCTTGAACTCCACCATCTTATGATCACTGCAGCCAAGGCTGCCCTTGAGCATGACATTCCCCACCAGCCCCTCCTTGTTGGTGACAACAAGGTCCAGCATGGCACCTCTCCTTGCTTACCCAAAATTTTATCAAAGCCCCAAATATGGGACTCTGATACTATGCTGTATGTTTTTTAGGTACCATGATTCAAGGTACAAGTTTCTATTTCAAATGGATGATTTGACAGGTTAGCGATACCCATTTAAAATACCTCCTGTTCTTAGACTGATGGCAACCCGTTTCAATGCACAATGAAAGTAGTTCTTGTTATAGAGTACTCAATCATACCTAGCGTACAAATATGAAAAGTAGGACCAGTTTGTTCCATCTGTTGAAGTGCCTAAAGCATTAGGAATCTGATCCATGCTTAAGATGCCTAAGTATTTTAATACTTCAAATAATGAAGGACAATAGTATCAGGTATTTTTAAATCTTTAGGTTGTACTGCATGTCAGATTCCTAGCAAATTATTCAAATTTGAAAAATCATAAAAGATTAATGGAAATGCTAACTAAAAAATGTTTAAAATAAAATCTTACTTTCTTCAATAAACTGTCTGGAAGATGTAAACACAAAACTCCATCCTCAAAATCCCTCACTCCCTGTTCAATAGTTAAGTGTCTGCAATAAGCATGAATGATGCAAATCTTCAAAAGCTATAACTGCATATGTAATGCTAGAGTAAACAGGCATTATTTCTACATCTCTTAGAGTACAGAAAATAATTTAAAGGAACTGTACATAACCTTCAATAGAAACTACATCCTGGTTTAGTACCCCTATTTACAATTTGTTTCTTAACATTGGAACATTTTTGTCTTGTTTTGTAAATTAGTCTTCATGGATTAGCACAGCCATCTGGCTAAAGTGCTTTAGGAATCTGCTTTGCAGAATTCACCCTACCATACTGTTTCTCTTTGATTATGGTTATTAGTTATGGCTGAATGTAGACTAATACCATCCGAAACTGGCATGCCAGGGTTGGAACAGGCTTCAAAGGCTGTGACTTTTATGTTCTGGACCTTTCTTTAGATTTGCTCTGAAGAATATATTTGGATTTATAATACCAATGTTTTGGAGAAGCACTGCTTCTGAATAACTGTGTTTTTTAAGAAGCTGGGACATGAGCCAGCTGCAAGTGGACACTGAGATTATTCAGAGACTTATGGCAGACAGTGCTGATCAGTCAGAGTCAGATGCTGAACAAAGCAGGGCTCTGACAGATATTTGGCTTTGAATGATTTTTTAACTATGGGATGAGATACCAGGAGTAGTGGTACAAATGAAGAAAATAACCTCAGTAAAGGGATGGAGCAGTTAAAAGCTCTGCAGGAGAGGTAAAGTACAGAGGACAACTGGGGAAGTTTAAATCAGCGGATGCCAGCAAAAACAGGATGATTGATCAGAAGGTAGCTTTATTTTGGGTAACAGTATTGCATGATTTTAATAGCTTCCCATTAGCTCAAGCAGAAAAAGCTAACTGTAAAACTTTATAGAAATGTAACATTATAGCATCTAGAAATAAAACATATGAAAAAATACATTATTGAGCATTTAGGAGTACTCAGACTACCTAAATTTATTTTTAGAAATTAGGTAGCTAAATTAGAAAGATAGCCTTTGTAGATTATTAATGGAGAGAGGAAGGGAAGGGCTGGGAGTGGGAGGCTCCTTAAAGAGTAATTCAGAGCCCACTTTAAATGCTGCAGTTGTCCTCATAAGGAATTCCTCTCTCTCTTCACTGACTGTATAGGAAGCTGTAGGACACGAGCCTTCTAACTTACTCATCTGAAGTAAGGTATGTAAATATCCACTAAAGAGTACAGAAACACTTTAGAAAAATGGAGTCTGCAATCAAAAGGAGAAGAGACAAACTGATAATTTGGGGAGGCAGTTCAGGACCTAATAGAAGACCAAATTATAATGGGGACATGGGATGTAAATCTAAGAGAGAGCATGCATGAGAGAACAAGTGCAACAGGGAGGCTAAAATTAGTCCATGACAAAATAACTAGAATTTGCTAACAAGAAATTATTTTGTCCAGAACATCAGTTGTATATAATAGACAATGCTCAGATGATGCAGTTCTGATAAAAGAAGCTTGAGGCAAGAAGACATGTGGAGGTCAAAGTAAGCCTGCAAAAACCAGCACATGCTGTGGTAAATAACACAAGCTAAGCTTGGCTTGTTAGTCATAAGATACAGGAACTTCAGTGAACCATATCACTTTGCAAGAATTTGCAAGTACTAGCAGAGCATGCTGGTGTGCATGCAGTGAAACAGAATGACAACAGCACCTTCAGTTCAGAAAAAAATCGCCATCATGGCAAAAGCCAAAACTTACAGTAGAAGGTGGAGCCCTGACAGTAAATGGGATACTTCTTTGTCCATTTTAATTGGACAAAGATGTACAAGACAGTATACTGCCCCCAAAAGTAATGGAGCACTGAAGGAAAGACTAACAGCAGTTAAAGAAACTACTTCAAGCCCCTACCTCTGTCTCTATGAGGCATGTAATTTACGAGTATTACATTTAAAGTAGCCATTACTGACTTTAAAATTATAGCAAGTTCTTGCTCTCATCAAGAGGCTGATCTCAGTTGAAACTCAGGAGAACAGAACAACTGAGGAAGAGTTTAAGGATATCTTCCAGGGCAAAAGGAACCTCTTTGCAGAGCAGAGCTGAAAGGGTCATGCTGGACCAGGGTTTGTGATCTCAGCAAAAGGCTAAAATAATGTTTGACATGTTTTTTCCTGAGGGAGTGATGGGAAAATAAAGGGAATAACTTTTCACATTTAAAGAAGAGATGAAACACTTCACTGAAGTAATGCTTCACATAGAAAAAGTAAGTAAATATATAAAAGGGAATACTTTCTACTGTTTACACAGGAAGAAATTCAAGATTAAATGATGCCAAATATTTTTTCTCTCCTTTTTGTATCTATCTGCAGGGTTCTGTCAGATTCTGTTAGCAAAACAGTGTGCATATTAGCGTACACTTAAATATCTGTTTTATAAGATGTTCACCACACACTGCCACATTTGTTTAGTTTGGCATGAGGTGTTTCACCACAAAGTGCCACAGATTGGTTTTGATGCAGATTAGGAAAGTTTGCATAAAGGTTTGGCTTCGATCTAAGAGAGACCATCTGAAAAGACTCATGTAAAAATTGGGGTAGCAACATGATTACCAGGCCAAAGCCAAACAAACCCAAATGTCAATACATGATAATAGAATTAACATCCTAGAATTAGCAAATGCCACAAGATATATAGATATTCCCTGAGGTACTGGTCTTCATCGATAATTCTTTCCAACAGAGAAGGGGTGCAAGCAGTCATTGGAAAAGCAATTGCTGTAGAAAAACTAATGCCTAACCCAGTTTGCCTGCACAAGCAATGTGAGGGCAGTGCTCTGCCAGGCAGCCGGTACTACAAGATGCCTAGAACAGAAAATTTAAGGCAATTTATGACACTGAAGGGTAATTACAGAGTCTGTCCTATGGGAAATGGCCATGGATAGTTCAAGATGGTTGCCAACACACTCCTCTTAGAATCATATAGTCAAACCCAGAGGCTGCTAACTTATTCCTCACTAGTGAAAACTGATAGACATGCATAAACAAATAGACATGAAGACTGTGGCCTCAGTTTCTGGGTGTAAAAAAAAAAAAACCCACAACAAAACACAGAACATTAAGCCTGGTTTCCTAAGTATTTACATGGTACATGTATCGCTCACTCTGCTGATTCCTAATCCAGTAACTTCTGAAACTGTTGACCAGTCTCAGCTAAGTCTGACAGAAAGGCAGTTGTCTCAAAGTTATTTATATAAGATTTGTGAAACTGCGTACTTGTGTAGAGAAGAGAGACAGTGTGAGTCTCTTCACTGAGGAAAGATTGCAGCATGAACTCAGCCTTTATTAGACACCAGAGAAACCACATGAGAGGGACATTATGAATGCTCCAGTCAAAGGAAAAGCCCCAGTGAGAGGCAGCAGGTTATTAAGCAGCTGGGAATCCAACCACAAGACAAATCCATAGGCTTCATTAATTTTGATGCTCATGGATATGGTTGTTATTTATGCGATGCCAGCACTCACTGAAACTGCCCATTAATGACTTCCTGCCATAACCAAAAGCAGCTTCACAAACAGATCATTTTTTCCACCTACCAAAATATGATTTGCAAATTGACTACAAAACTGGGAGTGATTTGATGTTACAAAAACCCCCAAACAAACAAACACAACCTTTCTGAACATCTGATAAAGGGACAGCAGAACAAGATCAAGGGCTATGTTACCTACATGCTAACAGCTTAAAAAGGGAACTGGGTTCTTAGAAAATGTAGGTTTTGACTCACAGAGTTCCTGCTGAGAACGAGTTCCCACGATAGTAATTAAGAGTAATGCACAGGACACCGTATTTCCAGTCGCCAGTTAATTGGAAGGCCTCAGTAATAAGAGGAGGGAGATATTTAAAGGCACCAGGTTGGTGATTCCAAAGACACTACAGAGAAAGGAAAAAACTTCTAAAAACTATCTGGAGGTCATTTAGGGATTTAAAAATCTATGGGAAGAGACAGATGGTTTTATACTGGCCTTAAATGAACGTTGACATTAAAGTAGTTGTTAGAGCTCTGTGAAAAATACAGAGCAAGTCAAGTGAAAGAGCCCGTGCTGATGGCACACGAAAAATAGGTTTCCTCAAGCAAGAGATACAGTCCTGTGCATTTTGATAGGCATGTCAATCTTCTTCTTTTCTGGTTTCGTTTTGGTTTCTTCCTCAATCTAAAATAGTAATTAATATAAAGAGTATATGATCCTCTTTGTAAATGGAATTTCTGAATCTCTAAGACCTTCTGCAGAGACCAGGAAATGGCATTTTCTGTGCTGAAAGTTAGAGTTGGTTGTGTGCTATACTTGTAGCTACACTTCTTTCTTTTCTTTAAACTTTTGTGAGAGCTGCCAGGTGCAAACATAATATTTTAGCCAAGAAAGTGTTCAAAGAAATGCTGTCTAATGGATGTTGAACTGAGGTTTTGGAAATCACAAAGAATTGTCAGTTCTCAAGCACTTTTTTTGTGGTTACAAGAATTGATATAGAGCTAGAAGAGTGAATGGAATCATAAAGCAGATATTTTCTTTTTAACCTTGGCTCTGACTTCAATGACTTGCACATGACTGACACAGACTACAACAAAACACACTGGAATTCTTTCAGAGCAATACATTTTTCCCACAAAAACTGCAGGTGCAAAAACAGTCTATGAAAATTATTATTTTTCTTGCTAAGCTGTAGAACATACAAAGTTGCCTCTGAGAATATGGATAATTTATCTGACTTCTACTCTTGTAGCATATATTTTATAGAAAATTCTACAATTTGCTTTTTGTTCTCTTCCTAGCTATGGTCAACTGTAAATCAACCATAATTTTGAGATACTTTCATACAGGAATACCCATTTCTGCGTATCCATTTTGCCTTTTGAGAATGTGAATATTTTCTGGTTTGTAAAGTTAAAAGCACAATTCTGGCCCATTTTTCTTGGGTTTTACCTTAATTTCTGACCAATCTTAGATGTTTTCACTTGTGGCCTTAGAGGCTATTAAGATATTTTGCTATCTACAGATAGGCATTCTCAAACACTCATCAAGCATGAAATCAAATTCAAAAGAAGGGAAATGCAGAAAAAATGACATAATTGAAAAGACTTTTTAATGTTTTTGATGATCCTGAATCAAGAGATTATGTTCTCTGAAAAGTATTGCATTCATTTATGTATTTTGTGGTTAATGTACAGAGCTCTCCCAGAAGAGTCTCCAGATACCTTTTTCATGTAGTTTTCTTCATATTTTCCATTTTATCCCCTTTCTTCCTCCAGTCTTTCACAAGGAAAGAAAATCAAGTTCTAATTCTCATCTTTCATTATCAAGGATGTAACTTTTTCATTACTTTCTTTCTATTCCTAAACTTCTATGTATTGTTTTGTTTGTTTGGTTTGTCTCCTTGGTTTCACAGCTCACTACTGACAGCTCAAACTAGTTTCCCAAATTGCACCAGGCAAACAACCTCTTTCTCCTCCTACAAATGCACCTCCCCAAATCCTTGCTGTTTTTTTCTCTTCATTAATCTTCTTTTCATGCTCCACAGTAGATTCATCCCTATACTATAGAACCACTGCAGTGCCCATAAGCTGCAAATGTGGCTATTGGAGCCTTTCACGTATATCAACTATGTATAAGATGTATAACATTTTGTGACTTCTGTTTGGGTTATTTACTATACTAGTTTAATCAAATAACATATCAAGTTATTTCTACCAGCTCTGTTAGCAGTTTCATTATCTGCTGTAAAGGCAACCGCAGCTAAGTTTGGGAGGTTTCTACGAATAAAATATCTTTTTTCATGAGCTTATTAAAAATATTTGTAATAAGCAGTCTACCTACCAGATCACAGCTTTCAGAAAATGATTACTGTTTTTCTTTTGCATTCAAGGATACACTAAGCAAGTGTCAGTTTGGGGATCCAATTCGTGCAAACAAATTAATTCACAACACAGTCAGTATCATGAGCTTTGCCTCTTGTCTAACAAGCTCCCGATCCTGCTAAGAATGTGTCATGTAACTGTGAGACAAATGTTTCAGAAAATCAATTGTCATACTTTCTCCATTTCTTGAAACTGGCAATTTTTTCATCGACTTCATGAAACAATTGGTATCACCCAATGCAATGCAAGATAACTAACCTTTCACACTCAGAAGGTCTTAATCAAAGTACTTGTGTATATATACATACATACTTTATGTATACATACATATGTGTGTATATTTTTAGCAGGAACTATTTTTTTCTAGCAGGAACCATTTTTTTCTTTAACTAAATGACAAAATAGCTGGGGTTTTCTTTGGGGTTTTTTTGGTGGGTTTGTGTTTTGGTTTTGTTTTGGGGTTTTTTTTCTTTCCCCCCCGCTGCCTGTATGCTGTCTTTGATATAAGTACACAGGCTAAACAGCTAATCTGTGAGCTAACTTCCCTTCAGGGCTGTGAAAGAAGCCATTACCTACTCCATACCTCAGCACAGAAAAACACTCTGTGCTGCCAGGGTGGCAGAATTCTGTGTCACTTAGATCTTTCCTATTTTGTAGAAGTGATACATCCTGGATCTGTCAAGTGACAAAATCACTGACTTTGACCTAAATTCTCCCTAAAACATGGCATGTAGTGAGAACCCACACACATTGCATTAAATTCTCCAAACCTACTCTCTCTACAGTTGCTTACTTTGACTTTTCTTAGGAAAGAATAAGCTTATTCACAGAAAGGAAAAATCACCTCTATAAAAGGGTTATTTCCCTTTTATGGCAGAGTTGGAAGTTTCTGACCTATCTTAATTTGATCATTCTATTTCTACTTAACTGGAATTACCACAACTTCATATCTGTTCCTCTTCTGCTCACAACAAATTCCATGCATGCTTCAAGCTCTAAAGAAGAGGAGCTTCCATTGTGTTGTCCAATTAGAGTTCTGCTTTTGTTAAAAATAATGAGCAACATTTGAAAATGATGAAAATATTAATCTCTCCAATTAGTTTATGAGCTCTTTACTGTGGTCATGAAAGCTATAGAGCCTAAGCTTTTTTCTAATTATGAAATAAGAACTAAGAACACTGATGTTACTGAAAATAGACCAGTTTGAAGATATTGTAAGTGAAAAAATGACTAACAGTGGTGAGTTTTGTTGGTTCTAAGGGCAACCAGCTTTGCTTCTCTTTTTGTTGGCAATCTTGTTGACTGACATTTAAAACAAAACATAATTGTCTGACTGCAAATACTTTCAATTGAAAGATAATAGTCCATCGAAACGCCTTCCTGAAAAATATGCTTATACAACTGTGCAATCAGATCACTTCTGTGTCCATGCGCCTTTGTTTCAGACATTCATTTGCCAAATACTGGGGCATTAATTCCTAGAGACTACATCTTTTGGAGTAAATACAACTGACAGCTATCAACTGCTATGTTCTCGAACAAGCAGTTTTAATAATAATACTTGGGAGACATGGTATTTAGCAGCAAACAGTATTGCTCAGTGTATATCAGGAGACACAGAGATATAAAAACCCAGTTACTTCTTATTTCTCCTTTTTAGGCTACAAGCAAATTACATATTCAATTGCCAATAAGAATGATGTGAATTAAATTTATACTAATTGTAACTGACATATTAGGATGTAGAATAAAATAATATAATAAAATATTTTAAAGATACTAGTCATTAAAAAATTATTGCTAGGTTAAAGAAAATGATGATGTTTCTATAAATTCTAAGTGAAATAAAAAATATAAACTGAATTGATAATAGAAACTGTAATACTCTCTTTTCCTCAGAATTAATATTTACAAGAAGCCAGGGGAATACCTACTGTTAAATTCCTTGACAGAAAATGGCCACTTCCCTTTCCAACTTTTTGTGAATGATTCATAGACAGGATATTTTTAAAAACTTGATGTGAGATTTTTTGACATGCACATGGATCCATGAAATCTGATAAGTAGCTCTAAAATCAGAAGAACAGACCAATATTGCATGACAATAAAATTAGAAATAGATCCTTTTGTCTAATCAAAAATCTGGAGGAATTCACCTGACATAATTTCAGTTTCTGCAATCAAATAACCAGTGTGACATCATCTGACCACTGAGTACTCTCAGAAGCCTATATTTTTCAATCATAAAAGGAATGTCATAGTGAGGCTGTTTGATGAGACAAAATGTAACAAGGGAAAGAAGAAAAAGAGGCAAGGAGAGGCGATAAATTTTTCTTTGAAAAACAGTTTAAAAATACTGTAATATAGTTTGTTGAATATTTATTGTATTTGCAAAGGCATGAACTCCAACTTTTAAAAAAATGTTACAGTTGAGAACATCTTTGCCATTAGTATTCACCCTGCTTGTATATGTGCCTTACCATATATGTTTTTGATTACCCAGACAGATACTTTAAAAGTGAGGATCAATCTGAGCACAGGATGTGCAGGGTCTGTGAACTGAGGGAAAATGAACGTTCTGAAGTTCCTCTGTTACAGTTGTTACAAAAATTCATTATGCACACTCAACATACTTTCTTGGAATTGAGGTGGGGTGTTACTTTATTTTTTTAATGCATGTAAGTAAAACTGAAATTTGCAAGGTAGCACAAAATAATAGCAACCCCCCAATAAATAAATAAATAAATAAATAAATAAATGAGACAAGTATGGTAGTCTTAATATAGTCTTGATTTAGTGGAATTATACTGAAAGAAGCTGAAGCTCATAAACTGTTTTAATGAGGAAGGGCAATTCTCACATCAAAACCCATTCCAAATGTGTTTTGTTGCTATTATTATACAGAACTATGTAAGAGAGAAAAACAGATCAGTCTCTTTCATTCCATGAGCATTAGAAAAGTATTGCAACATGCAAAACATAAAAAGACAATGCATTTCATGATATTTTACTTTAGAAAGGTAGTTCAGTGATTAAATAATTGAACTGATGCTTATTTTATTTAGAAATACATATTCAGCCCTAAAAATTAAAAAATCAATATACATCAACATAATCTAGTATATTATAAAGTGCGTCACTGAAAAGGTACGTATACCTCTTCAGTAGTCTTATACTTCATAGGAAATGTCATACTGCAAGTAGGTCTGACTTAGATTTTAAAACTAAGTTCCATCCCCTGAGATCAAATAACGTTAAAACTCAACTACTGCTGAAAGTCCTATGCTTTACTTCTGGAAAAAACACACAGATTAAAAATCAACCTTGCAAAAAACCCCCAGAAAAAACTAGAAGAATTAATTACCAGAATTTACATTACTTTGCTATTTTATATTCTCCATTATCATATCAAGCCTTAATGACATTGTTGGTTTTTTCTTAATTTTTCCATCAGTGACAGTGTGTTGCATTTTCTTCAGACAAACAACTGATGGGTTTACACTGGATAAACAGTGGAAATGAGTATAGGCAAAGTTAGGTCTACTGCACAAAAATAGAGAAATACATATTTTGTTAAGTCTGTTAGGTGTTATTTGTAATAAAAGCAGATTAAAAGGGTTATATTGATTGATTGACAGAGTTAAAAACACAAGGGTTATACCACAAGATTTATCAAATCACTGTTTGACAGCTCTGATAATGCAGAATAAAAAAATACCTTTGATACAATTTTTTTATTATTATACCCATTTGTATTTTGTGGAACTGCCTTTTATTATTATGATAATGTAATTTTTTTTAAATTGTGGTTGGTTATTGGTTGTTTGACGCATACAAAGATAGCTATAATACCAAGTCTTTCTTCATATCTTAATCTGTTTAAATTCCAACCCAGTTTACTCAGTGTCCTGGCAGTTCTGAAAGTGATGTGAGGAAGGGCAAACAGCTTTAATATATGAGCTTATAGTGACAGTAGTAGCAACAAATATTAGTGAGAATTTAATTTGTGAAAGCTTTGATTCCAGATCATGAGACCACATTTTAACAACATGAAAATAATCAATGATGACTCCATTCTACAAGCACTAAAGGAAGTAAAGTGCTCAGAAATGCAATCAATGACCTGGAAAACAAGCTCAAATTCAAAGGTGATTTGGTGTTAGGAGCTTCTGAAAAAGTGCAGAGACTGAGGTACATTTTGCTATCAATTATAAATAAATTGGTTATGAAATGAAATTAATAGATTTCACAAGCAGCTGATACATGTCCCAACAACTAGATTAGGGTTTCTACAATGAGTCTGGTCTCAAACTGGGAAGGTTTTGGAGTAGGAAATGCAATTCTACTTGGCAAAATTATTTATTTAACAGAAGAATAGACTGGAAGTCCCTACGTTGCAAATCAGTGGAAGCTGGCACAGGGTTCTGGGGAGTAAGAATAAGAATTTCTTCTTATACTGTTTGATTTACCATGAGGTATTGGCCTTGGGCACTTTCCAGCATATAGGCATCAACAAGTATCTCTTGCGTGTTAAGCATGCAGTCTACCACTGGACTAAATCCCCAAGAAAGAGGGCTCAGGACTATGTGAATCCTTGGTCTGATCTGGTGGCATTGTTTTTATGTTCTTAAAATATCCCAGATCAGATACTCCAAGATTGAAATTACATCCCTAACTTTTTTTTTTTTTAAATTTTATCAAGAGCCTTGGGGATGACCACCAGGTAATGCTTTGTAAAACAGCCAGCTTATGGCCTGTTAGCTGCATGGGCAATCTTAGCACAGTATTCTGTGTTCATTACATTGGTAAAGGTGAACAGCACCGTGGGAAGCATGTAAATCACTGACACTCACTTTTTCCATAGAAGCTGATTAAGCACTGCAGGACAGTGAGGAGCAGAGGAATATTTTTCAAAAAGTTAAGATAAAGGCATGATATATATAAGAACACTAGAAGAATCTTTCAGGTAGAAAAGAAAGTATTTGTGTATTTATGGATGGATGATGGTATTTCCCCTAAGCAACCATCACTGTCAGAATAGCTCCTCAATTTTATGCTTCCCTCCGTGCTTCTCAGTCGGAAGATCATCATCCACGAGTGATGTGCATTTGCAACATGACTAGCAGCCTTAACAGTGACAAGAAAGAAGCTAGACACTACTGTTCTGTTCATGCACAAAGCAATTTTATCCAGGGAGGAGACAGCAGAAGAGACAGACTACAATCATGTGATCCCACTCAGTTTCATTTCAAATCATCCTAAAATGAATTTGGGCTGACCTGGTCCTTGGTTACTCAGTTTGATACAGAATACAAAGAGACAGTCAGAAAATATAAAGAAAAAAGGAAAGCAGAACTAAAGTAACAATGCTGTGGTACATGCTTTCCAGTGCTTTTCTCTAAGGATTTGTGTTAGTGGAAAATATACCTTACCCGGCAGCCTGAGAGAGGCAAGGCTGCTGCCACTCCATGCCTCCAGGTCCAACCAGTAGCGAGGCTGAACATGTATTCCCAGTAGACACACGCACAAAGAGCACATGTATATACCACAAATATACATACATACACTGCTGGCCATACAGATCACAGCCAGACACTCAGAGCACTCACCAACACCAACAGCCTTATCCTGCTCCCTGCTCCAGCTGAGCAGCACGGAGGTCCATTAGTAGGAATATACATACATACCTACAAGGTGGGTATCTCCAGCAGCTAGTCTCAGACACTCAGTCTGCTCAATAGCTGCCCCTGGATCCCAGTCTCCTCAGCTGCTGCATCTGGACATACAAGCCCTGGAGGTGGCACCCCACTCCAGCTGGTGGTACAGATCATCAAACACACACACACAGAGCGAGAACTGTCCAGGACTCCCCTGGCCCCAGTAGCCGCCCCCTTGTGCTCTCACCCCTACAGACACGCAGCAGCTCACATACCAGAGCTGGTCCTTAGAGACCTCCAAACCCACCCTGGCCCCAAAACACTTCACCTATTCAGTGGCATGAGCTTTGCTAGCAGTCACACCTGCATTCGCTCCAGCTGCTGCACCACAGACCCCCATACACACACAGACTAAAGGGACCCTGACTGGAAAACAGTTGAAGGTGGAGTTTAATAACGAGACAGGACAGACTGTGCTGGTCAGGAGCAGGGCATCGCCAGACAAGCATCCTGACCAGCCAACTCTTTACACATGGATGAACCCTTTTGTTCCCTTATACCTCTATTTCCCACACTTGCTCCTGTCCAAATCTCCTAAATCCCTCCTTTGTCCCACCTTTGATTCCTCCCCTAAATAGTCCATAAGTCATCCCATTCAATCTCCAAAAGCTCTTCCCCTGCCTCCCCTAATGCATCCCATACTCATAGCTAGCAACCCCCTTAGTCCAAAAGGTAACCTGGAGAGCTGCTCCCCGTGGCTCGTGGTGATGGGTTTCACAGGTGGACAGTGGGGCTTGAGGCTTTTCTGGGACAGCCCAGGGAGGGGATCAGACAGGGTCTCCTTTCCTCTGAGTCTTTAATTTGGGCTGCCATTGTGCTCCATGGGCTCCTCTGGGCTTATGGAGATGGGCCTTTCATGGCTCTCCTGTGATCGGAGTGGGGAGAAGCCAATGACCTGTCAATAGCCTAACAATCTGTATTTATTTAAACCTACTTAATACCTCTTAATTAAAACCAAATGAGAAAGCAATAAATCAGAACAGGAGAAGAGCATACACAAGGACAAGAATAGGGAAACAGAAAGCAAGAGCCTAACATCCTCATACTGGTTCTGATTATTATATAAACTGGGATTACAATTAAAAATACTTTGTCATGCAGCCATTCACACTTGCTAGAACAAAAAGCAGCACACACAACCAGGACTGTGAGAAGCCTGTTGGTGTTTTGCTTTCCTAGAGAAGGGCAGGCTGCTGTTTAACACAGGGCGACAGAAGCTCATTATTTGTCTGGGTTATTGTCTCCCTCACAGACTGTAGAGCACACCTTTGGCACCAAGAGCTGGGACAATGCAGTACTCCCATGCATGCCTTTAATGTGTCTGCCAACAATAGACAGTAAAGATAAATGATAGTTACTTCTAAACACTTGGTGAAGCCTCATCCTGAGCACGTGTAGGAGCTGAGCATTTCTAACCTTTTACCCTATAGCACAGTATTCTGTAGCAGTAAAGTATACTGAATTTTATCAAAGTCAATACCATGGGCAACAAGCAACACAAGAGAGGGTCTTAGAGAAGATCTTGCATAAACATCTGGGTAAAGAGACCGTAACTACACTACCGGATACCTCACAAGGTGGAGTATCACGGCAATTGCTTGGAGGCAACTCCCAGGGGAACCTTGTGAACAAAAATCGGTATAAGGAGAGGCATTAACCGTTATTGGAAACAAGGGTCAATATTGCCATGTTGGGGTCTAAATTCAAGGATCTGGAACTTATTATTTCCTTTCTCCAAACAATCGGATTTTTCGCAGGCTTTACATTCAAATGTCAGACAAGGAGGCACTACAACTAGTATTTGCTACGGGAAGTAGGATATGACCAAAAATGAACTTGTAGAGGAATTACATCAAAGAAAAATAATCAACAAGTGATAGGCAAGGAACTTTAAATATATTAATGTATGTAAGGTGAATTACTTACACACAAAATGATACAATAGCAAAAGACTGACCCATCATAGAGATATTTGTCGTATAGCACAGAGCATTTCATGACATACAGCACTGAGATAACATGTTGATAGACGATGTTCTTTTACAATACACAAAGGGTGAACATCCATGCTATGTGCAGTTTGGTGGTGGACCTTACTGAGTGTTGTTGATTCATCAAAGAGACCAGGCAGGAGACTGTAAGACGTTGCAGTTTTTCTCACAGACAGAGCCCAAAGGGTTGCAATGGGCACTTGTCACAAGAGCTGTCTCCTGTGTGCTACTGCAGGACTCGGTCCTTTACTCTCTCCTGTACAGCATGAATAAAATATCACAGAGAGACTGTGAAAGGGAATGTATTTCTATGACAGCAGTGTCCAGATGACACCCTTGAAAAGAAATCCTTGTTTTACACAGGGCTTAACCAATCTACGCAATTTACTGCCAGAAGCTATTTTTGTGGCTTACAGTTTAGCAGATTTCAAAGCAGAATAACACTTTTACAGACATAATAAGAACACCTGCATTTACATTAAGTCAGATAAAAGGAAAACACAGAATGGATATTAATATATAGAGAAAAGGTAAGATCTCTGGGACAAGAATCATCTGTTTCTATTTGTCTGGACAATGCCTAGCACAAGGTGAACTGATTCCTAGTATACAAGTAATATGGATAAATAAGCAAAGGCTAATCTATTAGGTATAAGCTAGCTTTAACTGTTTAGTGCTAGAGAAAATATATAAGCACATTATCTCACAATTACATAAAGATTTCTTACACCTTCCTCTGTAACATCTGATCTGAGCTACTGTCAGGGAGAGGATATGAGAATACTAATGGCATGAGTCATCATGGCAGTTTTTGTGCTTCTTCTTCACAACAGCTCTAGGACTCCTTTGATTATGACATAAAGATAGAAATCACACAAAATACTGTAACACCACAATATATAGAAGTAAAACTAAAACAAAACTAAAATCTTATTTCCTGCATCCACTCCAACAGAAACTAAAGAACAAGCGGAGAATACAGGCTTTTTTCCATACTAAAATATTTCGTGATTTTTTTTGTTAGTGGCTAATCCCCTCATAATTAAGTCCCTCCCAAAGATGTTTGGGGTTTTTTTCCCATAAAATTGTAGATTTAACATAGTTTTGCAATTTATTTCATCTTTCTTGCATGTTATTTTGCTTTTTCTACCCTTCACTCTATGAGTCTAGCCTTTTAAGACTCTAAGCTCTTTGACTTAAAGACATAGACCTACGCATGAAAAATCTGAGCTAGTAAGCGTACAGGTGAAATGCAGCACCATTCAGGTTTGACACCTCATGTTCTGCCTCTTATTTGCCTCCTACTGTTCTGCCTCATTCAGAACTAAGCAGTCTTCTAGTTACAGAGTTCACATGAACAAAGTGGATACAGCTCTATCTAGGCTTATCAGGATAGCCATGTACTGTGTTTGCAGAGTTCCCAGCAGAACAAGCATCTGTTCTGAGAGTTTCTTTAATGCAAATTGACAAGCACAGCAGAAATACCCGGACAGAAGCAAGTGACCCATACACATGGGAGCAAGCTAATATTCAGCCCTGTGGTGACCTTGCATTAGTGCTGTGCCTCGTTCTTCTTCCTATTACCCTTCACTGCATTTTCAGATCCCCATTTCCTCGCTTAGTTCTTCCCCTGACAGCCTACCTGTTCCTCACCACTGCACTGCTCACGGCTTCTTTGATCTGCATTTCTTTTGGGGAACCTACACGGCGTGCATTTTGTACTTAGTCCTCTGTGCCGTTTCAATTTACATTGTTACAGCAGCCATAAACTACTTTATGTACCTTGTGTATGTTTGTCAAACAAATACTTCTAAGGGCTCGCCTGGTGCAGGTGTTCCTCCCCTGGCCTGGAATCACCTGCAAACTTCATACCTACAGAGTTCAACAAGTATAAAAGCTCCGTCATCCATTAGCATGACAGTGCGTGGCAGCTGCAATACCACTTGACCGATCCTTCTTAAAATTTCCACATTTTCAGTGCTTTGCATGCTGCGTAACACCAAGTTGGACACAGGCCAGAGAGAACATGGGAGAGAGAGAGCGTGAATCCGGATGCTTTTTTTCCCCCCTCAACGAAAAGGAGTGTTTGCAAAGCCTGGAGATGAGCCGTGAAAACATTTGGTCATCTCATAGCTCACAGCCACTCGCTCTCAGATTAACTTTGTAGAGAGTCCTTGCCAAGTGGGTTTGGTCTCCACCATCACTTAGAAGAACTTACTTCGCCGCGATTTAACCGGACAAAATTCCAGGGTAAGATGTTCTGGGCTCTTGCAGGTGACGGCGGATGAAGGCAATTTGGAGGCGCTGGGTGCTGAAGAGGAAGAGCTCCCCTTCGGGCGGCCAAGCCGAGGCGGGCAGTGCCTGCGGTGGGGCCTTTCCGCGCCGAGCGGGGCGGGGCGGGGCGGGGCGGGGCGGGGGGAATCCCGCCGGCGCGGCCCTGCGCCCCGGCAGGGGGCGCCAGAGAGCGACCACAACAAACGCCCTGCCGGCCTCCGCCGCTTCCCGGGGACGGCGGCGCTGATTGGTGGCAGCGGCGGCGCGCAGCGATGGGCGGCGCCTGGCGATTGGTCCGCAGGTGCCGTTCGGAGGGGGGGGAGGGGGAGACGGAGGGTATATATAGAGGGAACGGAGTCACCGAAGCCCGAGCACTGTGGGAGCGCTGGCTGGGCGCTGCCGGTGTCCGGACGTGGGCGGCCGAGGACGCGCGTGTACCTCAGCCTGTAGCGACAGCTGCCATTCCGCAGCAGCCGCTGTGGGTGTCCGTGGTAGCGGCAGCGCTGGCTGGCCCCAGCCATGCTGTGCTATGTGACCAGGCCGGACGCGGTGGTGATGGAGGTGGAGGTAGAGGCGAAAGCCAACGGCGAGGACTGCCTCAACCAGGTGAGGGGCCGCGCTGCGCCCTCCTCCCCGCCGCCCTTCGGCGCCGCCGCCTTCCAGGGCCGCGAGAGCTTCGGGGGGTTGGTGGGGGAACGCTGACCGTTGGGCAGCGCAGACCGTTGGTGCCTGACAGACGCGCGCGAGAGCCGGCGGGCGCGCGTCATCCCCCTCCCCGAGCCACCACGCCTGGGCTTGCGGGGGAGGGGGGGGCGAGGAGCACGGCCCCGCCAGCTCGCGGCGCCCCCGGCGCGCGCCCCAGGCCGTGGCGGGCGGCGGTGGCGCGAGGCAGGGCCGTGCGGCGGCGCAACCCTGCGCGGGGGCGTCGGCGGGGGCGGGGGGCCGCCGCAGTCTCCCCGCTTTCCTTGTGGGGTTTTGGTTTGGGGTTTGGTCGTTTTTGTTCTCCTCCCTCCCCCCCATGTTGGATGCAGAGGTTGCTGCGTCCCCCGCCTGCGGGCTCTCCGGCTTTCCTCAGTTCTCCTTTATTGCGCGTGTGGGAAGGGCAGGCGGGGGAGCCTGGGGAAGGCCTCGGCCTCACCGCTGCAGCTTGCTCGAACTGTCCCTAGGGTGGGGGGCGCGACCCGGTTGGCCGGGGTGACGCCGCCCGGGAGGTGCCGAGATGATCCCGCTGGCCTGCTGGGGCCTTGCTGGTTGAAGCTGTCGTCCAGGTGCTTTCGCCCTTCGTCGCCACCGCCTCGCTGTCGTTGTGTCTGCGGCGGCTGCCGTGAGGATGCTGGAGAAAGCCAAACATAGCAGCCCAGTCTGTTGGTGGCATCTAAATAAAACTTGTGGGTTGTACTTTTTTCTTCTTTTTGCCTAGAAAGTACTGTTGGCTGTGATGCTGAATAACAGATACTCTCTTCTCTTGGAAATCCACTGACCCTCTTAAGTGCCTGTCCTGGGTATGAGGAGGGGGGAGGAATTTGACCATGGAAGCCTATGTGGTTTTCGACTAGTGGAGAAATTCCCAGTTTATTGTTAGTATTTGTCTACATCCTGTTTTGTACACAACTTAAAATCCAAGTAATTAAGTAATCTTTTGTATAAAGGTGTTCACAGCAGGATTTATTTTTTGTGTCTTAAGCGAGCTGTCTGAAACAGTACTTGATTCAGGTGATATTTTTCATTGTTATGTTGTAGGCTTGTTATAAAGAATCTCTTTCTTTCAGGTTTGCAGAAGGTTGGGAATTATAGAAGTTGATTATTTTGGACTCCAGTTCACTGGCAGCAAAGGGGAGAATCTGTGGCTGAATTTGAGGAACAGGATCTCCCAGCAGATGGATGGTTTAGCCCCTTATCGATTGAAATTAAGAGTCAAGTTTTTTGTAGAGCCACATCTTATCTTACAAGAACAGACAAGGTAAGGTAAAGATGGTTGTAAGTAGATCTAATTTATTTTGTTTTCAACTTCTGTAACTTCAAAAAGTGATTACACACTGACCTTATTTCTTCCATCTTCTGGTAATCTTAGCATGACTTTTATGTGTAGTTTTAAAACCCTAGTGTTACTTAAATGTATTACTCCTTTTTTGAAAATAAAAAAAGGAATAAAACTGGTAGTATTGTAAGTATTGTGTAGCTAACAGTAAGTAATGAGCAGGTAATTCCGTGAACACTTAGTGCTGGAAGTGGAAGAAAGTAAGTTACCAGTAGCAAATTATTTATATGGTATTTGTATGTCCGATAGTAACCCCTGGTCATGGGTGTTACTCTAGGTCATTCTAAACCACTGGTACAGAAAGGCAGGAAACAGTTCCTCCCACAGTGCAAAAAACTTACTGAATTCCTTTTTGTCTGGTATTATGTTACAGTAACTTTCAAATAGCTACAGGCCCTTTGAGGCTACAAAAGAAACAGCTGTTTTGCTTCTTCTGTGGCTAGTCCTCTTAACTAAATTGTTATACTGTTATCCAATTGTAAGAATTAGCCTTCTAAGATTAGTAGTGAACATTTGCTTTTAGTCCTTGAGTTTGATTACCACACGAGTTGCAATTGAGTTATCTTTAAAGAAAGCCAAGCATGTATATTTAATGCTGACCTTTCAACTAATTTTCCTGTTAGTTTTAGATAGTACAGTTAATACAAATGGGGCAAGTGTCTACATGATAATGCCAAAACACGTTTTCACTACTCACCTTAACTTCGTACTTTCAGAATTAAAACCATGGATACAACGTGGTGGTTCTGCACAGAATATTTGTCTAAAGACTTTGGTCAGAGGCTGACAGCATGGTTTGGTGTTTACTTCATAGGAAAAAGGTTTTGAGTTAGGAGCATGTATGTATTGGTTTTTTTAAACTAATGTGCAGAGGAGAGGCTTTTGGCAAGCAGTGGTTTCAGGTCATCAATCTGGTTTAAGTTTTCAGAATGCTATGGAGTTAGACCATAGTTGTCCTATATAATAGCTTTAGTTAAGCAAATACATTCTAACCAAATTCTAGTTTTGATGTACCTTATTTTGGAAAAATAAATTCTACTATCCATGGCATATCTTTGGGCTCTTTTGGAGTATTTTCTTTAAAGAAAATTGTATTCTTATTTAAATATTCTCAATGAGAATATGTATAAAAACAAATAACGAAGGATTTTTGTGTGGAACAAAAGGAGGAACACAATTTCATACAGAAGAGATTATCCTTAGCATGTTGGATGTCTCCACACAGACCAAATCAGGGTAAATCTAAGGAAACCTGAAGCTGATATGATTGGCATTTTTCTGCTATCCTTGATGAATGTTTGTTCAACTTCACAAGGTTTTTGCAGACACCTGTGTTCCTGCCTCCAATGCTGTCAATGCAAGACTTGGCAGGTTGTGCAAGTTAATAGAACTTGAACTGGTGAAACATACCCCAAGGGCCTAAAAGACAGGTTGTGTAGCTAAAATGTAACAGAGCATGTATACATACATCAAAGTAGCAAGTACTTTTCCACTATAAAGATGACTTTAAAAGGTTGTAAGTGGGACAAGCTTTCTTCTACGATGAAGTAAGACTGTTCTAAAACTAATATTTTTAACAAATTGTAAAATTAATTGAGGCTCAGTCATTGGAAGAGATCTATTAAAATTCTGCTCTAGAAATAATGACTTATAGTTTTGGAGAGCAACAGGGATTGGAACTAGTATTTAATGTCACTCTGTCTTACAAACATGAATAGTTCTGAGTTGTCAGCTAACCTTTTCAGTCTACATCCTGAGTATTTTTAGTGTTCTTGCTAAAAACAAATACAAGTTGTAAAATAGTTTGCAATAGCTTGCTTTTAGTTGTGTATGCCCATAAGTCTGTGTAGCAGACCTAGAATTCCATAGTGTGCCTGTGGTTAATGTGTATTTCTGTAGTGTTGACACTGAGTTTCAGTACTCTTTTCTACTGGGGCCTGCTTGAGGATTTACATATGCAGATAACTGCATTCATATTTAGTTCACATGTAAGCATGTGTGGTATCAAGGAGAAGACAAAAAACTTGTTAAACCCATCACTTAGCTTTAAATCAATATGTGTATCATAGAATAGAATTGCAAAGATTAGCTGTACAGTTACAGCTGACACCTTTTTTCTTACCTTTACTTGTAAAGTCAGTGTGCTGGTTGATGAAGAAGTAGTGATGGGTATCCTTGGTTTCCTTTAGCAGGTGTGTCCACAGCTGATGTATAGGGTGTTTCTGGCAGAGCTATTGCCTTCTGGTCCCTTGTGTGCAGAATGCTAAGGAAGTCTCCCAGTTATTTTACTTGCTGCCTCTGATGCTGTTTTTACATATAAATTAGATGCATGTTGAGACTGCTTTTGAAATCTGGGAAGCTGCAAGTAATTCTAAATTTTGTTGATATGCTTCATCATGATGATAATAGTGAATGTTGTGACTGAGTTCTTACCAAGCTTTGTTGACCCCAGTTGTACTGCTTCATTAGATTTCCTTGCCTTGCACTTACATTAAAAACTCAGGTGTATGTTTGTTTGTAGCAATTTAATGTTCAGGTTTCTACATGCTGTGTGAAAAGCTGGTCTGGCAACTGAACATCAAGGTCTGCTTCTGTTACCTTTAATCAGGGTGCAATCCAGTGGAAGATCGCAACCTCATGCATTTTAATCTTCTTACGCAAGGGAGCCTTCTCGCTACTGGGTGCAAAGGCAGAGCAGGCTGTAATTGTACCTTTGACCACTATGGCAACAAACCACCTTCACTAAGCGGTTTGTGAATGGGAGAATTGCATCAATGGGCAAAAAACCCTTCTTGCTACGCTTTCTTTCCTTTTAGAGGGTTAAAAGTGGTTTATTTCTATTGTTCTTTGGATCTCAGTTTCTAATTTTTTATTTGACTGACTGGTACTGAATTTCACCACAGGATTTTGTAGTTTAGAGTTGTTTTCAGTGGAATGAAAGTGCTTCAGTGCAAGAATGCTATTCAAATTTAATCTTCTGCTGTCAACAAGTCTTACAAACAAGTCTGAAATGTGAAGAGTGTGCTTGTTTAGAGGAGTTTGGATAACTATACATTTTTTTGAATGGAAAAACACATTGGCTTGAAAGGGACTGCTGTCTTTTTGCTTAAAGATACATGTGATGATCCAAGATCTAGATCATAAACTCTGGCTGATGTCACATTTTTTCTGTTTTCTGTATTTCTTGATAAGTAATACAACAGTCAGTAGAAAAAGTAAAAAGTAGGGCTTTTTTTGTCAGAATGATCTATGGGTGGTTTTTGTATCGAATTCTATGAAGCATTGAATTCCAGCGAGGAGTTGGGTCTTCAAGAAATGATTATGCTTCGCTAATCGGAATCTTCAGGGAGGGGCCTTTCTGGCTGGGGGAGCAGAGGGGCTGGCGGCTCGGGCGGGCGGAGCCGCGCCGCTGGCGGCTGCGGCCCGGGCGCTGGGCTGGCCCCGGCCCCGCGGCTGCGCCCCCGCCCCGCGGAGTAACTCCAGGTCATTGACTGGGAGTAACCTCAGCTCACAGCGACTCGGCGGGCCGGGCGAATCGGCGGCTGCGGCGCTGGGGCACAGCCCAGCAGCCCGGGGAGCTCAACTCCTGATTGGCCTGCGCCTCTGTCTCGGGGCGGAAAGTTGTTCTGCTCCGGCTAAAAAAGCTTTCTTTGTGAAACGTAGCGGAGAAGTCTTGAAACTTGCATCCACCTTAACAACGAGAGTGTTTGCCGAGTCGCACAAGAGGCAAATTCTGCCAAACGGTCGTCCCGGAGAACAATGGGGTTTAAGTCTGGCAGGATAAAGTCAACATTGCAGTGATTGCACAAAAGTAGAAATAATTTTGCATTGAATCATTTTTTGAGCAATGTAAGATTTTCCCAGATGTACTTCAAAATGGGCAAAGTTATTTGTCTTCCGTAATATGACTGAAAAGTATTCATATGTAAGCCATGACAATTTAAAATAACATGTTGGATTTTAACAAGCCACGCAGTCTCATGAAGCGTTCAAAATAGGTGTGTTTTGCCAGCCTTGAAACAGGTAATTTTTGTTCTGGAAGCTGTTGAAAGTTGTATATTATATTTGCCAGTATTAGAATTCTATTTACAAAGTACATTTTTTTGCAGTGTTATCCAGTTATATTGATGAATTAGTAAAAATTAAGAATGGGCTTGTAAAACATTTTGAGCAGTTAGATATATGTAGTAGGTAGAAAATGAGAAAAGCATTCCATTATCCTATAGCATTGGCTAGGCAGTGCAGCAGTGTAATGGTATTTGCTACAGTGCAATAAAGCAGTCTGCTGCAGTAGACACCAGGGTGAGTTTAATGGATCTGTTTGTCTAAATCAGAGTTGAATTACAGTTGGTAACCTTTCACCCACTCTGCTGAGAGCAAATAAGAACAAAGATACTGAGGAACATAATGGTAACTGTGCATGGTGTTGCTTTTTCATATGGAGTGGCCTTATATGACTTTTAAAAACAGAATTATATTCTGTAGATCTAGAGATCTTTATCAATATATCTCAATTTTGATTCCTTTAAGACTATGTAGAGTTGTAAATTTACTTCACAGCAGGAAAGCACCTTACCCTGTGGTAGGAAGTGTCATACCCCAAAGAGAACAGACAGTTCCTTGGGACGTATGCTAAGATTCTTGCCAGTAGTTTGGCAAGAGAATGTGTTCTTTTGGCTATACTTCTAGTTCAGGAATCATTAGTCATATACAGATACTTTTATTGGTGAAGGATTAGAGTTTGTCACTTTGTCCACTGACACCCAAGTTTAGAGCTTAACTTTTAATACAGACTTTAGATTTCTCTTTGCCCTATTTTCTGTTCCTTCATTAAAAAAGTAGCGGAAACAATTTTCGGTGCAGAATTTTGATTCTTAATGCACATACTTGTCTTCAGTGAATTAAGGAAGAGAAATTAGTCTTGTATTACATATACTCTACACTTTTCATAGTACTTATTTTGTGAGGTTGTTATTGCCAGATCAGTTGTATGAACGCTAGGTGATTTGCCTCCTGTAGGAATTTCATTGTAGTGAAGTATTGACATCTGTTTCTGGCAGTGGTGTTCAGTATAGTCAGCATGCATAAAGTGCTTCGGGGGGGGGCAAAAAGCAATTGATGCGATATCTAGGTTTGTGACTTTAGTAGCTGTAGTTTTGAAAAATCGGCCATCTGCTGAAATCTCCTTGGAACCTCCCGTTTCTACAGCATTTGTATCAAATTAGTTATATGCAACTAAAAACATTAATCACACTGTACATTTGATTTTACTGAACATTTTAATATGCACGTAGAACTTAAATTGTTTGAAAAGCACTGGGGCAAAAACAAGGATACAAAATGAATATAGAGCCACCAGTGTAACTAGTGCTTGAAGAAAGCATGTGATCCTGTTCTAATTCTAAAACTGTTTTTTATTCCTTTGGACACAAAGAAATTCTGCCTGGGCAATGAGTAATGAAGTATAGCTTTGCCAAACATGCTGCTTCATCCTCTAATGAGTATTTCTATGTATTGTTTTGAACTACCAAATTCAAATGAAATGTTCGATAATTGAATATACAGAAATATGTAGCTAGCATGAAGTTTGAGGGGGGGAACTAATGCTGGTTTAGGTTATATAGAATGTCTTTTGTACTAGTGCTGTCATGTGTAGAACTCGGGCTACAAGTGCAATGGAAAGTTCTATTTGTTCTTAAAGCTGCCACTAGCTGTTCAATGTCCCAACATGTCTGGCAGGTGTTAAGATGACTAGGAACCACAATAATTGTTCCGTAAAGTTCAGAGTTGTGAAGACTTGTTTTCTATGAAGATTTAAAGATGAAATGAAACTTCGGCAAGAGTAGTAAAAAGCTGCGGAATGTGCTAAGAGAATATTGACGCGGGGGGTAGGAAACATACCTTTTGTCTGACTTAAGTTACTTGTCAAATTTATAATATTAATGTATAATGTATAACTGAAGTGGTGAATGATGCAGAAACAAACCATTAGTTTCTTATATGGTGGTCAAACTAAGACATTCTACTGGCAATGTTGGAAATGTAACCTTTAGAGGATTTCAGTTATAAACAGTTCAATTTTCATTTTTAAAACACCTTACTGTTTAAAACTTGATAGGTAAAAATGCCATTAAGCATAAAATACTAACACTGAAATAGTTCCTTGAAAAACTGAGTACCCTTTTACTGTACAACCTGAGTATCTTTAGAGGTGGGAAAAGCTTTAACAATTTTTTCATCATATCTAGAGTTTCCTAGCGAGAGAAGGGATGGTAGATGGAGTACTATTAAGTGATTAGGTCACAATCTAATTTACAAAAGCTTACATAAATATTGTCTGGTAACTAATAGAATCTGTAATATGACCGGGTTTTCTACAGACAATCTGTTGGGTCCTTTCGACTTAGCAGAATTAGATAAGGAACTGCCTTAAGGCTCCCAATGCTTTCGCTTTCCTTCTCTGTATTCAGCAATAAAAGCACATTCTTTTGCCTTTGTGTTTAAGGATCAAAAGAATTCTGTATTTTTGTGTAAAAAGTAAAATCTGCTTTTATAATCAGATTCTAGCTGGTGTCGTGTTTTGAACCTTGAAAGGGGATGATTTTGCAATGGATATTAATATAACTTTGAAGAAGTGCCGTCTTAGGCTGGATGGGCTAATGTGAACCTGCACTAATCATAATCACTTTTTCAGATGCATAAAATGTTTGCAGCCCCCACTGTCTTTCAATTTCTACATCCTTTTCCTTCCTCAAATATATTTAATGACTCAAAATTAAAACAAACAAACAAACCAACAACAGTGAATTTGCTACTTGAACTTCAGTTCAGGGCAGCTGCTGTAACAGATCAGTATGAAGTCATTCACTGTCATTCAAAAACTAATTTCACTGGTAGGCCATATGTTAACTAGTTTCTGACCTATTATAGGTGCAGTTTAGGCAGTAGGCTTGGGCCAGCAATGGGTTTTTTAGGTGCAGACCAATGACTGAGATGCACTGTTTGTTTTCTCTGACTCAACAAAATAGCTTACCATAGTGTAAGCCAGAACATGAATTTGCATAGCTTTAGTTACTTTGCAGTAACTGTCCCTTATACATGCCATACCTTTGTCCCCTTTATCAGAAAAATACGAAGTAGCTGAGTCTGAGATGTTTTCCCTTAGGTGATACCGGGAAGTTACTTCACCTTAGCTGATGTGATGCTATGTCACATTGTACCTTAAACTCATTTCTCTACCTATGCCATTACTGGCTTTTTAGTAATAGAATGTGACAAGCCATGCCTTGGCTGTAGTTGTTTCTGTAATGCATCTGTATTTGCAGGTGCAATCTTTTGTTTTTCAGCTCCCCTCTTGATGTCAATAAGGTCTTCCCAGCAAGGGGAGGAGACTTTTTTTTTTTGTGTAGTCAATGCTGCTGTATGCATAAAATAAACTGAAGATACAAGTGTTTAGGCGTGGAAGTTGTAAACGTGTCAGCTAATGAGGATAAAAGTGTCATATTTCTTTGAAATACTGTATGTGTAATTAGTACATACTTATAATGACTGGAAAACCTGTTCTGGTATTAACAGAGGATCAAAAGTGCATGAAAAGCCATTGATTTTATGAAATGTTGACTGGAATTAGAGAAACGCCTACTGTTTGAATTTTTTGGCTCTAGTGTGTTAGTAATTCATCAAATAATTTGTCTGGATTTATGGGCTGAGCCCCAAAAGGAATATGTACAACCAATGCATTTTAAAAGCTGCAGATACACCTTTCTGTGGCCTAAACCAAGAGAGTTATGAATTAGCAAGGTAGGAGAAGGGGATTCGAGCAGAGGTTTGGGACTTGCTCCAAAAAAAAGAAAAAGCCTAAGCAAGGAATAACCTATAACCTGCTAACAGTGGAGACAACTGTACTGTCTGAAGTTCTTGTCCTCTTGCCACCTAAACTTGTATCCTGCATGGAGTGAGGGTATTACTTCCACCAGACCTCCACTAGAACTGCTGAAGTACAGATTGGTATCTAGACATCAGAGTGATGCAATTAAGTAGTTGCGTCACAATTGCAATGAAGCTCTAGCATGTCTCAAACTGCTTGCAAAGGGAGATGATGGAGCTGTGACTTGCTGCAGGAAATGGATTGTAGGGCAGCTTATGGGATAATTTAATACCTATTTTTTCCTGACTGCAAAAGTTCTGGATGCAGGGCATCTTCTGGGCCAGTATTTTCTTAGCTGCAGCATTTACCATAGTAGAGCTAAGAAAGAACATAAATTTTGCAAGTTATGTAATTGCTCATTGTGCTGAAAAAGGAGCCCTATTTGCACTGTTGTACATGGAATTGTAGAGCTCTACAACAGGATACACATAATATATTGTCCAAAATTCCTGTTGGAAGGAAAGCTAATCCCTCGCTAACATCTTTAACTTCCGTGATGAGTGATTCAATATAGCTTTTTAAGAAAAGCAGATTACACTTAATTTTAGAAAAGTAAAATGTAAATGTCCCATTACTGTGGAAGCTAAGATATATCCCTGTGAGTGTTAGGCTTCATTTATTGAAAGTTTTTTTTCAGTGGCACGTAACTACTTCTGCATCTGGTTTCCATAAATATGTTGAGTCTTAAGAATAAATGGTAAGAAATTTATATTGTCTTCCCTGAGGGGATATAAGGATGAATTTATAGAAGTTAAGGTAGACTATAGGGGAAATCAGTAGGCTGCTGTTAATGTTGACGGAAATTGATTTGTCTAGTTAACTGACCTATTAAGTAATTAAGAGAAACTTTGTGAATTTTCCAGTTAGTTGTCAAACCAGCCTTGATCGCAAGTGTAAAGGTTTGTCTGACAAATATGCTTACACAGTACATGGTTTTGTATTTTATTCTACAACACCTTTTCAGATGTTCCAAGTTATTCTGCTAATCATGTCACTGGCAAAAGCATCTTCTGTTTTTGGTGGCAGAAGCATTTCAGCTGTGTAGAGAAAGTGTGGCTTCTCCTGTTGTGTGATAGACATCTGTATGCTGTTTTGGGCTGCTCTTCCCAAATTTGCTTTTCTGAAATGCAGAATAATTTGTAAATGGCAACCAAAGAAATTTAAACATAGGAAACTAATCCAAATATACCTCATTGATATTTTACGCACTAAATTGAAATTACTAAGTGGCCTTAGGAGTTAAAGGAGTTCTTAAGAACATGATATTAAATTGCTCAGTTTTTTAATCGTGCGTTTAGATACCATCTTCAGTTCTAGCCTCATCTTTAAGTGAACAGTAAGATGGAGGCCTGTTTCTCTCCCTTATGCCGGAGTTTCTCTACTTGGTACATTCATTGCAAGTTCTTGATTACCAAACTAATCGTTACCAAACACACCTGAGATGTTATTTGATGCATATCTTGATTACAAAATCTGAGATGTTATTTGATACATGTCTTGATTACAAACATCTTTTAACATCTTGTGTAAGCAAACATTGCTGATTCTGTTGCAGGCATATGTTTTTCTTGCATATAAAAGAAGATCTTCTCGCTGGTAATCTTCAGTGTTCTTCAGAGCATGCAATTGAACTTAGTGCATTGTTGGCACAGATGAAGTTTGGAGATTATAACCAAAACACTGCTAAGTACAATTATGAAGAGTTGTGTGCAAAAGAGCTCACCACTACCATTTTGGAGAGGTAAAAAGCAATGTAAAAAATGATACAACCTCCTTTTTGGAGACCAAAAGCATAAGGTTTTGTAATGCCTTTAATTGCTGATGCTATAGCGTATCTTGTATTGTTAAAAAAAAATAATAATTTAGATAGCTTTGGAGATCAAAATACAACCTGAATGTTTAACCAACGTTCTGATTTCAGTTCATTTTTAAGCTCAATTATGAGTATTTTTTGTGAAAAGCAAAAGCTGTTGAACTCTAGTACTTGGGGAAATACAGGTATCTAAATACTTGGATTAAATTTCAAGTATGTCTTAGACCTGCACTTGTGGAAAAAAAAACCCACCCAAATTTATCTTACACTAAGTAAACAGGATGCCCAAAACAATTTCATAGCTGAATTCCTGGATATCAGGTAAATTTCAGTATGTCACGCTTTTCTGTAGATTTTTTTTTTAGTTATGACCTTAGTGTTTTTTCAGGTAAGTACATTGCCAGTGGGTGTTAGGTGGGAAGTCTTGATTAAATATAGCTTTTTAATTTCTAAGCAAATGTGCAGTATTGTCTCCTGCACAGTCTCAGTATATTTCAGTAATTCTCAGTTCTTTTCCAGTTCATGATTACTGGAAATCTGTAGCCAGATAAAGCAGGTCAGGAGCATTTAATAATCTGTTTAACTAGGTCATCTAAAAACCCATGTTAAAACAAGCTGCTGACAGTAATGGCACATACTTGAGTTATTTCACCTATCCTTAATCTTTTTATCCACAGCATTATTGCAAAGCACAAGGAGCTAGAAGGTCTAAGTCAAGCATCTGCTGAATACCAGATTCTCCAGATTGTTACAACGCTGGAGAACTATGGGGTAGAGTGGCACTCGGTGAGAGATAGTGAAGGGCAAAAACTCCTTATTGGTGTTGGACCTGAAGGCATATCCCTCTGTAAAGATGACTTCAGTCCTATCAACAGGTATGTTTTTTGTGGAACCACTTTCATCTTCCATTTTTCAGAAGTACTCAAATGCCTCTACTTTTTACATAAATATACAAAACTGCTCTATGAATTACTAAAAGGAGGTGTTGGAATGTAGGGTCTGAGGGCGCTACCTGCTTATAATCAAGATGACAACTGGCCTTAATACTCTTGATTTTTGTGTGTATTTTTGCGGTGGCATCTTCAATCCAGCATTACAGACAACAGTTGGAGATCATTGTAACATCTGATGAAAGTGCACTGTAGTAGTTTGTGGAAAATGCCCTTATCCTCAAAAGCTAAAACTTTATTTTCTTGTATTCATTTATAGGATTGCTTATCCTGTTGTTCAAATGGCAACTCAGTCTGGGAAGAATGTATATCTGACTGTTACCAAGGAGTCTGGTAATAGTGTAGTTCTCTTGTTTAAGATGATCAGTACAAGAGCAGCGAGTGGACTCTATAGAGCAATTACAGAGACACATGCATTTTACAGGTCAGTATTGCCACTGGAGTCAGCTGCTGCTGCTCTTCTCCACAGTATTTGAATTAAGTACTTAAGCAACCAGCAGTCTGACTGCACTTCAGAAATTCTCTGCAAAATTTCATTGTCTTTGCAGCCTCTACTTTCCTCTTAAGTCCAGAAGCTGAACAGGTTTTTGCTGCTTTCCATTTTGTGGGGTGGGAGTACAAGACAAGTAAGCAAAATTTCTCAGTCTACCGCTATGAACAGCACTCCAGAATATAAATGTACTGTGTTCTTTGATACTTCATAAAAAATACGTACTTTTTTGTCCACATGTAAGAGGGTGGATGAGAGAGCAAAGCATAAGAAAGATCCTGTCTTTCAGAATCTGTAGGTGTAGCTCAAATGCACACATACTCCTTATTTCTCCTTTGTCTCCTCCAGCTGCTAGAAGTTATCTGTATGCCACCTTCCCATTCTATGTATTTAAATCTTCCTAGAATTCCTCTGTCCTTGCTCATGTGTCCAGGATTTTGTTTCATGCAAGGAGCTATTTATTGTCTTTATCATTTTACTCTTGGAGGTAGGGGTGCTTATACTCATTTGTTGATGGCTGATTTGTTTTAAACCCCTTTCATTCCTACTGTGAGGCCCAACACTGATCAGTAGAACTGCCAAAGAGAGTGGTGATTTCTCTAAATTAACTGCCACATATCAGTTTCAGTTACTTTGTAAGAGAAGAATTGGACTTAAAGCAGAGGCGAGTACATACACGAGGCAAAGACATGTCCAGCTTCTCAAATTAGATCATCTTAATACAGTTACAAGCAATTAACATCAACTAGTTGCCTTTCTAACCACTGTAGCTAATCAGCAGCTAACCCCTGCTTATTTTGTGAGCCTGATGTTAAGCATGTCTTGTTCTGCTCTATCATTATATGCCCTTGCACTGCTGTTTTGCACTCTTCATACTTTTTTCCAGGCAATTAAAGCATTATATAACCTCTTAGACAGTCTTAACTTTTTGATCTTTGTCTCTGCTTCTAACTTCTGCTGTCCTTTGCAGTTTCTGATTTTAATTTAAGCAGAATTTTAGCTAGGAAATAGCATTTGGTCATAAGCTTAGATCTTGGACCTTAGGCCCAGTGAGGCTGGTGACAAGCATGCTTAGGGTAGCTGAAATAGTCAGTGGCAAATACAAATGGCTTAATTCTCTACACTGCATTCACACTGGTTCCCTTCAGATGATATAATACTAGTATATAAAGTACTGAGCAGAAGTTTGGTTGAAGACATTACTTGACTCTATACTAAAAATTTTTGAGAGCCTATCTAAAGAAAGAGGTGTTATGCCAACTGGAATTCTTTAATGTAGTGTTTAGAAATTACCATGTAAAGAGGTGTTGCCAAGCTGAACTCCGGATTAAGCAAGCATTGGCTGTTTACATTAGCGTAATGCCTTAAGTCCGTTCCATAGGCTGACTTCATTTTACCAGACACTTCACATTTTTGAAGATGCAGAATAACTGTCACTTTCCATTTTGCACTTTTCAAAGTAGAGTAGTCATGCAGACAACATTCAAGTGCTTAAATACTATCTCAGACTGTTCTTTTTGCTTCAATTTCAGTGCTGTTACTTCAGCTTTGGCAACAAATTATTGCAGGGATAGGTTTATTGGTATTAACTAACCAAATTTGCATTTTTCCTATTGTCTTACAGGTGTGACACGGTCACCAGTGCTGTCATGATGCAGTATAGTCGAGACTTAAAGGGCCATCTAGCATCTCTATTCCTGAATGAAAACATTAATCTTGGTAAAAAATACGTCTTTGACATCAAAAGAACATCAAAAGAAGTTTACGATCATGCAAGGCGAGCTCTTTATAATGCTGGCATTGTGGATCTTGTTTCAAGAAGTGACCAAACCCCACCAAGTTCCCCCCTTAAGTCTTCAGAAAGTAGCATGAACTGTGACAATTGTGAGGGTCTTAGCTGCCAACAAACAAAAGCTCTGCAAGAGAAGTTGCGGAAGCTAAAGGAGTCCATGCTTTGTATGGTGTGTTGTGAAGAAGAAATAAATTCGACCTTTTGTCCCTGTGGCCACACAGTATGCTGCAAGACCTGTGCTGCTCAATTACAGGTAATTGCAATGCCATTAAGATGTGAGTTACCAAATGTGTGGAAGTTTTGGTTTTCTATATAATTAAGTTGTGGATTAATACGTTTATGTTGATATTTCTAGTAAAACTTATTTTTAAAATTTTGTTTGTGATAAACTAATTCCAAAGAACATTCTGTTTAGGTGATGTGTTTGATAGATAAGTTTTCGCTGTGCTAACTTAACTTGCAGTGAGGGTTAAGAATTAGCTGCATGTTTCTCATGATACCCTGTGTTAAATATGGAGATTATGGAAAAGTGCTCTGTTACTGTGTACATGGAGGGAAGTCTCCAATAAGTGTAGAGATTCTCAAAATATGAAGCAAACTAATTTCCTAATGTTTTTTCTTTCCAGTCATGTCCTGTTTGCAGATCTCGTGTTGAGCATGTCCAGCATGTGTACTTGCCAACCCACACCAGTCTTCTCAATCTGACTGTGATATGATCTACATATACACTTTAAACCCATCATGTACTTTTTAAACTGCACTAATATGAAATGCAACCATTGATTGTGAAGGCGGCAATCACTCCGGCACCTATCCATGATCAAAAGCAAAAATACTGCATTTTTGAACATAAATATTCTTTGTTCAGCTTGTCCAAAATGGTTTGGGACATCTTCTGAGAGCAGAAGAGTTAATCAATTCATGTTACTTAGAAGGAGAATGATGCATAAGTTTGTAGCATGATGGTGTTGCCAAAAAGCTAGGTAACCCTGGAGAAATGTGGTGTACACATATTGATAGACCCAGCGAGCATTGCAGCCTTTTGTTTTACACTCTAAATCCTTTTTAGTACAGTCACTCCATTTATTTTAATAGTAGGACTAGCTTTTACAAATATCAGTTTAGTATGGCTCATAGTTTCTGCTTTTAGTAAACTGCATTAAAGGGAAGGGAACTTTTTTTAAAAAAAAAAATACATTGGTTCTTAAATGAAAGTTACAAGGCTTCATCAAGCAGTTGTGTTTAATTCAGAAGTCTGTTAAATAGAAAACAATTCCGAGAGAATAGCTTTGGAAGAGTAGGACAAGTTTGTTAATCTCAAAGTGTTGAGGGTGGGTCAGGAAAGTCTTTTGGTTGGCCATGTCCTGTGGAAGCACTGTTGTGGGACTTGATTCACAGCTCTCAGTGGGTGAGGTGCTCCCAGGTTTCCTACATCCAGCTTGGCTCGTGGTCTTGGGAGCTGCAGTCGGCTGCCCTTAGAGTTGGCTTTATTTTTGGAGACTGATTTTAAACTACTAAACATGTACCATTAATTTCTAGAATAAGGGTTGTGTATAATTTTAAATGCTTTCTTCAGTTAACATCTTTATTGGGTAGGCCATTTCCTGCTAAAATGTTTTTAATCTCCACCCTCCTACTTGGGCATTTTGGGCTCTGGTTTCCTAGTGTATTCTCCAGGGTACAGAGGGAACTAGAGACCATGTTTGGGTGCAATACTGGCTTAATCAAAGCTAGAAAAGTACACTGTCACTTTACTGAAATTTTCTGACTATACTTTTCATATTGCCTTAATGTAGCAGTAATGTGTGTTTATGCATCTGTTTCTTTGCACAGACATTTTGTCAAAATATTAAAACTCTACTTTTTTATGACACATTAGCATATAAACCTTATTCTAAGAGGGTATTTATTTTTTCACTTTGTAAAGAAAATTTTGTTTCCTCATGAAGGCAAGAGCTTTGTCCTATATCATAGGCAACTTCTGTCTTTTTATATTCAGATTAATAAAGGACTTTAAAAACCTACTTTGTGTTATTGACAAGACTTTAATTTTGTTCTGAAATTCATCGGAGGCATTACTGAACTGAAAATACAGTATGAAGTATTTCCATGTTTACAGTCTTGAATGTTATGTTTTAAGAGGGAATGAAGTTTCCTCAGGTGCATGCAGATGTCAAGAGGAGGGAGAAAACTGACATGGTATAACCACGTTTGTTCAGGCAGTGGACTTTAAAACAGCTGATGTATTCCAACTGTAAAAACAGCCTTCAGAATTAACTTCATGAAGAACTTCCCTACATTAAAGTGCCCCAAATACATGGGGTATTTTCCAGTGAGATGAGAGAAATGAAAAAATGCAGCTTGAGAGTAGAGAGTTGGAGTTTCAGCAGTCCTGACTAGGAAAGTTCTTAATTACAGATGTTTTGGTTTTGACTGAAGCTATTTATATTTACTAACTCACGACTCTACTTTCACATTCTTGCAGAGATAGTGCTTGAGCATTTGCAGCGTGGGCTTAACCCCCACCAGTATGCTGAAGGATGTAAGACAGTGCTGGGATCAGGTCAAAGCTCTCTGGAATCCATGGAGCTCTATTATGGCGAGTGTGAACAGAAGTTATTTAACTATGACCTTTTAAATAGAATTTGTTGGCATTTTAAACAGATTATTGCAGAGCAGCATGTCCTGTTGTCAAGACAGTTCATCAGGGATTAGAGCTTGAGGCGCTGGACCTAAAATTATTTTAGACTAGCTCTGAAACTGCTGATCGGGGAAGGTGGCTAGCAACTAGGCAAGGAATTCTGAACGCGAGCTGTTTATCTCAATGTCAAGTGCATTAGGCACAAGATAACTTACCCTTTTAAAGATGAAAATTTCATCTTTCAGCAAGCGGGTGCTACTGAATTCACTTTCAAAGATCAAAGTTCTGAAGGGAAGTTGCGTTGTGCCTATATGCCATTTACAGGAAGGAATAGGTACACAAGTGTTCCAGTGCACAATAGTGCTAAAGCAAATGCTCCATGCTTCCCAAGATTACTTTGTTCTGTGTGAACAGAATTGTTAGTAACATCTAATCCATCATCCTGTGGCAGCTGGCTGAAATGGATTGTAAATTAACATAAATAGATGTTAATACATGCATGTGATTTAAAGCATTCAAGAAGATCAAGCTGTTAAAATAGGTGAGCATTAACTCCAGGTCCTTGTAATTAAATTGGGTGTGTAATTAGACATCCCTAGTAACAATAATTCCAGTAGTTACAACTCTAATCAAGGTGGGGTTTGACAGGTTATATGGCATAGGTGGAATTAAGGCAAAGCCTGTGACTTCTGCAAACATCTGCCTGGTCTTGAAAAGCTCTGTAGAGGATCGGGCAGGAGCGCCCAGGTACGTGTTCAGGCAAGAGTCTGGCAAGGCCTGGTTGTATCTGAGGCTGTTGGGAATCTAGTTCTGTGTCGGCGAAGGAGAGCCTGGAGCACAAGCTTTTTCCGGTTGGAAGGGGCGAGGTCAGTACACTCCACAACTACTGTGGTTTTAACGGAATGCTGTTACCTGTTCTGAGAATGGAGCATCAGGCATCTTCTGAACATTGCAAATCACTAAAAGTTTCACTTGGTTTGTATGTAAGATCTAATGGGATGCAAAACAATATAAGAATAGCTTTGTTTTGTTCACAGACAGCTTTCTTCAGAAGCATTGTTTGAAATGGAGTTGATGGTGCTATGCTAGAGAAGCTTGGCTTAACCACCCAAAACTGCTGCGGTATGTGTTGCTTAATGTTTGCAGTTACGGTGCACAGTTTCTTAGAAAAAGTACTGTGTCCAGTCCACCTGAGCTGCCAAGAGCTGCGAAGAGTGTAAAAAGAAACAATAGGAAACTTTGAACTCCATGTGCCACGTAGCCATACTGCAGGGAGTCAGGTCTTGTTTGCCAAAGTGCTGTTCTTTCTCCTAAGGCTCTTTGTCTCAATGTTGTAATGGATGGCAGTGGGGAAAAACAAAACCCCAAAACAAAAAAACCCCAACACAATAGTTTATAGGAACAACTGGAGTTTGTGTCCTTCATGCTGCTTCTTCCTCGGGAGCAGGAGGTTTGATCACAAAGCTTCATTTGGTGCCTCTCACACCTTATGTTAGTGTATCTGCATGTACCAGGCACTCGTAATGAAGCCCGCTCCTATACTGATATTTGCAACCCAAAGCTGGTACAACTCGGCAAGAAAATTCACAGAAAATTCAGTTCTCATTGCTCTTCAAAGTTGCAATGCAGCTGCTGTAATCCCAGCGGCTGTGTGCAATGTCATTTTAAAAGGCGGTAGTCTCAAGTTTCTGCTCCAGGTACCTAAATGGGAAAAACTCACCTTCGAGACAGCATGACTTGCTGGGTAAATTCAACAGCAGGAGCCCTGTTAGTTCCTTGGATCTCCTGATGGTAGAACAGCATTCAAAAGTGGCCCTGTGGAGAGAGGGTTGAGAGTAGGAGAGACATTCTTACTAAAACACTGTTACATTTAAATGTTATTAATAATCAAGACAGGGATTTAGCAATAACTACACCTGCCCTACTAGGGCTGGGAACTCCCACCCCTCCACTGGTATCTGCCTGGCTTTCATCCTCCCTTCGCTGCAACAAGATCTCTCTTAGAGGGACTACAAAGGCAGGATGTTGAGATGTGTCAAGTTACAACTGTAATGGGTCTGTCCTCCAGTATGCAGTCGCCCATTTCAAGGTACATACAAACATTAAAATGCTAAAGAACTGGAGAATGAAGGCTTCTGTATTTTTAAATTATTTTGATTTCTTCCCCAAGTGCCATAAAAACATGTACACAGCAGCATTCATATATTTCAAGATTTGTTTCCTTGCTAAATCAGCACTGTTGCGTTCCGAACGGAATGCCCTTGGGGGAAAATTCTCATCTGCCAGCCTACACTATTTCACTTCACAGCAGCACACTGGCATGTTGATCAAAGACGGGGGAAAATTACAGCTTAGATTTCCTGTGTATGGTTCTAAACAACAAACTTTCCGTGGAGTGTTAAAATTATGAACTGACGAATCTTAGCTTCAGTAATGCCTGGTCAAATACCCTTAAATTCCTGCCCCCCTCCCTCCGTTTTCACTGAGATCATGCTGTGGTGCCAGGTAAGCGCTTGCGTTGCCTTTGTGCCCATGGATTCAGCCAGTAGGAGCCCGTTAAAACGGAACATAGCAACTGACAAATGGGTTTAAAAGTAAGAAATCTCAATAAAATTGTGGAGGGGAAAAAAAACCCTCAAAACTGGGGGCAGACTGCCAGAAGGGAGGCGGACAGAAGAGAGTTCCCAGGGAGCTCCTGGCACAGGGTGCAGGGTTTGGGGCTGTGGCTGGGATCAGCAGCCTGGCAGGGAGCGCTGCTGGCCCTCAGCGAGAGGGGCTGGGTGGAAAGTGGTCCAGGAGAGGGAGGACAGGGCCGGGCAGGAGATGAGGCATGCCGGGGCAGGTGAGCCGCTGCCAGGCTAGTAACTCCCTGGGGAAACTCCCACTGGCGCATACTCCTGGCAGGCCACAGCCAAACCTCTCGGTCTGCAAGGAGCTCGTAATATCACAAACCCAGCAGCTGGAGCCCCTTGGTTCAACACTACCTTCAACAGTACTGGGTGGTAAAAGCTACCATGGTTTCTTCTACTCTCCTGCAAAGGGTGGTGTGAGCTAGGAAGAGAGACCAGGAGCAACGCTGAGGAAGGGCTCCCAGAGACCCTGCTAAAGGAATCACTGTTTGGTCCAGCAATGGGAAAACACAAACTGTGACAACTCTGAAAACTCGGTGGGAATCATGATTCCTCTCCATGTGAGAGTGGGATGCGAGGTATCCAGAAGAGCGAATGGGGCTGGTGCTCCTCTGTGCTCACAGATGGTGAGCAGGGTTCAGCGTGACCTCCTGTTCCTGCCGGGATGGGGGACTTGTGGGGGCTGGCCAGTGGCTAACTTTCACAGCACTCATGCATACACCAAGTTCCTTAAAGAAAAAGGTCAAGCAAACAAACCATACCAGCTTTCCCAGAGCTTAACAAGAGGTCACTTGCTGATTTCTTGCCAACTAAAATGTAGAATCCTTTTCAGTTGCTTGGTGGCTGGGGGAGGACAAGACACGAGTGGGAGAGGAATCAATCTGCCCCTGAAAGCTGATGCCTTTCTCTGCCTTCACTTTGACCCTCTCTTGAGTCACCTAGTTTAGCCTGTCCACTATTTGTTGACCCTTCCTTATTCCTGAAGACTATTCTGTTCTCTCACCAGTGATTTCTGGGATCCAGGCTCTGAAGCCAACCTTTCTTATTCTAGCAGCTGTCCACATAAACTTTGCTCCGGGAAAGAATCTGACTTTCTTTGGCCAACACCATCACATGCACACACACACCGCCCCTCCTCTTTCTGTGCCTTGTCAGGAGCGCAAAGGGCATCATCTCCATCTGCAGCAGCAAGAAAAAAAATCAGTATAAATTAATCTTTTACCATTGGGGTACCTAAACAAAAATGTTTGTCTATAGCTACCCTTTCAGGGTCACTTAGTGGTTATGATGGGATTAACTAGGTGTACATATGTGTGAAGACATTTGCCATCTCTATTTTTATCCAGTAGTTGGAGTCTAGCTTCTCTGCTTCTTCAAAGCAAATCAATGCAGGTAATGATAGACAGTAACATAGCAACTTTTTACATAAACAGGCTTGCCAGAGCCAGATCTGCCTCTCTCCTGCCAGAAAGCTGTTTGTCTGAGGGATCCATGCAGCTGGCACAAAATTCCAATCATAGCACTACAACTGCGGGAATTACAGAGACATTGGCAGCTCATCTGAAGAGACAGTATTTGTTTTCCTTGTTTAGAACTATAAATAGTCAATAGAGGACTCTCATTCAAACAGTATTGATGACTGAAGTAATCAAGGCACAGACATAGCCAAAAATTGGACTTCTGCTTCAAAGCTGACCCAACTCTTGCTTCAGAAGCTGAAGTTCCAAAAGGGCAGTGCAGAAAGCACATGCCCAGCAGCAACCTAGCCCTGAAGATACACTGACGCACCACGTGTCCGTGTTTGGCCTTAAAACTGTTTGCTCATGTCGTTGTCTAAACTGGAATTTTTCAAAACCCCTTCAGCTCTGCTGTGATTTGAACAGCTGACTTCCTCCTCTGCCTCTCCAGGATCCACAAAGTGAAGCAATACCAAAGTGTCCTGAGAGCACCCTGTCTGGACAATGCACTGACAACACACGTGTTACTCCTGAAGGGCAGTTGCAGGGTACACTGGAAGTGGTGCTTTGCCACCTTGTCTCTAGGGCTGTCCTGCCCTGGAGGAGACATGCATTTGGACCTCCCGTGGGGCTGAAGAAGTAAATGACCACAGTTCTTCTAGTCTCTGTGTGAATGATCCCTGTGCGAACAATCCCTGTGCTACAACAGGAGGAAGATGAGGACCATGACTTTCTTCCCTGAACTTTTCAAACAGAGAAGAGAGAGAGAGAGAAAAGATTGTTCAGTTTCTGTTTTTTAAGGAAAATTGCCAGCCCCTTCTTGGAGGAGACATTTGAGACTGGTAGGAAAAACTTTTGGAAGGAAAAAGAGAGACACCACTGTATTGCCACAATGGACACTGTTGCCCGAAAGACCATAATCTTGGGTAGGTTCACAAGTGCCCAAGTGCTGTCATTTTCCCCTCAAATCCTGTTCCTACCAGCAGGATTTCCCTCAAAATCAACTGCGTGTCCTGCAAGCTAAGGTCATTACTGCAAACAATAGTTTCTCTATGTGGCAGGGAGCTCTGTAGTGATGCAGAGAGGCAGAATAACACCAGAAATGGAGCACAGTCTATGAATGTAAAAGCAGCAGCATAGCTGTAACTCGTCCTGAAAATCACACCCTTGAGCTAGAGGGGAACATGTGACTGTGGGAAGAGGAACCAGAGAGGGTAAGGAACAAGTGGCAGGAAGATAAAGGGCAACTCCTCAAAATTCATATGCATTGCTGTGGTTTTTAATAATAAATGGCACTATGTGATATGTTTCTGTTCCCACTCTTGGCTATACAAATGTTAAATTAACAACTCCAGACTGCCAAAACCTTCTTTATCTAGTACCAGTCACAGACGCAGAGAAACAACATTGCTTTGGTGGTGCAGATACAACCCTCACAGCTAATTCTCAGCCAAGGATTGTCTCCCTGGATTTCTTATAAAGACTCGAGTCTTTTATGATTGCACTGGGGCACATTTTTCCTGGAGCCTGTTCTTGCCCAGCCTGTTTGTGAAAGGGATACAGCACTGTTGTGTGAAACACCCTGCAGCTTCACCACCACTTCACCACTTCATCACCACTTACTGGATACCTACCAAGAAGTATTATCCATGAGCAAGGTAGTATTTCAGTCTCTTAGGACTTTTTTCCCATTTCCCCACATGGTTGCAAACTCCCTTTTCTACCTCCAATGCAGCCCTATCAAAATACATTTTTCCTAAATAAGGTTAATTTACATTTACTTTAAATTTACTTTGGTAGGGTGCTTTATTCTAGCAAAATGTATGTATTCAAAGGGTAAAAATCTTGGTATTTTAGTGAAAGGATATTTTTCTTTGTAGGTCTGGCCAGCTTATGAAAATTGTCGTAAGAGTGATGTCTTCAAGTTTTACATACCCTCAAAACAGACTCAGACGTTCACACATAGTTTTAGCTTCAGTGCAAACATGGAAAGTTTCAGTTGTAGGAAAAGATATTTTTGGGAAGTTTTGCAGCTCATCGAGGTGTGTAGTCCAAAAATGGTAATGCTGCTGTATCTTTTTGAGAAAAAAGCCAAATAGGGACCTAAACTACTGTCAGTAACTCTGGGATTTTGCTAGTGATGTTCTTGAACCGACAAAGACTTTGAGAGGAAACATGTCTGTAGCTAACTCATCCCAGACAAGAAAGAATTTACAGCAATGTTTCCTGCACAGTCTCCAATAAATGAGAGTTGCTAATTGTTTAATCCCCCTAAACTTTTTTTTCTCTATGCTGTAAGTGACGTAGCCTGCAGCAGACTCCAGTCTAGACTGGAATTTTTGGTTCTTAGCCTTTTGCCTGACAGTTTTTTTGCAATACATGTATTTCCTCTTAGTGATCTTCTTATTAGGTATCACAATTTGCCACAAAAATAGGCCCAAGTCCGAGGCCAGCATTTGAGCTCCCTATACTTTGGTCCTGGCTTTTATCTGTAAGAGGCACTGAAGTGAAACCAGATAAACCTCCAGTTTTGGAGTTCAAAGTTGAGACTGCCATGTGGATCAGGATCTCAGCTGCACATTTTGGGCATGTCTCCTGTTTTTGTTAAATACCAAAACATGTTCTTTCCTCCTGACACTCATTCTTTCCCTCTGGTTTGTAGGTTGAAGAATCAAGTAATTACTACCCTGGGGTTTCCATCCTCTGGACAATGCTGTGCCCTCCTACAGAAGACAGGTCTTTCTGTTCAAACAGAAGTGCTCATAGTGGGCAGGTTGGCTTTGCTTCTTGCCTCGTGTTTGTTTCTCTATAAAATGCACATTTCCTCCAGAGCTGCTTAAGGCGAAGAGAGGTGAGTCATAAGTCTCAAATTACTGCACAAGTCTTTACGTGGACATTAATTAGGGTATCAGTTATTCTCTGGGCTTTGTTTTCCTTATCCCACCAAACCATACATTGCCATCAATGCTGCTATGACCAGCTGGATTCCCAGTTTCTCCAAACCGCTGTTAAACCAACTGGACCGTGTAAAAGGGCCATATCTGAAGCCCTATTTCCTGGTGACAGCAGCATTAACAGGACCTTCATCTCAAACATAAGGAATGATCCAGTCACATCTTTGCCTGGACACGGGCCTTGCTGGCATTTTCCTTGGCACAAACGCAGCGTAGCGCCAAACTGCCACAGGGAGTAGCTGGCAGAGATGGAGTGTGGCAGCCTCTGCTGCTCCTCCTGGACAAGTCAGGCTTCTTTAGCTGTGCAATGGGATTAGAGAAATAAATGGCTCAGTTTTACAAAAATTAAGCCTCAGGTTCCTCACAGGCTCCTTGCTGGATGCTAATGTGGCTGTTGGTTGGGTAAAGCTTGAGTGAGGATCGTCATCTCCTGGAGCAGAAAGTCCTGCTTTTCCTCCTGGCAGGTTTGCAGTGGGAAAGGAGCACTGAGAAGCTGCAGGGGAAGGACCTGGAGCCTTTTTGCTGGGGGAGGTGAAAGCAAAGCAGGGCATTTGGAAAAGGCCCACAAGAGATGAGTGCATCAGCTCAGTGTGGAGCATGTGCTGTGGGAGATGTACCATACCATGGTCCCAAAGCTCAGGAAAAATGGCCCAGATGAAGAAGGACACGGAGACACCAGTATCATCTCCCCTGGTAGTTTTATCGACAGATTGGTGAAAGTTGGAGTGAGGTGACTACAGAGACTATGTTTGCACGGGTGCATGAGTATATGACCGCTGTTGCTGGTGCTACATCTCTCGTTTTAAAGCACTGTACAGCTGCTCTGACAATAATATTTGAGTGACTTCCTCAGGTCTCTTTCCTTTTAAAAACAAATTATTTAAAAATCATAAAATGTATTTGACATCCTTCATTGCATCCCAAATCACCAATCTAATGAGTTAAGACTCTGAACAACAGCTCAAGGAAACCAAAGGAAATTTTGTATTACTTGCAGACGACAACTGCCCAGAAAATGGAACGGGCACTAAGGAATAAGCGAGACGGAAAAAATCTGATCCTCCTCGTTAAACTGCTCACTCTTCAACAACAGATGGTGTGTTTGCGAGTGTTTGCTATTAAGAAAGTCAGGGCCCTGGACCAAAGGGAAAATATAAGCCACATTTAACTACTTGCATATGTTGACTTTTGGAATAATTTCCAGTCAGATATAATGTCAGACATCTATACGCTGATCCCTTGGTTTTGTTTGCCTGTGCTCTTTCATTTGTTTGTCATTATGTTTGTCCTGTGACCCAACATGACAGCAAAATGTTCAGCATTGTTTTACCATAAATAGTAAACAAGCTCAGACAGCTACTTAAAAGAAAGGAGAGCTGCAGCTCATGGAAGATTTTGTATAGCAGGGACATTTTAATACAAGCAGGCGGGAACAGTTATTATGTCTGCCTCTAACTCTATTCAAATAACTATGCCAATTTGCATCACTCAAAATTTATTTTACTGTGTTGCCTGTCTGTTTCAGACTGATGGAGGTTTTTTTAAACCTCAACTAAAATTTTCTAAGAATGTCACTAAGGAAAAATACGTTGTTTTGCCATCTTAAAAACTCTTGCCTATCCAAACCCCTTGTGTGTGTACCATCCCGATCATATAGACACATGTATTCACAGGCAACTATATATCTGTCCATGTAGATATATATTTTTTATTCAGTTGTGGTTATTTTTCTTCCTACCCTGCCTCATTCAAATGGCTCTGACTTGGAGAACGTTAGTGTTGGGGAGGGAGGAGAAATACAGCTTTATGCTTAAAGCAGCAACTCACAGCATTGGGGAGCTGGATTTGAATTCTGCTTTTACGCGGAGTTCCCACATGATGCCAGCCATGTGATGTAGGATGCTTTTCCCAGCTGGTTGTTAAAATACATTTAACACTGCAGAATGCTGTCATGAACCTGCAGGGCAGCTTCTGTACTCACGTGAGTACCTGCAGCAGGCCAGCACTGAGCTGCCTGGCACTTGCATCTAGCAGCACCCCTAGGTCTCCTTCTGCCCCCAGGTCCTACTCTGCAGACATGCAGCACCAAGGGGAAAGAGAAATTGCCTTTTGTAACTGGATTTTCAGTCAGATCTGACCAAAGTCAGATTACATCTGAACAAGTGCTCTAATCACTCGGCTGTTTGATTTCAGGATGTATGTCAAAATGGATTTCCACCACCCACCCCACCCCCCCCGCCATCAGTACATTTTGTCTTATCTTTGCATTTGGAATTTCTCCTGTATATTTTCTGCTGAGCTCTCTGATTCTTCTGTCTATACTACAATAGATTGAAACTGATCTCAGATGCAGGGAGACATATTTCCCCTTCCACTCCATGCCCACTTGTACCTATGCCCTCCCAAGAAATGGAGACGATGTGCAAAATGGTTGCTACTTTGATTCCCTCAGGTCCCGCTATGAGCACACCAGCAGCACCTGTAGCTCCTCTTCCAAGGTAAGCGGCGCCGCAGGTCAAAGAGCGCTCCTTCCCCAGAAGAGAGCTGGGGCTTTGCTTTTTAGAGCTGAGCTCCCTCTGCCATGCATCACAGCCCAGAACCCAGCACCGGTGCTAGAGATGCTAACGGGCAAAGCTGGCGTTCCCAGATACTTTGGCGAGGCTGTGCTAGTACCATTTACTTCGGAGTCTGGCTCGTGTACCACCTGCTGTCACCATCAAAACACATTCTTTAATATTAGATGAATCCCAAAGGTGTTCCTGAAAGAATAAAAAACATCAGCCATGTACTGTCTTTACTGGAAGCAGCAAAATTATTTCCATTAAAATATAGTATTAAATCTCACTCTTCCATTCCACTGGGAAGCAATGGGAAGATTATCTCGTAAGCAGGATTTTTCTAAGATTTTTTGAAACAGCTTCACAGCCTTACCCCTGTCACTGATACTGTCAAACTGGCATACGGTATACCTTGAAACGCTGTGCACTGCACAGCTATAAATCCCACAGGGATTTATCCAGCAGGCTTAGTGTCATTAGCCCCTGTTATAGACAGGCTGCAGTGCTGAATGAGCGCATAACTTGACAGAGGTCACACAAGGTAGCAAAGACCTCGCAAGAGAGCACAGGTTTCATAACAGCCTCTCATTTTCTGAGCGTCGCTGGGTAAGCAGCCTGGATGCAACGCTCTCTCCCTATCATTTCCTTTTGCCTTCAACCATGTCTGTTAGGAATGCATCTGTGCAACATTCTGGGAAGCAAAAACATTTATCAGGCATTTTGTTGTCTGTTTTCTGACCCCCAAAAAAGCTACCTGTCATTTTCCAGAGTCATTGCCAAATCTCAGTGTGACTGGTTTTAATATTCGTTGTAATTGTGTTAATGCGTTTGCTGAGCGAGCACTCCTAGCCTGTGCTGACCGCTTGGAATTCAAAATTAGCACAGTAATTATATTTCACAGGCTACTGGTCGATGGGAAATTTCACCTCGCTTGTGAATTTGCATGTTCCGAAATAGGTCGGAGAAGCAGATGGCTTTGAAAGAACAAAACAAAAAAAAAAAAAAAGAAAAAAGAAAAAGAAAGGACTGGGAGTCAGTCTCCTGTTTTGCTTATTAGATTAAGCCCTTGCCGACAGGGTGAGTGCTCACATCCAGTTAGGTGGTTCACTAGCGCTGAGTGAATCATCAAGAGTGTCTCTGGAATTTTCCTGGAGGGTATTTTCTGGGTAGCTTCCAGGAGTATTTATGTGCAGTGCATCCGGAAGCACCGGCTTGTTATTCACCGCGGCTCCATCAGGGAGTTGGAAAAGAGCAGCAGATGAGCCTGACATCTAAGAGTCTGAGGGCAGAGGAAAAACAGTTTTCCATTACCATGATGCTGAAGTTGTCATTAAATATCGGTGTTGCCAACTGCAAGATCTGTTAGATAACTGTTAGATACGTCTGGGGAAGCAACCTTGGCCTGAGGTATTTTTCTCACTTCCATGGACACAAGGAAAAGTACCACCATCCCTATTCAAGTCCTTTATCATCTCAGTCCCACCAATTAAGGGCAGTCTCAGGAAGTTAAAGTCCCTCGAGGAACAGGAACAGGAGCCCACCTGTTCCTCCAGTGTTTCAGCACATTATAAGGCCTATTTTCCCACATACTATGGTGGACTGAAAGACAAATAAAAACATTGCAGGGACATACAACCTACTTCTGCGAGTGCTTTCATGCTGTGTGTTGTATGCATTTACTGCTTTCTGTTTTCTCATTTATTTACCTTCCTTCCTACATACCCACAAACACTTGATTTATCTCTCAGTTTAATAACATCAACAAAAAAGAACAGAGCTGCTTTAATGACCAGCTGTATTTTTGGAAGAAGCCAACAGTCATGCATAGCCAACGTGCATGCAGAGTCTCTTGCTCGGGGAAGAGGCAGTAGTACCATATGGAAACCTGTCATGATGCCTCTCTACATTACCTCTCCACTATGAAATGTACTCAGAAATATCACATGGCCACAATATCTCTGCAGACAATATCTCTGGAGACAACCCGTGGGCTCCTGATGCAAGTCCTTTCCACATAAGCCGAAGGAGAATCTCTGCTGGCCTTATACTGAACACCGGCCATACTTATTACGTGCCTGACCATGGAGTTCAGAGGTACTCCAGTATCAAAATTAAGGCTTTTAGTTTCCTACGTGATAAATTTGCCTGAATATGCCAATGGTGTAATACTTTCTCCTTCTTTCTTCAAAGTCTGCAGGAGAAAAACATGATGTGATGTTTTCCTCATTGTTTGTTGTGCTCCTGCCTGTATGTGACAGACAGAGCTCACATGAAAAACCATGTGTATGTAAAGAAGGTCCTGGGAAAAGCCTAACCCAAGAATTGAATTTTGTTTTCCAGTCAGAAAGCAATTAGTAATAACACCATTTTCTTCTCTTAGGAAATGAGCTCCACCATCTATGTGGGCTACCTGAAACAGGTCTGAATGCAACACAGATCTCTGCCCATCAACAGCACCTCAGTCTCACCTACGCTCAGCCAAAAGCCAGAGGCTTTTGTGTGTGCTGGTTTATCTGTGCCCTAATTTTATGCTAAACATTGCAAAAATCAAGAACTGATTGTTTGTTTATAATTAATGGGGGTATTTTTCCCAACACTAAGCAATGAATTTCTTAATGACATTCAAATCAAGTGTACATTGAGATGGAAATGGAGAATTCTTTTCATAAATATATCAATAATCCTTGTTAGTGGCAGCTTGGTGGCTTGCCTTGTCTGACAATCTGCTCACAGTGTATGATTTCTTGGTTTGTTATTTTGATTCCCATTTGATTTATATATAGAAAAAATAGTGTATCAATGTACAAAGAATGTATCCATGTCAAATGATTAAATCATGAGGTCGATATGAACTGCAGAACAATAGGATGCCTTGACTAATTCATCTTATCATCAGCCTTGAAGAATGGATAAAAACATCTTAGAAAATTCACAACAAAAGTTATCGAGGAAAAATGTGACATAACGCTGTCAGCAAAACCATGTAAAGAAAAAATAAAGGGAGAGGGGAAAAAAGGAAGAAAAAAATCAAAGGTACTTGATGCTGCATTTCAGGTTCTTCTGCCCTCGTAATTGTTTCCAGTGGACTGTGACTACATTGTTCTAAAATCTTTCAATGAGCTTAATTCTTCTATACAGCAGAAAGGCAAATAAGACTATAATAATTATTCATGCTATTTCACTATGTTTAATGTTGTAGTAAGAGCAGCTAAAAAAAAATTATAGCTATGTTTTTGCCCTTTTCTTGGAGTCTTTTTTTCATGGATAGGATTCCAGCTCAGCGATTTTTGGACAAAAGCCAGCCAGATTTTGATGTGCCATCTTACCTACAGAACCAGCCTGCAGCAGACAACCCATCACAGCCCCAGCATCCCAACGCCTTATGGGTGATTGCCATCCCATGAGAAGGGAACAAGACCTGAAGGTCTGAAGTCGTATTTACATTCTTGTGAGAACAAACAGAAGAGATCGAAAGTGAGATTACCCTGAAAGATACCTGGATGCTTTGACTGTATTAAGAAGTGATGGGTATCACTGGCAGCCTTTATAAGACGTTTCCTTGAGAAATGAACAAGAACTGGAAGAAGAAAGATAATACTAATTTGCAGACATTGGGTATTTTAAGGGATTGTGGAATCTGGAATGACTCTGCACTCACAGCAGGGGCTGCTGGTGCAGAGTCACACAGACTTTTGCTACAGGTCCACAGGTCTGGCTCAAAACTCATGCTAGTCCCACATGGACTAGCTATAATTGCTTTCTTTAGGTGGTGAATCAAAAAGCAGGTCAACGTGGTGCTATCATACCTCTAGCTGTCAGCTGCAGAAACTAGCTCGCCTGGACCACTTGGCCTGATGTGTGCAGTGTGCAGGATGTGCATTCTCAGTGTCGTCTGTGTTCAGAATAATGACAAGACAGACTGTGGAGAAGCTCTGATGCATGAAGCACAGAGCAATCATAAAACATACAAACACATTTCATATAGCAAATAAATCCCCCAGTCTCCTACTGCAGAGTTATGGAAACACTGAAGGACACCGAGCACGGTGCTCAGCTCACGAGGAGTCCTCTGGCCTCATAAAATATTTGAGGAATGGAGCACGTGCGAGAGGCAGGACAATAAATATCACTGCTTTTCCAAGAGAAATCCAATGGTTAACACAGGCAAAGTAACAGCAAATAGGAGCTGCTTACACTCAGCCTACTCCCCAAAATTGGAGCTACCCTTACCAAATAGTTTAGACTGCAAAATGTTCAGGTGAAGAAATGGCAATGTTAGTATTTATTGAGGGATGTGAGAAGGCAGGGCCGCAGTAATGCACCATTGCTTCTGCCACATATCAGAGTTCAAGCCACACCGAACTCTTCATCACCAGCAGTTCAGCCCGAGCAAGGTTGGCGTCAGTGGTTTGCAAAGGCAAAGGGCATGGATGACCAGGCCTCCCTCTTCAGTAGCGTTATTTCTAGGGCTCCTAGCCCAGATTTTACAGGCCTCCCTGCAGAGCAGTAACAGTGCTAACTGCCAATTTATTTATATTAAATTCCTAATTTATTTTTGGTTTTCAAATGTCATAGAGAAAGAGGGAATCAGTCAGTCAGCAAGACTGACACAGAGCAAGTATCTCCAGGGAAGACAGTGATCTGTACCGTTGCTATTGACTTCATTTTTCTGACCTGATTTGACAGTCTAGGCTGCTTTTTTGCCTTCTGCCTTTTGTACAAGGAGCATCTAGAGCTTGAATTCATCTGGTTTCATGCAGGGTGCGACCTGATCATCCCCAGGCATGTGTTTTGAAGTTTTCTGAGGGATGGGTCATAGGTCCAAAGCCTTATATCCTCACTGGGAGCTGGGGCATGTTTGGTGCATATCTGGAGTAGAGCTTTTGGTGCAGCTCCTTTCAAAGGAAGCTTTGTTCCCATGTGCCAAGCAATTCTGTGTACCAGAAATGGGAATGACCAGGGGGTTCATTTCAACACTATGCTACTGTACCACATCAAAATGCAACTGTAGACACAGCCACAGATAAGGCATTTCAGGTTACTAACCATGCATACTAACGATGTATGAGACCACATTGTTCAACCCTGTCTATCTGAAACAAGAGCAAATAACAAAAAAGGACTCAGATTAAGGACTGTGCTCTTTGGAGATGTCTTTATTTCCCCCAGATGATATCTGTGACACAGGTGATTTGGAAATATTGTGGAGAAGCCTGAAGGAATAAAATCTAGAAAAAGCATGGAAATTACCTTAGTAATAAAGTGTTCAAGAATCTCTCCAGAGCCTCTTGTAGTTTATGAATATTAATGGACTTTGTGAATTTTATTGTGTTTTACAGGCTGCAGCCTGTTTGTGAGAAGTCCTTGCTCTAGAGGGAGTTAGGGTTAGAGTTAGAAAGAAGCAGGTGAACGGGATTATTGCCTTTCTTTGCAAAACCCCTGTCAAGGCATGCCACACCTGCCTGTTCACAAACAGCACAGGGACTTTCTTAGGTAAGAACATGGACCAAAGAGGCACATCCACCCCCGCTTTCTTACAAAAAAGATACAGCCTGCTTCTCATGTTAGTCTAGAAGAACAAGCAAGTCACCTGCTTTATTCTGTTTGGGAGTGTCCAGAACCTGTCGGAGTTGGCACACTGAGGAAATGAAAAAGCATTTAAGGTATTTTTGAGATCATAGAAGTTGTACACTAAGGCTCTAAAGTGATTCAAGAAATACTGTAGTCTTCAGTGGGTTGTCATTTCAAACAGGTTTTATTCAGCAGGTCTAGGATCCCGTGATTCATTTCTCTAGCTCCTTATTCTCTGACCGAGGTTTGCAAATAAATATTTCTCCAGCTTGCCACTCCAAGATAAAACCCAGGAGTGCCCCAGAACCCTCCAGCTACTTCCATCCGTATTTCTGAGAAGTGGTTTCTATGGGGTGGAGCAGTTCTATTGTCCTCCGCTGTTTACTTTTTCCTGTGTTCTCAGTACAGCTGGCAATACTCTGAAATGGGTTGGGTTCAGCAGAAATCTTAAAAATTCCAACTCTAAAAATTTCCATGCAGTTTTTTCCTAAAAATTTCTCAAATCTTCGGTGAAAAGCTAGATAAGACAGAAAAAAAAGTGCAAAATAATTTTATGTTCAGTAGATGAACCCAAAATTTCCCCTTGACAAATCATTTGGCTTTCAGAGTTTTTACAACCTCTGTACAAAATCTGTCAATATCAGATGCTTCCTTCTTAAATGATCTTCATCACATTTTTATTTGTATCCCATCCCAAAATAGCAGTCGGGTGTTGCAGTATATTTCGATTCTATTTCTGAGTTGGGATCTTATTAACTTTATTCCCCATGGGAATGCAGAAATTCATGAACATAACAGGTTTGGGTTTTTTGAAACATCAGTTATGAAAACCAAAGTGTTTCCCCAGCCTGCTCGTTATTCAGGTATCCAAGCAGCTGGTTCGTCACCTGGCTGTTTCCCCATGCAGCCCACTTGGAAAGAGGGGAAAGTGCCTGGCTGAGAAACATAGGAAGAGGGCAGGTGTTGCACAAAAAACCTCTTGAGATTTTGTTCCAGAATAAGAGGAAGCAGATGAGTTTTCAAAATCTCCATCTTTCTCATCACAGAGAAAATCCTGTTCCCTTCTGGGTTATTTATTAGAGATTCTCTGTAAAAACGCCCCCTAATGGCTAATTGACCTCTGCAAAAAAAGCAATTGATTTTGCAGAGGGATTTCGTCTGTGCTGTTGTGTCAGCTTGGAGTCTCAGTCCTGCTAAGCCCAAACCCCCCGTTGCCCATGCTGCCTACCTGCCCGCTTATTGCCCCCATCTAGACTTGAGTGAGCCAGTTGGCTTTCCAGGCAGGAACACAGATATAAAAGACTCTTGCTCATATACTACCGCAGGACACTATTACCTCCTTATCATTCAAGTGTTTCCTCTGGATCTAAAAGAAGCCAGCAATACAGCTGAACAGGCACTATTTGGGGTGAGAGGTCTGAAGGAAATAGGGCAGGCTACCCTGGCACTCAGCAGGAGCTCTGCCGCACTACGGCTGCCTACTGAAACGAATGAGAACGGTCAACACTAGCTCATTGCCTTTGATCTTTCTTTGCAGGTAATTTATAAGAGTGTTTCTGGCTTTTGTGTGCTCTCGAGCATGACACTGGTGGGCAAAGGAGCTCAGACTGCAGGCTGACTTTTTATGCCACAGAAGAGAAAGAAAGCTCCAAGAAAAGCTCCAGGTAAAACCACATAATCCAGTGGAAAACGGGGAAGGATAAATGGCTGAAATCAATGACCTTTAAAACTTATTTCCAATGCTCAGCAATTCCTGCTGTGTTTTGTTAAGAATAGATGGTGGCAGGCAGGAGTTTGGGCAGGAGTGAACCGTGATTCAAGGCAGTAGTGAACACCACGTAAATCCTGTATCCGTGTGCCCCCTGAGCAGGATCAGGCCCTGGTGCTCGTAGGTAGGTTCTGAATCTGTAGACAGCCTGAGTTTGATCTCCATTCTTCCACAGCAAATGAATATACTTTTGTAGAATTCCAGAGCCCAAAATACCCATTTTAGAGCTAAATTCCTGAGTGTTTCTTTCCTCTTTCTTCAGAGGGCCTGACATATCATTTTGCCTCCCCTTACAAAGGCAATTATGCTCTGCAAAATGAGTATAAAATGCTGGTCCTGATACAGTTGTGGTTTATATCCACTGAGCAGCTCTGCACGGTTGTTATGGGCATGATGCTGAACTTGGAAGTTCTGGCTTTGCCTTAATTTGTCCTTTTACTTCAGGGCAATTCCTCCCCTCATCTTGCTTTTTTTTTTTCTTCTTCAATTCTTTATTCGTTTCACCCCATTTGGACTAAAAAGCTTTCAGGCAAATGCTGTCTCTTATATGTGTGTAAAATCAGGCCTTCAGATGAACTGCTGCCCTTACGAGCTATTACAATAGCAATAAGAGTAAAAATTAGAATATTTGCACATTATGGCAACACCAGTGGTAAATCCAATTCATTAATATTAATGCTCCTGATACCTACAATTCTGCATTGCTTCAGTTTCTTGGAGCTACCTACACCTAGACAGCTTTAATGTACCCATCCTGGCATAAGCAGTTTTCTTCCAAACTCACCAGCCACCAGCTCTTTTCCTGTCAGGATACACCCTACTGGTGCTGAGCAACATCTCCAGAGTTGCACACAACATCGACTGCCTGGGGACTAGCAAAATTGCATCTCCCTAATCCTCAAAGCTTGCTTGAACAGATTTGCTGGCACCATGCCTGTGCTAGAGGACAGGAACATTTAAAATCACATAATTTTTTTGGCTCATTGAAACCATTCTGTTGCCCTGTTTTTCCATTGCCATTCAGCCTGATTTGCAAGCAATTTTCTCAATGGAGCACTTCACAGAGGTTGGGAGTACGCTGTGCTCAATACTGCATTCTAGCCATAAGCCTCATTGGCGTTGGTTTATTTTCTGGCGCTGTCATCTCGCGAGTAACGCTTACCTTCCCAGGTTTTGGCACACAACATTTCCTACTTAGTCATCAGATGCCCAGTGAAGCTTACTTCATTCAGACAGATTCCCTACTTCTTTTTTTATAGCTCACTTTCAGGATTCGTTTCTGCTTGTTAATGCAAGCCTCCGAGCATGCTGCTGCTGTGCATTTTTAAACACTTACCCAAATGTCATCTCTATTATTTCCAAACTCTCAGACTCTTTGGGGATAGCTTAGATGCAAATGAGCTGTCAAAGAAAGATTACTTGAACCAACATTCAGAATGACAAAAGGCTTACAGACTGCATGCACAGCACACGGCTTCCAGCTTCCCAGTCAGCCGTTATTTGCCAAAATCAAGGGTTTACACACAGTCCAAAAGACCGTTCAGCTTTGTTACAACAGGGCACAGTTATTCTCCGTTGAAAGATTTAAACCTTTTAGATCTAAGAAAATTCTGATTTCCATGGCTTCTCCGCTGTTCCTCAGCTACTCATTCAACCCACACATTCTTTGTACCTAAAAATTCACCTTGGAGCCTGCTGTCCTCTGCACAGTGGAGTTGTTTCTCCCTGTCACACGCTTTTTGGGGTTGTGGCAGAGGTAGATTAAAAGAGAAACTGTACTCACCTCACCCTGTCCAGTAGCCTGAGAAACAGTGAGCACTGCTCTGACAGAACAGACCAGGACCTCTTGTTCAAAATGAAGGCCCACATTCAAGAGCCTCCATGAGGAGGTGCAATGCAGTCATTGAAAGCAATGGCGTAATTTTGTGGAGTCCGGCTTTCTAACTGCAGATGGCATCCCTGATTCTGCTACGGTGACGTACATTTTGCTGAAGAGCTGATTTCTTCAGCAGGAAATGAGAGAGCTCCAGAGGCTGAGGAATTTAAACCAAATCCTGACCTGCTTTAACACTGTCTCAGTGTTACACAGAGGAGGTACATACACTCATGCACTCATTAAAATGGGATAGCAAGCCAAATTCGTCTCTCATACAACTGCTGACGTCAACAGAAGGCCCACTGTGTTTGAACAGCAGCTGTCACAATTTGTTCCCTGAATAATATTTAGCCAAAATTAAACCTGGATAGAGACAGCAGGTATTTTGCAGATATTCTGGTCTTGCACTGAGCATCGAGCAAGTCCTGAAAGAGCAGGGTTTAAGCACAAGATATGCTTAGCTCTGGTTTCCTCTGTCTTCCCTCCCTCTTCCCTCCCCATGCTGGCAGTGGTCCAGATGATGTCTTTTTCAGCAAAATAGTCAAATACAGTTTTAAAAGTAAATACATACATTGCACTTTTCCTCTCAAGAGCCTGACATGTGCAGCTGGGCATTAATTAATCTGCACAGCATCTCAGCAAGGTAAAGGAATATTTTTATCTCCTGTGTGGAAACTGAGGCACGAGGAAGTGGAGTATCTTATAAAAGGTCAAAAAAGAAGTTCATCGTAAGAGAAAAGAGTTTGCCTAATTGGTGATAACTGTGAGCTAAGAAATACTCCACATAATTGATTAAGATGTGTTCTGTGCTTTTCATGGTTTATTCCTGCTGAGAGATGCTCTTTGCCCAGAAACTGCTGCACCAAGATTGAATGTTAATCAGTATGTCATACCCTGTTGGTATACCCTCAGCCCAAATCACTGCAGTCTGTAAGCCCTGCCAGTACATTTTTTAGCTTTATGGCATAAGAGCTTCAGGTTTTAAAACAGCCAAGACCCTGGCCCACAGTATCTTCAGAGATAACACCAAAGAAATGTTGTAGCGTGGTCAAATTTACATGCTATACACTGTTGTCTTGCAGAAAAGTATTATTCAACTGAATAAAACGGAGTCACATGTCAACTGCTGATGCTGTTGTTCACAGCACGTGGAAAGAGAAGAGTACTGTTTTCATATGTATGTCACTATCCTTGAATGTGTGTAGTGGGGGAGCCCTTAGTATTTCCAAGCTCATGGATTCCTTCTCATGTTCAACATAGGACTAGACTGGGGTGTACACCAGAAATGCCTCTCTGCCCAGCACCTTGCCTTGGAATCTGCCTCTCATTTTGAGCAGTGTCCTCCCACTGGTTCCTTGTGCCCTTACATGTACACCGCCTGCCTCCCGACTCAGACTGAAATTGCTTTATTCTCTCATTTTATTCTGCATTTGCTCAGTGGGATCCCAGGGACAGGATCTTCGGAACCAGAACCATTGTTAGCCCCACTGTCAATAGCAAAGCAGGGGTGTGCAGCACCCTGAGAGGATGGGGAGGGGATGGGGCCTGCATCGCCCTGACTACACCATGTGCCATGAAAACACAAACCTCTCCTTGGGCAGTACTAGTCAGGGAAGGGGGAACGCAGGGTAGTTACCATCCTCTCAACTTGCCTCGTTAAATTTCCTCCCTTAAGAATGATTCATGCTGACCTAGAAAATGTAACAGGAATGGATATGTCGGTTACCAGGTTACTGCTGTGCCTTGTAAAATCATGGCAAGCTCTTTCCTAAGGGATGAACTTTCACTTCCTGCCCCAAGTGATAACACCCTCTGAAAGCACAGGGATAACTGTAGTTTAAGTGGATTTAGTCACAGCACAGTTGAGACTGCCTATAGGGTGCAAAAGACAGTAACATCTGTGGAAATAAAAAGACCCTTCTGCATAAAATTCAAAGAAAGATTTCTGCAGGAGCTCAGACTACATCTCTCCAGCTGAGCGTTGGAGAACAGTCACAGTGCGCTCTCGACACCCCCAGAAACCTCTGCAGCCACATCGCCAAATCTACAAACAAGATTTTTATGTGTTGTGTTGAACAGAATAGCATAATATTATCTTTAAAGACAGACGAAATGCACTGGGCTCCGTGGCAGTTATTATTACTGACTTTAGTATCAGATTGTCACCAGTGTAGAATGTTCTGCCTGTATTCCCAGGCGACTTGAAACAATAGCTAGGAGGACTGTGAAGCTTGCCCATTTGTTTACAAAGTGGTGATAACTCTGAGACTCAAAAGGGACACTACGAATCTGTAATCTGCTGCTTGGTGCACTGCCAGAACTTCTAACCTTTTGTCCTCTATCCGTCAGTTTCTAGGGGTTTGTGTTATTCTGGTTCAAAAGCACTGCAGCATAGCAGAAATAGAAAATTTGGGAACAAGCAAAAAAAGAGAGGGAAGAATTTTTGATCTCGAATAAGTAGCACTAAAGCTGCAACACTTTCTTTCCATACTTAAATCAATTCTAAAGAGGGATTTTCTAACTAATCTGCATTTGTTACAGAACTTGGAGGATTTCTACCATTGTGACCTAGGAGATCACGTGGCAGAATTTAGGCTTCCCTACCTACAGAGTATACCGGTTCTTTGTCATGATGGTGACAGAATAAAGAAGGACAAAAAAGGCTGAACACAGGCCAGGAAGGGCTATATATCCTGGGGCTGTGGAGAGTAATTTATGGCACAGGTTTATTTGCCTTTATTCAGCTAACTTGTGTTAGCAAAAAAATTGCCAGATCTGCAGGAGGTGGAGTAGCACCCAATTAAGTGACTAACCGTACTATTAGTTGGACAAAACAAACACTTTTCACCTGAAATGGCATGTATCTTTCCAGTAAGCCTGGAGATGGGGGGCTGAGCTTTAAGGGTGTAACACTTCTGATTTCAGGGTTGCCGAGCGCGAAAATGACAGGAATCATCTGTGTGTGGGAAATGTGGCAGCAAGGCATTGTACATGCAAGCTCAAAATATGGATATTTTGTCTTTTCTGATGCTACTAAAAATAGCATTACACATCCTGAGATCCTATCTGAGGGAAAAACATTGAAAAAAATGTGCAGATATAAACCATAAGATATTTCACAAAACTGCTGGAAGTTCTTTCTTATTGCTGTTGTTTTGGTTATGACTCAGAAGTTTGACTTGTAAGGCAACTTGGTATTTTGTTCACCAGAACACTTCTTAGTGTTTTGGACAGTGTCCGTACAATGATTTGAGAGCTGATTTAGCAGGAGTAAGTACACTGAGTCCTACAAACAGCACATTTTCCGTCATTGCTGGCAGTGTCTCAACTGTATTCAAAGCATTCACGCCATGGTTAAGAAGAGCTGGAACTGGGGTATTTGCAGGTGAACTGACCTGTGGCATGCTTGGCTTTGCACATCCCCGACCTGTGCACAGCTCCCGCATAAGAGCTTGGTCCTGCATATGTGGTCAGGCTCTTCCCTCGCAGAGTGCGAGCACGCAAGTAGTACAGGTGAGAGATAAATCCAGTCATGACCACAGCGTCAGGCTTGCATTTCCCAGCACAGCCTGCATATCACTTGAAACATTGCTGTCCTTCACCAAGAAACAGGAGGTGGTCACATTGCCTGTGCTAAAAGACATCTAAGTTAATACTAGCACACAAACTCCAGGGTTTGCAGATGCTCAGCACGTCTGAAAATCAGGCACTTTATTTTGACGCTTGTATACAACTGCCTTAGGGGTCTCATTTCAGAAATGCCATTTGCAAATTTAGTTCTAAATATTTTATTATGTCTATTCCCCTCAGAAGGAGCTGTGCAGATTAAATACAAAATGCATGTAGAGTCCTCAGATAAGATGCACTACTGACACAGAACGTATTGTTAATTATGATTAATTATTATTATTCTGCTGGCTGACAGGCATCTGACTGACGGATACTTTCTAATCCCTATTCTCTCCCCAGATTTTCTTCGTAATTAGCGTCCTCTAGAACCTTGTAATCACATGCCATGCAAATGAACTGTATGTTATTTAGCCAAATAGATTGTAGTAGATTGGGTGACTTCCTCTGTCACAAGCAGGCTACCGAAAAAGAAACGGAGAGAAATTACATGATGTAAATTGTTATTTTCTCTTGCGGGAAAGAAAGCAGGCAGCACTGCTCTGAGCAGCGCTGATGGCACAAAGCAAGCGGCGGAGGCCTACGATGCAAGAGTAAAGCTGCCCTCTGCAGGTTACTCTGTCACACGCAATAAATCACGGCACGGCATCTACAGGGCGTAATAAAGTGGTTCAGAGATGCGGGGAACAAAGCGCTTCCTACTGTGTTGCTAACAGATTATTTCAACTGGAAAGGGAAAAAAAAAAAGTTCAAGAAACACCAAAGCAGAATCTGGAAGATGTGGCATCACCATTTTCCAGTGGGAATCCCTCCATGCGTTCCAGCGCTGGCCCCGAGGCAATGCCGAACACAGGGACTGGCTCTCTGCCTGCCCAGCCTGGGGTGGGAGGCGAGCGCCTGGCTGCGACCCCCTGAGCCACACGAGCCCTGTGCCCATGAGCAGGGGCCTGGGGGCAGCGGGCAGAGGGCCAGAGCCGCAGGGAGCCTCGCTGCAAGTGCTCATTCCCTTTGTGCCCTGGTACAAGGCGCTGAATAAAGGAGCGTGGAGCCTCTGACACACAGAGGGCATTTCTTGAATGGCTTCAAAGTGGCTCTTCCCCTTTTCCGGCTTGTGCATCCCCATGAACGGCAGTGGTTCAGTTGCTGCTGGCTGCAGAAGTGATGCTAAGTCTCCCTCACCTCAGAGGAGACTGAGCTGCGGCTAATGACTACGAGCAATGTGCATTTTCCCTGAGGGAAAGACAGTGTACAGTCCTCTGGCAGTCACTAATCCCTTCCCACTCACTGACACCCTACCTCCCCACCTGTCTAATACCACCTAACCCATCCAATGGTCGCAACCACTTCTGAACCCTTCTGCAATCCCTCCAGCACACCCATAGTTTCCAGAGATGCTGCCATGTGCGTTTCTCCAGGGCACTTAGGCCTCCTCTTGCTCCAGTGCCTGTGTCTTTCTCACTGAAGCTCTGGCCCAGCTGTTCATGTCACCACACATGAAAGCAGGTCAAGGGATAAATAAAACTCCTTTTGCTGGATTACCTTTCAAGTTGAGCAGCACTTCTAAAGCAGTTATTGTGCAGAGCCACGGGCAGAGGGACTTTTGCAATAAAAGGGGTGTGAGGAAGCATGGAGGAAGAAGCAGAGGAGGAAAAAAGCTGGGGGCTACTTAAGCCAGTAGGATCAATCCTGTAGTCAAACATGAAACCTGAGCCTGTGAAACATGGACTGCCACAAAGGCATGGGTAAGTAAGGACAGGACTGTTGTGGCCACACTGCATGTAGGCCTGTCATTTACCAACAAAGCTTACAAGCTCAATGTCACCAGCAGCAACACCCGCCTGCCAAAACCCCTGAAGCCACAGCTATGGCATCACAGACTTGTAACAAGCTGCGCTGTTGTAGGAGTGGAGATGGCTGCTGTCAGGCGTTGCCTGTTTGATGCCTCTACATTATGTAAGAGACTCTCACGTGGGCTCTTGGTGAGCTTCCCCTGCTGGGTGCTTATTAAATTGCTGTGAAAGGATCAGATGTTCATTCCTATATGCTCTTAGGTCCACAAGTCTTGACAATGTTTAAAGATCTTTTCCAGGTCTTGCATGTCAAAGTATGTAGTCCATTTGCATGCTTACACCACAGAACAAGAGAATGCTTGAGACTGGAAAGGATCTCTGGAGGTCATCTAGTCCAACCCTCCTACTCAGTGTCACCTACAGCAGGCTGCCCAGGACCATGTTCTGATGGCTTTTGAGTATCTAAGCCTTCTCTTTGATGCCCCCATCCAGCTGCTTAGGCACTAGAAGCAGTGATGTCTCCCTCAAGTTCCCACTTCTCCTGAAGGTCACCTCTTCAGGAACATGCACTAGTGTCGCGTGTCACAAATGTGGCACATACTCCCTCAAGACTCCACCAGTCTTTCTCGTCAGAGTCAGTGGGGTCAGCTGTAATAGCCCTCTGCAGCCTGAGGCTGTAAAACTGGGTGACCAAAATAGAATAGCACCTGCTCTATCAAGTACGAGGACTTCTACCAGATGATTGTCATGCTCAACAAGCACTCTCTGATAAATCTGTTCTGGGGTAGGAACCAGCTTGTTGCCTGGAAAAAAGCACCTCAGGTAGCTTCCCTGTCAGGGCAGCGTGGCATCTCCAGCACCTGAGTTTACAGTCCAACATGGGAGAAAAACAGCAGCAGATACCCAAAATGGAGTCCAGTTCAAACAGTGGTTATGCATAAAGAGCCTCCAGTAAAAAAATGAATTTATAAAGAGCTTCCCCAAATCATTCCATGTGCACAGACTTTGTAGGGGAGCTACATAGCTGCCACTCCTGGTACTGATGTGTAATCTGCACCATGTGACGAAGGAGAGCCATGCACTCCTACCTCCCAAGCTGCCCCGGCCCATGCTAAACGAAACACCAGACCCATATCCAACCAGGCTGGAGGGCTGATGGTGCTTGCCAGTGTGGCCAGCACGGTGCACAGAGAGCACCTGTGCGTGCCAGAAATGTTGGTTCTGATCACTCAAGTCTAGCTGCAGAAATTAGGAAGAATTGAAGAGACATTCACAAGTAAGAGGAGACGAAATTCTAGACAAGCTATAATTGGCAAACCTGAATGAGAACAAGGAGTGAGCTAAGATCTCCTTCACCTGATTAAGTGATGCCTGGAAGCATTTTAACGACGCAGTAGGAATTTTTAAGTAGCAGTCATATATACTTGTCAAGATTGCTTCATGACAAAAAACAATGCGAAGACTTCTGATCTGCCTGCCACTGAAATAAAATTCCACTCATTCAAAGGCACCTGATCAATTATAAATATCAGGTCTACATGCTTCAGAAGAGCTATACCAGCTGAGGTTTAGCCTGTATTTCCCAGGAACTGGAGTCCCATTCTGTCCTTTGAATATCTACCAGTTCCTAATAATTTCCTCAGTCTGCATGCTTGCTGCAGTAGGAGTGTTTGTGATGTATAGTTTTTGTATGTACGTACCCTGTGTATGTCTATGTCTCTATTGTTCTCTAAAACACAAATTTAAACCCACATTATGCTCCGGCATCAGAGGCATAGAAGGGAAGAAGGCTCCACCTGTAGCATGGACAAGCTAGACAAAGCCTTGAATGTCTTTTCCCTCCAGCCAAGCCCACCACCACATATCCCTTCACATCCTGCAATGCTATCATGGGCCATCGCTGGGCAGAGAAGTCAGCGGCAAGCCCCCTCCTGGAAGGGCTGTTGCATGAGATGGCTCATTGGGAGCCAGGGGCAGCTGAGCTTTGAGTGTGTCACGCCATTTTCCCTGCCCTCTGTCTTGCACTCCCCATGGTAGCAGGGGCACAGTGCTCCTTTCCAGCATGATAAAGTGGAATCTGTACCCTCCCTTCAAAAACATTTGGTACGCAACCCATCATCCCTCCATTACCTTTCTTCTCTGCCACCCAACTCAACTCCCACATACATCTGATCAATCAGTTTGATTCTGCTCTTTTTAAAAAATCACACTTATGCCAGCAAATTTAAACCTAGGGATTACTTTTTTTTTTCATAGTCTAGAGTGAGCGGGGGGACAAATAAGCTGTGGCCTCCATATTCATAGAATCACAGAATCATAGAAAGGTTTGGGTTGAAAGGGACCTTAAAATCATCTAGTTCCAACTGTTGTCCCAAATATGGGTTCTTTACCCGGTGTGCAAGCCAATAACACACAGAGCAGAGGTATTTCCAAGTTTATTCCATTAATGCGCAGAAATGGGGCGCTCGTCCCAAAGTGGGAGCACACCTCAGTTTCAAAAATCTCCCCTTGTATACGTTGATTATTATGTATTCAAACAATTAATACATATTCATTGTTATTCTCTTTAATGTTTGGTCAAGATTTCTTCGCTTCCCATGTAAATTACTGCGCAGACTCTGTCTTCTTCTTCTTCCATTGTTCTCTTTTGAGTAGGTGGTCAATGAGTCGGTGGTCGCGATCTCCCCTGCCGAAATTACCTTTTACCTACTTCTGCTCTAATCTTGGCAGTTCAGGATGTTTTCTCAGTTTGCTGACCAGGCCTACATTCATCACTCTCTTGACAGGAATACCCTACTTATCAACAAAGCTACATTGTCTAGTGGTTAGTTCCTTAATTGAATCGCAGATAAATCATGTCTAGTTACTATTTCTCTATTTTAATATTAGGTAAATAATTAAATAGGGTTGGGGCTGTATAGAGGACTCCAGTAGCAGCAGGTTTCCTTAGTTGCTTCAATTATATTTTACATTTCACATTTCATTTTTCTAGTTAATATCAATTTTACTACAATACAACGCCCCTGCCATGGCGAGGGACACCTCCCACTAGACCTGGTTGCTCAAAGCTTCATCCAACCTAGCCTTGAACACTTCCAGGGATGGGACATCCACAACTTCTCTGGGCAACCTGTTCCAGTGTCTAACCACCCTCACAGAAAAGAATTTCATCCTAGTATCTAATCTAAATCTACCCTCTTCCAGTTTAAAACTATTACCCCTCAACCTATCACTACACTCCCTGATAAAGAGTCCCTCTCCAGCTTTCCTGTAGGTCCCCTGTAAGTACTGGAAGGCTGCTATAAGGTCTCTCCAGAGCCTTCTCTTCTCCAGGCTGAACAACCCCAACTCTCTCAGCCTGTCCTCATAGCAGAGGTGCTCTAACTCTCTGATCACCTTCGTGGCCCTCCTCTGGATCTGCTCCAACAGGTCCATGTCCTTCTTATGTTGGGGACTCCAGAGCTGGACGGAGTACTCCAGGTGGAGTCTCATGAGAGCAGAATAGAGAGGCAGAATCACCTCCCTCGACCTGCTGGCCACTCTTCTTTTGACGCAGCCCAGGATGCCGTTGGCTTTCTGGGCTGCAAGCACACATTTCTGGCTCATGTTGAGCTTCTCATCAACCAACACCCCCAAGTCCTTCTCCTCGGGGCTGCTCTCAATCCATTCTCTGCCCAGCCTGTATTTGTGCATGGGATTGCCCTGACCCACATGCAGGACCTAGCACTTGGCCTTGTTGAACTTCGTGAGGTTTGCACGGGCCCATTTCTCAAGCCTGTCCAAGTCCCTCTGGATGGCATCCCTTCCCTCCAGCGTGTTGACCGCTCCACACGGCTTGGTGTCATTGGCAAACTTGCTGAGGGTGTACTCAATCCCACTGTCCATGTCACCAACAATACTGACCCCTGAGGAACACCACTCATCATTGGTCACCACTTGGACATCGAGCCACTGACTGCAACTCTTTGAGTGCGGCCATCCATCCAATTCCTTATCCACCACATGGTCCATCCATCAAATCCATGTCTCTCCAATGTAGAGACAAGGATGTCATGTGGGACAGTGTCAAATGCTTTGCACAAGTCCAGGTAGATCATGTCAGTTGCTCTCCCCTTATCCAGCAACGCTGTAACACTGTCATAGAAGGCCACCAAATTTGTCAGGCACGATTGGCCTTTATTGAAGCCATGTTGGCTGTCACCAATCACCTCCTTATTTTCCCTGTGCCTCAGTATAGTTTCCAGGAGGATCTGGTCCATGATCTTGCCAGGCACAGAGGCAAGACTGACCGGCCTGTAGTTCCACGGGTCTTCCTTTTTTCCCTTTTTGAAAATGGGGGTTATGTTCCCCCTTTTCCAGTCAGTGGAAACTTCACCAGACTGCCATGACTTCTCAAGTATGATGGATAGTGGCTTGGCAACTTCATCCACCAGTTCCCTCGGGATCCGCGGATGAATCTCATCAGGTCGCATGGATTTGTGCACCTTCAGGTTCCTCAGCTGGTCTTGAACCTGATCTTCTGCTACAGTGGGTGGTACCTTATTCTCCCAGTCCCTGCCTTTGCCTTCTGCAACTTGGGCTGTGTGGCTAGAGCACTTGCCAGTGAAGACTCAGGCAAAAAAGCTGTTGAGTACCTCAGCCTTCTCCACATCCCGGGTGACCAGGTCTCCTGTTTCCTTTCAGAAAGGGCCCACATTTTCCCTAGTCTTCCTTTTATTACCGATGTACCTGTAGAAGCTTTTCTTGTTGTCCTTGATGCCCCTGGCCAGATTTAGCTCTATCTGGGCTTTAGCTTTCCTAACCTGGTCCCTGACTGCTCAGACAGTTTCTCTGTATTCCTCCCAGGCTACTTGTCCTTGCTTCCACCCTCTGTAGGCCTCCTTTTTGCTTTTGAGTGTGTCCAGGAGCTGCTTGCTCACCCATGCAGGCCTCCTGGCATTTTTGCCTGACTTCCTGCAGTGGTTTAGGCTGGGCTGGCCACTGAATGAACAACAGATGCTCTCTTTAACCTCTCTCCCTTCTCAGAAGAGAAGAGAGAGAATAAGGGAGAGAGACTTACGGGTAGAAAAGAAAACTAAAACTACTTTAATGAAATATTAATAGTAAAGAGAAAATATAATAATATCAATATGAAAATAATGACCTATATAAAACATATACAAACCCAATATCGAGCTCCCAGGATGGTGATCACGTCAGCGGCAGGCACTGGGATAGTCCCAGACTGGACTGAGTGATGGAGGGGAACTGGATTCAGGAACGCCTGGATGGGATCAAAGGCAGACAAACAGACAGAGTCCTCCTTGGACACCGGCCATTGAAGAAAGAGACTGACTCTTTTGATCCCTCAGCTTTTATACTGAGCATGATGCAGATGGGATGGAATAACCTGTTGGTCAGTTTTGGGTCACCTGTCCTGTCCGCTCCTCCCCACAGGTGCGACCCTTTACACTCTTCCGCTTCCGGCCCTCCAACTTGGTACATAACAAAGTTAGATGACCTTGGTTGTTATAGCAATAAGTATAAGCAAGAGCCTCTCTGCATAGTATTCCTTGGTATTAACTATAAATATCACACATTATCTGCTAGAAGCAGACACTGTATGAAAAACATGCCATTAATTTTACAGAGTACAGTTCAGTTAGAAGAGACTTAACTGAAAAGTAAAATAACTAAAAGAAAATTGGTTCTGTTCTACCTCAAACCAGGACGTTCTGCCCCTTATTCCATACCATTTACATGATGTTCAGATCACTATTGCTTGTTGTCTTCAAATATATACAAATATATATACGCAGATTACTGATTTATGATTCATCTTTATGCACAAAAGTTCCTTAAGATCATTTAGTCCATGACTGCAGGTTTCCATCTATCATAGCAGTCTCTCAGAGCAGGGCAGGAAAGATGCTATGAAATGCGTTGTGGTCTGTGCCAACAGGTAGTGTGTGCACCTCAAAGAAATTACTGGACTCCACTTGATAAAGCTGGCTCTGGTTTCATCACCACTATGTTGTCCTGAAAAACACTTATTGAACGCTGTTAGTATTATGTAGCAATTAACATCATACAGCTTAAAATTAAGTATTGTCACCCAGGGTTAAATCTCCTTGAGGTACACATTGGACTTCTGCATTCTTCAGCATCACCCACCAAGTACATCCAGGTCCTTGAGCGAAAACAGTCCCACGAATGGGTTTGCATTTGCCCCAAGTAGGAAAAGCCCAAACAGTTTTCCCTGACATATTCCTTTCATGCACCACAGGGACTTTATCCCCTTCTACCATACGTAAAAGGTCTGATTGAGCCGGACCAGCTCAACTGACAATCTCCTGGTGTTAACTAACCAGGTAGCTTACACTAAATGCTTGTCCCAATTTTTAAAGTTTCCACCACCCATTGCTTTCAGGGTACTTTTTAACAGTGCATTATATCGTTCAGGTTTCCTGGCAGCTGGTGCACGATAGAGGATATGATACACCCACTCAATGCCATGTTCTTTGGCCCAATTACTTCTAAGATTGCTTTTAAAATGAGTCCCATTGTCTGACTGAATTCTTTCTGGTGTGCCATGTTGTCACAAGATTTGCTTTTCAAGGCCCAGGATAGTATTCTGGGTGGTGGCATGTGGCACAACATAGGTTTCCAACCATCTGATGCTCACTTCCACCACTGTAAGCACGTGGCACTTACCCTGGTGGGTTTGAGGGAGCATGATACAGTCAATTTGCCAGGCTTCCCCATACTTAAATTTCAACCATCGTCCCCCATACCACAAAGGTTTTAACTGTTTAGCTTGCTTGATTTCAGCATGTTTCACAATTGTGGATAACCTGCGCAATATCGTCCATAGTTAAATCCACCCCTCGGTCACGAGCCCATCTATATGTTGCATCCCTTCCTTGATGACCTGAACTGTCATGGGCCCACTGAGCTAAAAACAGTTCACCCTTATGTTCCCAGTCCAAATCTATTTGGAAAATTTTAGCAGCCCGATTCACTTGTTGATTGTTTTGATGTTCTTCAGTGGCCCAACTCCTGGGTACATGGGCATCTATATGACATACCTTTACAACTAGTTTTCCTAGCTGGTCAGCATATCTTGCCACAATTCAGCAGCCTAGATGGGTCTACCTCTGCGCTGCCAGTTACTTCGCTTCCACTACTTTAACCAAACCCACAGAGCATTTGCCACTATCCATGAGTCAGTATAGAGATAGAGTACTGGTCACTTTTTTCATTCAGCCATACCTAAAGCCAGCTCAATGGCTTTCACCTCTGCAAATTGACTCAATTCACCTTCTCCTTCAGCCACTTCTGCAACTCGTCGTATAGGACTCCACACTGCAGCTTTCCACCTTTGATGCTTTCCTACAATACAACAAGAACCATCAGTGAACAGAGCATACTGCTTCTCATTATCTGGGAGTTCATTATATGGTGGAGCTTCTTCAGCACGTGTCACCACCTCTTCTGGTGGCATTCCAAAGGCTTTGCCTTCTGGCCAGTTTGTGATCACTTCTACGCTTCCTGGACAATTGGGGTTTCCTATTCAAGCCCGCTGTGTGATTAATGCAATCCATTTACTCCAGGTAGCATCAGTGGCATGATGAGTAGAAGGAACTTTACCCTGGAACATCGAGCCCAGTACTGGTAATTGGGGGGCCAGGAGGAGCTGTGCTTCAGTACCAACCACTTCCAAAGCAGCTCTAACTCCTTCATATGCTGCCAAGTATAGTTGGCCTTGGAGCTCCTGTATCCTCAACTCCAAAATCCTAGGGGCTGACCTCGAGTCTCCCCTGGTGCTATTCTGCTATGGTGTTTGATGCAGATCTATACTGCGATAAGCTGGATAACAATTTTACCTGCACTGCTCTGGCATCACTTAATGGATTCTATTACTGATTACACTTTCAATTTTACTTTGGGAAAGTTTACTTCACCCATAAGCATAAGCTTATGCCAAACTGACACCACCAGAGCTTGGGGATTTCGGAAGTGATTGTTACTTTCCCAAAATCATGACTTTATTGGCTCTGTTCTACCTCAAACCAGGACACACTTTGTTGGGATGCATTGCTCCTGAGCTTGGACTTTGGTGTTCCTAAGCTTGGAGGAGGTGATCCTGTTGTTCAAGAGGGAATTAACATTTTACCCCATTCTCCTATTCCAATTCACAGCTGTGTGCAGCCCTGCTCAATGGGGTTCAGAAACAGACTCAGACTCCTCTCTATTACATAAGAAAGTTAAGTGAATGTAGTGATAAGATGAGGGGTAACAGTTTTAAACTGAAAGAGGGTAGATTTAGATTAGATATTAGGAAGAAATTCTTTACTGTGAGGATGGTGAGACACTGGAACAGGTTGCTCAGAGAAGTTGTGGATGCCCCATCCCTGGAGGTGTTCAAGGCCAGGTTGGATGGGGCTTTGGGTAATCTGGTCTAGTGGAAGGTGTCCCTGGCCATGGCAGGGAGGTTGGAACTAGATGATTTTAAGGTCCATTCCAACCCAAACCATTCTATGATGCTATGATTCCATGAAAGTTATCATCAACATTTTATCACATTCTTTTCTCCAGACTTCCTGTTAGTAGCCAACTAAAAAAAGTGACAGGGCAGGGAGAGGGAAGGGAGGTCTTAACATTGCAGAAGCAGAAATCAGCTTTCATAATAAAGTCTGATGGCCCAATAACTGATACAATCTCTTAATGCATACACTCTCATCATGGCAATTAGATCTGTAGTCTAAGTATTTCTGGACTTTCTGCCAGGAAAGAATTGGGAAATTAATGAAGGCAAATTAATTATTTGTCCCCATGGTTTCTGATGTAAGAATACAGCTGTTCTTTATCAGCATAATTCATTATTAATGTCTCCCAAAGCTCAGCTCAGATGTATGCCCATGTTCTTCACATGCCACATTTCTGTTCTGATTAAATATCAAATGGTTTTTAAGTATCACAATGGTTCTGCATTTCTGAGCTCTGTTCTGAGTTGTGGGAAAAGAAAAACAAGGACTCCTTTTGATCATACGCACATGAGTTTTACACAATGACACTATCATCGTAATATAGGAGACATTGGCTCCTAAAGATGTAGTCCCAGTTTGCACTTACGTAAGTGAGAGAAGCTAGATTTTATGCCATGGAATATACCAGTCTGCTACACCGCAGCCCAAATGTAGGCTAGGAAAGTAATCAGACGTAAAGAAAGATGTCATTTTGCCAAGGCGGGCATCAGACACAGCTATTCAAGTGGATCAATTTCAAAGATCAGGAAATCAAATTTTTATAGCCATTTATTTATTCCTATCTTTTTCCTCACATGACAGTGTAGCCCCACACATCTCATTTAACGAATTCCACAAGACTTGTTTGCCTGGCCCCAAAGGGACACTGTAGCTCATTGATTTTCTTGACAAGCTCTTGTTTAGGTGAGCAATATATTACCACCTGACAGCAGTGTGTCAGGGTGAAAAGACGTAGCCTGCAGTTGAATGCAAGAGGGTTCAGAAACATGGGAGCAAAAATAATTGAGCTAAAATAATGGGGAATGAAAAAGAGGGAGTATGAGGAAATGCCTTGCCATGTTCTGCATTTACTGTGTGAGCTCTCTAAGGGCCAATTGTGAGGCCTTGGGTGAGTGCCACTGCAGCACATGAGAAAGAGCAGGGAGCAGCGATGTGGCCACAGCTGGGAGCGGCTTGCCTGCTCAGCTGTATTCACTGTGGGACCGGCTGCAGCTCTAATACAGTGGGGTCAAGTAAGGGGATTGCAGAGAAGGCAAGGCACTCCTGGCCATGTAGCTTAATGAGGCTAATTATTCCCTTTCCCACAGAGTTGGGCAGAAGGGCTCAGAAAAGCAATTGTGTTTTGCTTCTTTCTTTCTGAGAAGAGAATGAGGTGCTGCTTAGGTAGCCTGGAGAAGCTGATTATTGCTTTCCTCACAGCACTCTGCCTAAAGAGGAAGAGCCTTTGCCATCTAAACAGAGTGGAAGGAAGAAAGACAGGACTCAGAAGTCCAAAGAAATACCCCTATGCTTCTGCTTTTTGCTCAGGATACAGGATCAGCACCGACTTTACAATGTATTGCAGGTGAACTGACATGGCAAATGGGAAGTGGAACCTGAATGAGATCCAGAGGATTAGACTGGAGCAAGGAAACTCAAGGGAAATTGTAAGAGAAGCTATTGAGGATGATAAGAATAAAGAGGCATTTGGTAGTAGGAAAGTCAATTGTGTGCCTGGAGAATAGCCATCCTTTTGTAAGGACGGAGCTAACAGAACAGTGATTATGACTGTGCCTGAAGCAAATGTTCATGGTATTACTGAGACGTTTGACAATTTAGTCAGGGGAGCTCAAGATGAAAGCAAAACCTATTAGCACTGTGCGTGCTGCGGAAAAAAGGGAATGAATGCTATCTTATATTTATATCACACCTTTCATCCTGAAGGATCCCAAAGCACTCTGCAAACCACGTATGGAAGTGACTTCTGCCTTCGCTGAAATATGGACAACAGGGGTGAAGCATGCCAACTCTTTTAACATCAGACACCAGCACTGCTGCACAGCAGCTCGGGAAAAAGGGAGAGACAGGTAGGCACAAATCAAAATGCAAAATAATAATTTTCTAGGCAAGGATGTGGAATAACAGACCAAAAATATGCAGTATTTTTGGAAGTCTTCATTATACTGTGCAAAAAGACTGTAATCAGGATCCATGCCTTAGTGACTCTGGGTACTGCATACACACTCCAACAAATAACGTTCTTGCTCCACACAGTTTCCCAGTAAAGGTGCTACATACAAGACTAAAATCCAAGAAGTGATCTTGAATTTAGCCCCCTGTTCTCCTACCAGAACAAAATTACTTAAATTCCTTTGAACTTTCTTGAGAGAATACATGTATCTATCTACTACTTCTAAGGACTGTATTTAATTTTCATTTACTCCTGGATATGTTTTTTTAAACATGTGTGTTCACAGGAAGGAGAAAACAGCTAAAGAGGATCAGCTTTCTTCCTAAAAAGGAGGGGGGCAATTGATGAGATCTGGTCCAACAGTTTCACGTCGTATTTGTCCTATTTGATTTCTGAAATATCACGGACACTCAAACCGCATGTTAGATATAAGCCAATAGCTACAGATGTGCAGCTACGGTGGCCTCACATGCTAATAATCTTCATTTTTTAAACAGCCTTGCAAAACTAGTGCACATTTTACAAGCTCAGGCATTGAATTTTCCCTTCCCATTTCATCATAATGCTATATGAGAATATTTAGCAAGGGTTTATTTGCTATGGGAGAGAAGCAGCATTTTCTAGGTCATTTTAAGAATAACTTTAACTTTAGGCAGTGAGGAATTATGGGTAAAAAAAGGCATAGTGATCACAACTGAGTTGTTGTTAGTCAGAATCCCTATGTAGGTATCTTTATGAAAAAGTGTGTGACAGCTGATAAATGCAGCAGCTTTTATCTACATCCCATTAAAACTGTTAAAATGCAATAAAGGTCCAAGCCAATCTGTTTTCTATTTCCCCATGATAAGATGCAAATTAACACAAGTTCTACAGAAGCAAAACTCCCTGGCCAGAGCATACAGGGTATTTAAAGTTGTGGGAAATGTAATTTTAAACACAAAAGGCATAAAAGCCTCATACTTGCTGAGATTAAAATGGGAAAATTCCACTTTTATTTATTAATTGCAATGATTAAAGAAAGTGCTTGATACAGTTCTAACATTTTGTAATATCAACAACATGGGGTTTTTTTGCCTGTAGATGGTGCAGTAGGGCAGCAAAGTTATTAAGTTTTTCTTTAAATAAAGATTAAATTGAGTTTGAAAGCTAGTCATTACCAGATGTTCATAGTTTAGAAACATTTTTCCAGTTTAAAATTTGTAGCAAGATTTTCACTCAACACAAAAATGTCAAGGAAAGCCCAGAAAATAAAGAAAATGCCATTTGGTTATATAATGGGTTTTTTTTAAGTTAATAATGTGCTTTTCATGTTGGTTATATAGCGATGGCAGTGTGCTTATTCAAACAGGCTTTGGGCACCAAAAAAAAAATTACCAGGATTAGAAGAGGCAATGTCCTTCCTGGACTTTCAGGACCTTAGCCTTTCTTATGCTGGAGGGACGGACCAAATCGATGGTGTTAAGTGCAAGAGAGCTATTTTTTTTTTTTTTCTTTTCTGTGTTAACCACCTTGATCCTGAGTAACACAAATTCAGGGATAAACCTACAACTAATTCCACAAGAAACAGGTTAACATGAAGGAAGTAGCATGTAGATACAGGTACATCAAAAATAAAAATTAAAAAATTAAGATGCAAACAGCAATAGTAGTGTTTGTGCTGCCCCAGCAGTGCTGTGACTTTTCTATTGCATAGTGTAAAATCAACTGCTGGCAAGAAAAACACTTGTGCAAAATTGCTTTTTGAATCCTGTATTATCCTCTCTTTACATGAGCAGGTTGAATTGACAATGGATTCTTGGAGTTTCTAGGCTAGAAATGATGGATGAAGTTCAGGTGCAAGCTTGCATCCAAGTTTGAATGCAAACACTGGAAGGGACGGGGTATGGCCAGACCCAGTGGAAACATGATGAAATTCTCATGCACTGTCACGACAGTTGGTGGTTTGCTGACAAAAAAATCATCAGCTGGTATGTAGGCAACACCAGAAGTTCATTCTTGCTGAGTTCTTCTCAGTCCAAAGCCTTCTGCAATTGTGCACTATTGCTTTTATTTATTTCTTTGGAAATATAATGCCCTATTTATTAAGTCAGTTTTGCGACCTCACTTGCATTGCTATTTGGTCCAGTATCTTTTGGAAAATCCTGGTAAATCAGCTTATGTTCAGTCAAGGCAAAAGACCTCCATCCCCTCAATCTGAGATGGGGAGGCCAAGTAGGCAGGCTGTCTAATGATTTTATTTAGAGGACAACAGATGCAAAAACATGGGCACGCATGAGGCGCCAGAGCCAAAGCAAGTTTTGGAAGGAGGAAAACACAGGAGAGGCCCTAGAAATGCCCACCTCTCCCAAAAGAAATCCAAGGAGCCATGAATGCCACACCAAGGAACTTTTCAGAGATCTAAGGAAAAAGAATAGATAACGGTCTGTTGTCTGAGAGCCCCTTTCCTACTGAGCTTTGTGGTGTTGTGGATAACCTCATTGGATGCGCCTAGGAAGAGGATGATGAAGTGACGTTGTGGGCCTGCAGGCAATGTGTATACAACACACAGACAAAACCTCATGAGAGCAGAGGAGGAGCTTGAACATAGAGAATGACATGGAGCTCTGCCAGGCTGAACATACCCTGAGATAAGAATCAAGAACTCCTTTTTGATTTCAGTACCAACCCTAAAAATGACCCTCTGTATGACTTCGGCCATGAGGGCTTACAACTCAAGGCCAAATTTCACCATGTTTTGGTGGTAACACATCCTAATAATGCTACTGGCAGTGAGTCTGTCTGAAGTCAACTTGCTACAAACGCCAAATCAATGTAGGCTATGGCACTTTGCCACTTGTCTCTGATGAGTTTACTCCACAGCCTACTTCTCCCTGTAGTGGGACAACTCCACTGAAGTCAGTAGAGTTTTACTGCTATAAAGCCAGTGTGAGATAATAATCAGAGTTCTGATGTGTAACTTGGATAGGATTTTGCTTCATCCCTGAGTTTGTCTTTTCATGTCTTTCTCTTACATTAACAAGCTTTAACAATGCTTATAACTATCAAATAAGGTATTTAATTCCTGGAATTTTCACAGCCCCTTGAGATCTTGCAAGGGAAGATACTCTGTAATGACAAAGTAATGTACAGAACCATTGAATCACAGAGTGGCTGAGGTTGGAAGGGGCCTTTCAAGATCATGTAGTCCAACCCCTGCTCAAGCAGGGTCAGTCAAGGCAGGTTGCCCAGGACCGTGTCCGGTCAGGTTTTGAATGTCTCCAAGGTCAGAGACTCCACAATCTCTCTGGACAACCTATGCCAGTGCTCCACCACCCTCCCAGTGTGCTGGTTTTGGCTGGGGTAGAGGTAATTTTCTTCACAGTAGCTAATACGGGGTTATGTTTCGCATTTGTGCTGGAAACAGTGTTGATAATACAGGGATGTTTTAGTTATTGCTGAGCAGTGCTTACACACAGTCAAGGCCTTTTCTGTTTCTCACACTGCCCCACCAGCGAGTAGGCTGGGGGCATAAAAAAAGTTGGGAAGAGACACAGCTGGGACAGATGATCCCAACTGACCAAAGGGATATTCCAGACCATATGATGTCATGCTCAGCATATAAACTAGAGGGAATGTTGATCAGGGGGCCGCTGCTTGAGGACTGGCTGGGCATCAGTCAGTTGGTGGTGCGCAATTGTTTTCATTTGCATCACTTGTCTTTCTTGGGTTTTATTTCTCTCTCTTTGTTATTTTCCTTTTCATTACAAATTATTATTATTATTTTCATTATTATTTTACTTTATTTCAATTATTAAACTGTTTTTATCTCAACCCATAAGTTTTCTCACTTTTACCCTTCTGATTCTCTTCCCCCACCCCACTGGGGGGCAAGTGGCTGCATGGTGCTTAGTTACCAGCTGGGGTTAAATCATGACACACAGGAAGAAAAGTGTTTTCTTACGTTCAGATGGAATTTCATGTGTTTCAGTTTGTACCCACTGCCTCTCATCCTACCAGTGGGCACCACCGAGGAGAGGATGGTTCCGTACACAAAGCTCTGTAGCAGCAACAGAATCCCTGTTCCATCCTGTGAGATGGCTTAAAATTTCCATGGAAAGAATCTCACTTTCTTCTACAGTATGTGGGACTTGGATGTAATTTACAGAAGTATCAGTTCACAATGGATAGTATACAACAGGTTTTGTCCCATTTAAATAAAATCTACAGACTTTTTCCGTAACGGTAAGGACGTATTGTAAACCAAACTGGACTAGTGCATGGCCATAAGCTCTACCATGCAATGGTCCATACTCTTTAATTAGTATCACATTCCTTTGGACAACCTGGCCAGCTAGCACTCCACCAGGCAGTCAGTACAGTTCAGGGAACAGCATGAAACTGTTTCCAATATGCAGTGAGTGCAACCCCTTGAAGCTCCCATATGGCATCTAAATGGATGCTATGTGTGAGCAACACTCTGTCCCTTGCCTTGCAGGGACAGAGATTGGGCTTGGTCCATTTTATTTATCAGCACAGGCAGACTCTAAACATATTTCATAAGCCAAGGAAGGTCAGAGTCTCAGTAATTATTAAATGCTGTGATTACTCATAATTAGCATTTGAAACCTACTGAAATCAAATGGGAGTGGATACTGTCACTTACTCCAAAGTAAACTGTACCTTGAATGAGAGGTTGTTCTACTGAATTCACTGTGGGCCTGGGACTCAGCTTATGAATTAGTGGTCTACCCTAAGACCTTTGAATTTAATGAAAATACTTCTGGCATACAAGTCTCTTCACTTTGTAAGAAGTGATATTCATGCATGTAGCTGAAGTCTGCTTGGCACAGCTGTGTAAGTCAGGGATGCCAGTGCCACTCCTCCCATTTCTGGTGGCTATCAACGCCAGCAAAAGCCTTAGTGTAGATGCTGTAACTCTAGTGATAGTTCAGAGAAACCCCCTTATCTCCACAACCAAAAGAAATCTTCTGCTTGCATTTGCAGGGTTTGCCGAGTTAGGTCTCTTGATCCATTCACTGGGAAATGCTATTCCGTGTAGACAAGGCCCAAATTCAAACAGAATAATAAAGGTGATTTACACTTCTCACAAGAAAAACAAGGCTCTTTCCTCAAACGTACTGCTTCTCCTTAACAGTGAAAGATCTTCATCACACATGTCCTGCAGCATGTTGTTCTTTCCAGATACGGGATTTTGCTGGGAAGTTGTGACACACAGTTTGTGGGAGCACTTGCCAGCTGAGCAATGCTTTCACTACTGCTCACCACACTCCTTAAACATGCACGCTAATTATATTACAGGCTGTCTGTATGGAGCTATACGAGGCTATAGTATTTTCCTAGGAACCACAGCAAAGAAGTCAGCATGTGCCTTCAGTTGTGTCAGCTGTGCATCTGCTGTGACCACAGTTTCTGTTGATAAATAATGACAACCTCATTAAGCATTCGCCCTAGAGGTGTTTCTGATGCTCGGAAGTGCTCATACTTCAAGATTATCAGTGAACGCCTTTTTCAGTACTAAGGAGTTAGCGAGGAAAGTGTTATTTATATTAGAAAAAAACTGAGCATAGATAAAAAGAGGTGTTTTTAATGCCATATACAATTAGGCTGGTACACCACAAATGGCTGACTTCCAGCTGAACTTTGTGTCACTGATCACAACCCTTTTAGGCCCGAAGTCTTCCGTCCAATTCATTGACCTTTCATCAGTTTGTCTATAAAGATGTTATGGGAGTCTGTCAAAAGCCTTGCCAAAGTCAAAATAAACAACATCCATTGCTCTCCCCTCATTCACCAGACTAGTCATTTCATTGTACAAGGTAATCAGGTTAGCTGAGCATGATTTTGTCTTCATAAATTCACGTCAACTACTTCCAGTCACCTTCTTGTCCTTCATGCGTTTGGAAGTGGTTTCCAGGATTATTTCCTCCATTACCTTCCTAGGCATCAAAGTGACGCTGACTGACCTGTAGCTCCCCAGATCCTCCCTCCTCCTCTTGCTTTTCTCAAAGACAGGACTGACGTTTGCTTTTTCTAGTCCTCAGGAAGCCTTCCCCCCTCCCACCACCCCAACCTCATCCTGCTATTCTGAGGGTAAGTCTTCACTGCTCCTGACTTTCCCATGGGTCTCAGAGGCCTGGGATTCCTGAGGCAAATTTTACCAGTGAAGACCAAGGTGAAGACGCCAATGAGTACCTCTGCCTCTTCCATGTCCTTTGCCACCAGATCCTATTCGTGAACTCATTTCTATTATGAAATACAACCGCATTTACAGTTACATTAACAGGATGAAAATCACAAGGACAACAATAAGTCTTAGATAATCATAGGCTGAAGTCAGATAGATACTTCTTCTCGAGACATAGTAATAACTATTTGCATTATATTATGACCACTTCTCCCTCCTCTCAAAAACACCAAGTTCAGGAAATTGTCAGAAGAGCTATGAAGCTATGCTGGCATTGGTCTTTTCAGCTACAGTGGCTCAAAAATTCTCTTCTGAGTGCATTGTTCCATCTGCTTTTAAGTATAAATATAAAACAATGAAGTAGAGAAAAGAACAGCTCTGAAGGAAAGTAGCTGTAATAATTTACATATGCTAATTTCTGAAATCAGTGGTAGCCCATTTGCACTTACAGGATAAATACTAAAACTGCATACAGCCTGTCTGAACAGCTCTTTCTTCCATAGCACGAACAGATAATAAGGGATCACTGCAGGTGTAAAGAGGAATAGCAAAGACACATAACAAGGCGATCTTCATTTCTGGCTATGATATTAATGTGATTATTGATCATGTCCTTTCTGGTGTCCATACTTCAGAAAGGACACTGAAAAAGACAGAGGTGGTTCAGCACGAAACCTTAATTTTAATTACAGAAAATATATCCTGAAGTAAGAAACTGGGGGATTTTTTAAATTTTCAAGATGACCAGAGCTGATCTGAGAGACCCGACTAGTCTGTTGGTACATGTACACAGGAAAAATGTTGCATATTAGCAGATACTGTAATCTACAGAAAAATAGCACAGCGAGTTCTGTGAGTGGCAACTAAAATTAAAATACTGGAAATAAGAAACAGCATCAAGCATGGATTTTCTGGGTCTTACAAGTATCACTGCTAGCCTCCATCTCCTACTCGCCAGGACAGTGCTGACCTTTTGCATTTGCAGTGCAGCGTGGTGGCTTATTTGTTTCTTCTCAGCATCACATGCCTGCCATGAAGGCAAAGAGAAGACATGGTGCCAGGCACAGACAGAAGGCATTTGTTTTTTCTCCATTCTCAATCCTCTGCTACGGGCATGCCACTTTCACAGGACCCATTCTCATCAGTACTCTCTGCTCCTGAACAAAATGTTAATTTATTACTGAACAGTACATGGTGGGAGATGTGGCTATCTGTCGGAAGGATAACTTTTAGTAGTTCTATTGTTGAATCCAGTCGAGTGACCACCAAGCAAATGGCCTCTGTTATGCAGATGAAACTAATTATAAAGGGTTCTGTTTCACCTGAATATTTCTGTGGGAAATACCCACAGTGGCAAGGCTCTCCTGGAACATCACCTGGAGTTCTGAACCCTCAAGGCTTCCTGGAAACCAGATTCAAGGCCTCTAAACCTGGACATTCAAAACTGCAAGCACTCAAATGCCCTGCCGGCTGTGTAAAGCCCGGGCCTCATGCTTGCTCATATTGAATTATCTGGGACACTCGGGCAAAGAGGTGTAAAAGAGCTCTGCTGGAGGCAGGGTGTTGACCAGACATGTGCAACTTTCAGATAAAGAAGAAAGCGCGACCTCATCCTGCAATGTGTCTGAGGAAGGGAAGCCAGCCATGATCCCCCCATGCTTCAGTTTCCAGCCACTGACAAGGCTTCGCTCATGCATCTTCCAAAGAAGTCCAAATCTTACAACCTCCTGACTTCATAATTAAATAGACTTTAAGGCTCAAAGCTCCTGTGAAAGTCATGTCATACGATGTCTGGTAACCCTGTATTGATCCCTGTGGCAACAGATGTAGAGGGACTCAGCGTGTGTAATTCTGTTTTTATGGGGGTTTTGCAACTGTGTGTTGTTAGCCATTGAAAATGGATCACATAAAGTCACAAATCAGGCTCCTCTATGCTACGGAGGGCAAAAAAAAAAGCTCCCTGTTGCTCCTCTACATGTATTAAATTAGGAAGTTATTGTGCAGAGGCAGCTCCAGGTGGCTGCTGCTGTGACTGCTCTCCTATGACCAACCAGCTGCACATTTCTCAACGTTTCTAACGGCGAAAACACGCACTAGCCCCTTGCTCTGCAGTCAGAGGGGGAACCAGCTCGGAGGGGCCCAGGAGCCGGGCAACGCTCGGTTTTGCCAGAGGATGACGGGCAGGGCAGGGGCCAAGTCTGGCCTCAGAGCCGAACACCCCGGAAAGTCGAATTTCCACCGGAGCCCAGGGATACCAAATGCCGTCCCTAGAAGCACAACGTTTTGGGCCGTGTCGCAGCCGCACGAAAAACGTTGGGCCGCCTCGCCAGCCCCCGTCGGTGTGGCTGCCTCAGGGCCGCCCCCGCGCCGGGCGGCGGTTGGTCCGCAACCGCCGTTCGGACCGGTGGAAAGAAAGGGGGGAGGGGGGAAGGAGGGCATCAGCGCAGCCCAGCAGCGGCCGGCGGGCAGCGGCGCGGGCGCCCGCACCCGGCAGCGGCGGCGGGCCCGGCGGCCGCCCGCTCGGTCACATGGAGGCGCCATTTCCTCTGCCCTTGCTTTGCCCTTAAGGTGGCTGTGCCGCCGGCGGTGCCCGCGCCTCGCCCCGCACGGGCGGCTGCGGGCGGGCGCCGCGTCCCCCTCTCTCCCTGCCCCCCCACCCCTCCAGCCACACACACAGGGCCCAGCCCGGCGGAGAAGCAAGGGTGGCTACGGCGGGAGAAGGGGCAGGGGGCGGCCGGCTGCTCAGCTAAAAACAACCCTCTCCTAATAAAGCGATGGGGTTCGAGCCGCGGCGCCGCGCTTCCCGCGCCCTATAAATACGCTCGGTGCGCGGCCGGCGGGCTTTGGCCGGCGCGGCTCTGCAGGCGGCGCGGTGCAGCGGCGCGGAGCGAGCGCAGCGGGGCCGCCACTGCCGCCCCCGCCGCTGCCAGGAGCGCCCGGGCCGCCGCAGCCCGCCACCCCAGCAAGATGCCCCGGGTAGACGCAGACCTCAAACTGGACTTTAAAGATGTCCTGCTCAGACCTAAAAGAAGCAGCCTCAAAAGCAGATCAGAGGTGGGGACATTCAAACCCGGCATGCTTTTTCTCCGTTCTCAGCGCCTAACTTCCTTAACCCTCTTTCCCTCCCCGCTTTATTTTTATTCCCCCGTCTAACGTAGCAATGCCC
>VFFE01007676.1:2333638-2370478 GCA_008921705.1 Burhinus oedicnemus | reverse complement strand
GCCGCCATCTTGGCGCGGAGCGGCGTCGCCCGGCGCTGGGCCCCGGCGCTGGCCGCTGCCGCCGCCCGGTATGCGGGGGCCGGCGGCCGGCCGGGAGCTGCTGGAGGACGCGGAGAACGAGGAGGACGTCTCGGGTAGGCGGCGGGAGGGGGAGCGGGCGGGGCGCGCAGAGGCGGGGGCAGCCGGCCTCGCCCTACCCGCCCGGCCCGGCCCGGGGCGGTCTCCGCTGGGCGCTGCTCCTCCGGCTCAGCCCCGTTATCCCCGCGCCTCACGACCGGGCGGCCTCGGCGAGGGCGGGGGGGGGTGTGCCCGGGCGCGGCGGCCGGAGCTGGCAGCTCTCCGAAGGCCGGGCTTGTCCCCGGGCGGGGCCGGGTCCTGCCGCCTGCGGGCCCGTCTCGGGGCGGCTCCGGCTCCGGCTGGAGCACCGGGCCGCGCTCCCAGGCCGGGCACTGCGGGGCTGCCGCGGTTTCCTCTCGGGGACGGCCCGGGTCCTTCCCCGCGCCCCGGAGAGCCGATCCCTCTACTGGCTCCGAGCATGGCGGAGGGCAGGCTCTGGACCCCCTTCTCCCTCAGGACGGGGGCCCGGGGCTCCATGCGGTGCTGGTCCCGCCAGGGGTGGGCTCCCGGCAGTGCCCGGCTCCCGCCCTTCCCGGTGGATTCAGTGGAGTTCAGGCACCGGCCTTGGTGGAGCCTAAGCTGCCTGGAAGTCGAACAGGAGATATGTCCCGACAACTCTGGAGTGTTATTACTGTATAAGCTCAGAAATTAAAAAACAAAAAACCAAACCAAATTGACATAGGTGTTAAAGAAATGCAAAGCCTGGAGAGGATGCTGGGACTTGCTGGCAAGTGCTGGGTTTGGGGAGAGAACGATGATGGGAAGGTGAGAGCGTGTGGTGCGATTGGAGCCTCTGCGCGGGGCCGGGGTCCCTGAGCTAGTGTACGCAGCCTGGCCGGGTGCCTGTGGCACACGCTGAGCGTCGAGCCATGGCAGACCAACCTCCTGTGAGCCGTGGCACACATTTTCCATGCAAGGCCTTCCTCTTCTTCATTCGTCTTCGTTCACCTTCTGTTGAATCCATTTAATGGGCTCTGCTTGGAGATCTGAAAGGTAAAAGCCTAATGCTCCCTGATGGGACCCAGATCAGTAAGAGCAGGCAGCACGTGGGGGTGTCCCTGTGCCCCTGTTTCCTGAGAGCAAAATGCAGACTGACAAAACCTCGGGTATTTGTATACGAACGGCAGTGAGGAGCTGGGCCGGAGGAGTGCTGGGGCAGGCTCTCCTGGGCAGGACTCTGCCACGGCTCCCTCGAGGGGCAGCAGTGGATCAGCTGCTGACACAGGAGTTCTGTGTCTTGTGGCCTGATGCTGCCACTCGGGTGTGCTCCCCTGAGAGGATAAACGTAAATGTGGTGTCCTGTGTGCCTGTGCAATCCATCCGTGTGAGCTGTCCCTTTTGTCCCCAGAAGAAGACGATGGGGTGCTGGAAGGACTGGATGAGTTTTTTGCAGAAGAGCAAGTGGCTGTGCAGAAAAAGAAGAAATCCAAGAAGCTGAAAGATGGCAAGGCTGCCAAAATCAAGAGGAGGAAGAAGGAGGTAATGCTGCATGCTCTCATGCTGGGCTGGGGGCCTTCTCTGAGCCATGGCGCAGAAGCAGGCTGCTCAGAGTGCTGATGGCTGCTGGCAAGCACCTCTCAGGTGTCTGTGGATGGAAAGGCGGGGTGTTATCGGGGTGTTCCCTCGCTGAGCAGGTGCTCTCCTGGCCCTGGGAGGTGACCCAGACCATGAGCAGTTCTTGTCCAGCTTGGGTGCTCTGGGGTGGAGATCTGCCCTACGAGTGGTCTCTGGAGAGTGGCTGGTGGAGAAGTGGCCACCATGCGTTCTGGCAGTGATGTGACTACAACCTCCTTGGGGAGGGGTTGGCTGTGGTGTGTACGTTGGTGTGTGTGATGGTACCGTCCGTCCCTGTTTGAAGCCCTCCTGCCTGTGCTGCAGTGCAACAGCTCCTTGCTGTTGTCTCGGCGGGGGCACACTCTTTCTGGCCTGTCCTGTACTAACGCGGCATCTGGGGCTTGTGTTTCTGAGGAGGGAGTTGTAAGCCGCACAACTGGGGCAGGGCTTGGAGGTATCTGCAGACGTCAGTGTTGGCCGTGCTCGTCCAGGGCGTTTTGCAAGCAAGACAGCGTATGGGCTTCTAGGATTTGGCACGTGAAAGGGCTGTTGGGCCTTCCGTAGGAAAACAAAGATGCGGTTTCATGTCCTCAAGCATAAGGCTTTCCCGAGGGTGTGTCTGGTTGGGAAGGCTGACTGGAGCTGCGTCTGCTCGCCAGAGCACCCAGCTCAGACACGGTCCCAGAGCAGGGCTCACTGCCACGTTGTGCCATGCAGGCTCTGCCTCTCACTCTCCTGTCCCTGGGCAGTGCTAGATGCGAGGACAGGAGCAGACATCTTTTGCAGTGGTAGAAAGGTGCCTAAATGCAAATAGGCTGCTGGGCAGGAGGAGTGAACAGCGCAGATACTTCAGCCCCCTTCCCTTCCCAGTGACACAGTGTGGGGAGTAGTGTGCTCATCTAGCACAACTAGACGCATCCCCACCCCTTCCCTTCCCAAATTGGGGCTGAGTGATGCTGCTCTTGGCCAACCATCACCACTGCTCCCCGTGGGATCTGTGAAAACAGATTGGCTTGATGAGCTAGTGCATCAAAGTGCTTTTGCTACTGATGGGAGCATGATGAGCTGCTGATGTACAAAAAAACCCTGATTCCATCCTGCACTGTTGCCTGCCAGCCTTTTGCAGAAGACATGGCCCCGAGGAAGCTTTTTGCCCTCCTTTGTGGCCATGGTGATGCTGTTCTCGTTCTTCAGATACCACACAAAGCTGGCTCAGGCCCTCTGCCTCCCTGTGCCTTTTCCATCGTTGGACATCTACGCTGCTTTTCTGTGGGGGGAAAAATAAAAGCCCCGTGGTATTTCCACCTCTGTTCATCCTCTGTCGATGCCAGCCTGCCTGAGCCCAGCAGCAACGTGTGCAGCTTGTGCAGAGTCTGACTGCTGCCTTACTGGGGGTGGGGAGAAAATAACAGGCTGAATGTTGAGTACGCTTTGTTTTTTTATTAATGCCTTGTGTGGGCAGTGTTAACCAACCTCAGTTCCGCCTGTGGGAGACTGTTCCCTTGTCCACTGAAGTCAGTGAGAAGCTGGTGTTGTAGCTGTCAGTAGGCACCCAGCAGCACCCAGGCTGCATTTTGGGATGAGGAGATAAAAGATAGGGGGGGGACCTTGAACAGGACTTCCTTTTCCCAAACTCCTCCTCCAGAGGATTTTGTGGGGTAAGTGGACTTTCACATGCTAGAGGAAGGTGGGAGTCAGGTGCAAGCCTGTGACATGGGGCAATGCCTGCACCGTGACTGACTGACACCCTGTAGTCCCCCGTGGTCTTGTCACTGGGGCGTGGGACAGGAGTGCTGCCATGCTGCGCTTGCACGGGAGTTTGCCTGCACCAGCTGCAGTGGAACTCGTTTGGTTTGCGGTGACGCTGGCGGAAGCCCTGGTGCAGGAATTGATGCTGCAAACCCCCAGAAAAATCTGCATAAAATAACCAGGCTGCGGTTTGAACCTCAGCGCATGGAAATGAAGGTCCTTGTCAGGGAAGGGAGCGGAGAGGGAGAATTTCAACCTGTACTGCAGCAGTTACCATGGCAACCAATTATTCCATGGCAAATTACAACTGTTTATAACCCCGCTGAAGGAAAGGCTGTTTGTTCTGAACCGAGAAGGACCAGAACTCTGTGATGGCCGCCGAGCGAAAGCGCACCGCGGCAGCCGTTGGCTTGGGGCGTTACGATAAACTGCCGTTACCGGGGCGCTGGCTCCGGGCAGAAGGGGCCGGGCGCTGTCCGTGGTGCTGGATCCAGGGCCGGGCGCTGTCCGTGGTGCTGGATCCAGGGCCGGGCGCTGTCCGTGGTGCTGGACCGGGCCCTCCCCGCGGGGCAGCCTCCCGCTCAGCTCTTGTGCTGCTCCGCAGGCCGGCGTGAGGGCTCAGCCGTCCAGGTCCGGAGCGCTCCAGGTGGGACGGAGGGATGATCTAACACGCGCAGGCTCTCTTGGGACTCGAGTGCTCCATGCGGCATTCGTTAGGATGGCGATGTGGTTGCTATCAGAGTTGTGCAGCGAGTCACGGTCTCTCTACCAGACAGGAACCTAAATTCCACCTGCCCAGTCTCCACTCTAGCTCTCCCCAGCACGGTGTAGCCATCTGAGCCTTGTCTCTTCTTGCCAGGAAGCAGAATGGATCTGTCAGCCATCCAGCAGGCCCAGGCCTTTCTGAAGGGGTTGGCTTTCCTTGCTGCTGAAGCTGTGTGTGACCAAGTCTCCACTGGTGGTGGGAGGTTTCATGTGGCTGCCTGTCTCTGAAAGTGAGGGAGTTTGACGAGGCTCACCTGACTTACTCTGCTCTCCTGCCCCTTTCAAGACTCTGTGCATCCACCAGAACTGTTACGTTCATGTGACAGCTGAAATCTTCCTGTAGTCACACAATTCTACTGCAGCACATAGTGTCCAGCTGGGCAGAAGAAGAAAACAGAAACAAAGCAAAACTCTAGCATATTTGTCTGGTGAGCTCAAAGATTGCACATGACTAAAGAGATCTTCTCTCCCTTTCCTTTAGTTTCTTTGCTGTTTACACTGTAGTAGAAGAATGTGACTTTATTTGTGTAAAACCATAAGCAAACACAATACAGAACATTGTATGTTACCTGTGTTACAGCAATTAAGAACATTGCCTAAATGTTGCCTGTCTGAAAATTTAGGATCTTTCAGCAGAGCAGTTAGCTGCCTCTCAGAGGCGTTGTTCTTTGGTTTACTACACAGCTATTTTTAATGTGCACAGTCACTTACTTGGCTTGCTGTCTCCTGGTTTTCTGTTTATACCTCCACTCACCAGAACGATACCTGAACGCTGTGGTATTGCAGCATCTGGGCACTTTCAGAGGCATGTATTACAATATGGAGGCAGAGCAGGCATCCATCTGCACGGCTGTGGCTCAGAATTGCTTCTTTTGGCTACCTTGGTGAACAAGTCTTGAGATAAAAACATGAAGGTTCTATTCCATATACCTTGGCCTAGACAAGCTTTTCCAAAATACGGTTTTATCTGTATTGCGTGACATTGTCCTCTTTTTTTCTGGGGCTTCCGTAGGGCATAGGTTGCCTTGCATGAGCAGATGTGTTTATAGCACTCCTGGAAGGGAGGGAGGGAATGGCTTCATTTACAGCTGGAGATTTGGGGCAGAAGGTTGGCTAGATATCACAGAACTGCTGTGAAGAAACACTTCCAGATAAACCAAGGGTTTCTTTCTGTCAGTGTCTGCTGTGGTCAGGTGCTTCTTGCTGATCCCAAATCTGATTTTCATGGTGTTTTCCCCCAGCCCCCCAGTGTCACAGCAGGGTTATTCGAGGGAGGGCTGACTTTGGCTGGTGACACCAGTTGCTTCGTGTTGCCTGGGAGGGTTTGTTGGAGGAGAGCAGAGGGGGGCAGGCCCTGCTCTTTGTCCACTGTCACTTTCCATTTTAGGGGAGCAATGATGAAATGACAGATAACGAAGAGGAGATTGAGGAGAAATCTGAGAGTGAAGGGAGCGACTATTCCCCCAACAAAAAGAAGAAGAAAAAACTGAAGGACAAGAAAGAGAAAAAGCCGAAACGGAAAAAGAAGGATGAAGAGGAGGATGACAATGAGGATGGAGGTCTAAAGGTACCAAAGATTCCTTTACTGCAAGCTGGTGCTAGAGCATGAGACCTCAGGGTGTGGCCAGATCCCTGTGAGTTACCTTGTTCAGAGCCGAGCCATGTTTTCTGGCCAGTCACCTTGCACTGGTGGATAAGTTCGCTTTGTGTAAAGCACGGCAGTGTAATCAAAGTGCTCCCCGGCGGGCTAACTGGTTTAGCCACGTGGTGATGTGTGCTCACAAGTCCTCACGATGCCTTTCGTGGTGATGAAACCACTGTGTTTTGTACTGAGGTTGGAGGCCTAGTCAGATAGCTTGGATCTTCTGACAAATGGCAGCTTCTCAGTCTGAGGCAACTGGCCTTCCTGAATTGTCTACCCACATCCTGCCAGTACCAGATTCATTGTGTCTGTCCGCTGAACATGGAGACAGAGAGTGGCAGAGCAGCTTGTGCTTAGAGGAGGTGGCCTGGGCATTTCATGAGATGCTTGCCCTGGGTTTGGTGAGGAAGAGATTGCAGGTGAAAGACTGGGAGAGGAAACCTTGTATTTTCCTGTTGTTTATCTTACATGCAGAAGGAAATTGACTTTCTTGGAGACATGAAACCTGCCAAAGCTTTGCCTTGTATTACGTGGTACAGGGAGCATTTGGATGGTGCCGTGTTAATTTGCTTCTCGGAAGTGTGTGAAGCATTAGTTTATTAAGCACTTGTGCATGCTCTGTTTTGTAAATCACAGAAACAAATCCCTGTGTGTCGCTGACTAGGGAGAGCATTTGATATGGAGCACATGACAGACCCAGCCTTGTGCTTCTCATCTGCAGAGCTGCGGTCGTTTACGTTAATGATGTCTCTCTGTAAATCTACAGGAGCCCAAGAGCTCAGCCCAGCTGATGGAGGAGTGGGGCCTCGATGATGTAGATTATGTTTTCTCAGAAGAAGATTATCATACTCTGACTAATTACAAGGCTTTCAGCCAGTTCCTCAGGTAGGAAGCTGTAGGTCTGGATGGGGCCTTGTGTGGTGGTTGAGGTTTGGGCATTGCTCAGTCAAGTGGGTGAAGTTGTGAAGTAAATTCTGCATTGTGAGCTCCTTGTTCCTTCTCCCTGCCTGACTAGGAGTGGTCCTCAGGACTTCATTTTAATTGCAGGATTGACTGGAAAATAGTGGAAGTGTTCTCTCTTCTCTCTCCAAAACCCCATTTTTTGTGTGTGCTTATTTGAAAAGTTTCATGAGAAAAATTGAGTAACAATAACAATTTTTTGCTTGTACTGTGAGCCATTCAAAACACAACAAGTATTTCAGGAAAAGGTAGTCTGAGGAAGTTTGTGTTACTTTATGTATATTTACTTGTTTAAGAAAGCTCTGGTTGCTGTTGCCTGTCCAGTGGAGCTGCTGCCAGTGGGCCACAGCAACCTGCTGCTGTGAGGCTTGCACCGCTACTGCGTTTCTTGGGCTGAAGTACCAGCACATGGTGAGCAGGAGCAGACGCGCAGTGAAGCATTCCTGTTAATGTGTGGTTTTCCCTCTCCCTGCCTTGCAGGCCCCTGATCGCCAAGAAGAACCCCAAGATCCCTATGTCCAAGATGATGACCGTGCTTGGTGCCAAGTGGCGCGAGTTCAGTGCCAACAACCCATTCAAGGGCAGCTCAGCAGCGGCGGCAGCAGCGGCTGTTGCTGCAGCTGTAGAGACTGTCACCGTTTCCCCGCCACTCGCCGCCAGCCCCCAACAGTCTGGCATGCCCACCGTGATCAGGAAGGCTAAGACCAAGGAGGGCAAGGGTAGGTGCCAACCGCAGTGGGCTGAGCAGAGGGGCTGCTCTCACCGGTGGTGTACAGCCCACCTGCTGGGCCTGCAGAGCTATCCAGCCGCATCTTCAGGTTGGCAAAGGTGGCAAAGCATCTTCAGGCGGGAGACATGCTCCAGCAAACTGGGGAGGTGAAGGTGAAGGCAGTGCCGGAGGTGTGTCTGCAGCTCCCGTTTCCCTTGCAGAATTCCTAGAGGGGGCTGTGTTTTGTGTACCATGGCAGATCACCCTGGCAACCTCTGGACCTTCTGGGCTTTTGGCATTTTGTGGCAATTAATGCTCAACTTCATTCTTATATCTTAAACAAGTGATGGGGCCATGTATTTCTGTGCCATCTTCTCTCCTGGGGGATTCTGCAGGGTTGTAAAGCCCTCCAGAAACCGGCAGTATCCGCAGAGTCTGATGTCCAAGCTGAAGAGGATTTGTAGGTTAGCAAGGCTAGGGCAGAGGTGTGTTGGCAAAGCAGGTGTGGTCTGGCCAGATGAACGTGCACCATTTGGCAGTCGAGCCGGGTGCTTTGTGTCTGAGATGGCAGGGAGTTTAGTGATGGAAAGGCACTGGCAATAAGGCTGCAGGTCTTCCTCAGAAAAAAGGATTTATTTTGGCAGCTGGGTGAAGGTGACTGTCTTCAAAGCCCTCTTGCAAGGAGCAAGCCAACCATATAAATCTGCAGTAGCTCCTCTGGAAATAGTCTGATTTGTATAGAAAGGGGTCTCTTGGTGTCAATGTTCTCCTGTTTCTGATGGCAGATTGGTGCTGTTTTCCCTGTGCTTGGAAGGAGCTGTAGGAAACGCTGTAGAAGCTGGACAGTAGTAGGAAAGGGAGGGATCTCCCTTTGTTTGCACCATGTTCCTCTTCGGAAAGGTTGCTGTTCCACTTGTGCAGTCGTCAATTCCTGATGCCTCGAGAGGTTTTGAACAAGCGGTTCAGAGCTGGCGGCTGACCAAGAGTGCAGCTTGCGGCAGCCCTCTCGTGCAGTGGGCTCAGCGCAGCGTTCCTGCCTCTTCGTGGCTGCCTTTTTTCTCCTCGCCTTGCGGAGCCCTGAGTCCCTATTTGGTATTTGCAGCCCTGTGGTCCCTCTCCTGGATCCCAGGGCAGATGCTTTCCTTCCCTGATTCTTTGCAAGCACTGGGTCTGTGCTTGCCGACTTTTGCCCCAAAGGACGTGCTCTGTGGACAGTGCTAACTGCTGCTCTGCTCCCCAGGGTCCGCAGTGCTTTCTCGTCTTCCCTGTAAATCCTGGAGTTGCGCCGGGGGGTGATTGGGACAGCTGTTTGTAGAGTACCAGCCAAGTCTTCTGTTTCTCCAGGTCCAGGCGTGCGGAAGAAAATCAAGGGCTCCAAAGATGGGAAGAAAAAGGGGAAGGGGAAAAAGATGGCAGGCTTGAAATTCCGGTTTGGAGGAATCCCCAGCAAAAGGAAAAAGGGCTCCTCTGTAAGTGTGTGCCGCCTTTTTCTTCACGGGGCCTTGGATATGGGGGGAGCAGCAGGGAAATGCCGGGACAAGCCCTCCCTTAGAAGCCGCTTCACATAGGAGAGTCACAGCCTTGTTCATGCCCCTCTGCGAGGCGCCAGTCTCCAATCAGTGTGTTCATCATTTTGATAGAGAGCTGTGTCCAGGCTCAGATCTGTAAAGACGTCGTGTCTGAGCATGATTTCTGCTAAAATTGTATAATCACATTTACTTTCAGTGATTAGGTTGGTAATGCCATCATTTCAGATTTCATTTGCAAAGGAATTCTTCAGGGCTTGCACTCCAGCTGAGCCATACGTCAAAGACAATTATCGAATGCTTTAATTACGTTAGCGTAGCCTGCCTCTGGGCATCTGTGGTCCTGCAGCATAGCCCAGAGGTACCAGAGCTTCCCAGTAAGAGCATGGCAACAGGGCTCTACTGCATTTTGTGTGCTGTGCTCTTGTCAGCACAAGAATATCAGGCACATTTTAAAGAATAGCAGAACATTTTAAAGAATAAATCTCTTAAATAACTGTTGAATGGGGTTGGAACTCTTATAGGTCTTGATAATATTATTGATCAAAATCCTGTTAGTTCACGCTTACTGGAGCTCACTGACTCTTTAGCTTTAGCTCACATAACAGGTTGTAAATACCTTTGTGTGTCAGAGGTTGAAGTGAAAGGAGCAATCCGAGGCAGTCACTGCATTGTGGTTTAACCCCAGCCGGCAACTAGGATCATGCAGTTGTTCACTCACTCCCCTCCTTCCCCCAGTAGGATAGGGAGAAGAGAGAGAAAAAGGGAAAGAAAAAAACCTTTGTGGGTTGAGATAAAGACAGTTTAATACAACAGTAATGAAAGAGAAATTAATAATAATAAAACAAAAAAAAAGTGATGCAATACAACTTCTCATCACCCGATGATTGGTTGCCCAGCCCATCCTGAGCAGCGATCGTGGATCCCTGTCCCTAGCCAACCCCCATTTATATACTGAGCATGTGTCTATGGTATGGAATATTCCTCTGGCCAGCTTGTCCTGTCTACGCTCCCTCTCAGCTTGTACGGGGAGTTGAAAAAGTCCTTGACTTAATATAAGCATTACTTAGCAACAACTAAGACAATATGTGTTATCAACATTATTCTCATACTAAATCCAAAACATGGCAGCTACTAGGTGAAAAATTAACTCTACCCCAGCTGAAACCAGGGCACACTCACTGTAGCATTTGTTCAGTCACACATCACAAAAAATTCACCTCGTCTCTGGGTGCGCTCTAGATCTGTGCACTTGTGTTTCTGAAAGTTACAAAGAGCTTGGGCTTGCTCTGCAGCTGGAGTGCTAAGCACCCGATTAATAGCGTGCAAATCAGGGATTTGCAGGCATAAGTCTCCAGAATAAGAATTCAGACGTGTTGTTATGTTTTGACGCCACTGAATGCTGGGTCTGTTTAACTCCTTTCATGTTATAAGGAAGGTCAAGCGTGAATGCCTACGTGCACGCACACAAACAGGCTGACACAAGCTGAAACGGGTGTCAAGAGATGGAGCAAAGTTCTGCCAAGCAGTGGAGGAGGGAACCCCTTACTGTACAGGAGTGGGAGTAGGGGGTTGTCCCCCCATGTGTCTCTGTTTCGGGTGTCTGCACCCAGGATAACGTTGTCACAGCAGTGGGCTCTTGCAGCTGGCCGGTGCCTGTGAGATGCTGAGCCTTTCCCAACGTGCCTGGCCAGCCGCACCATGCGATATCTCTGCGCTCTGTGCTAGCAGGGATGGCAGGCTGCAGGGGAAACCCAGAGCTCACCTCTTCTCAGGGAGGCCAAGCAGGGACTTGACGCGTTGATTTATGTATTTTAAATGTGCTCTGAGATTTGCTCAGTGATTGCACACTGATGGTGCTGTGAACTGGACAAGCTGTCCCTGTGCTGTACTGAGCAGTGCAGGGTAATTGCCTGAGGCTCTAGTGGTAGTCCAGATCTACGCTGATTGATGCCTGGCTGGGACATCGATCTGATAGAGGAGGTTTCCCTGCTTCGTAATGCTGTGTGACACACTCCTGTGAACCCTGTCTGTTCGTGCCAGGAGCGTGCTCGCCCTGCCACCATCCCTGCTGCTCTGCCTAGTCTATTCACGTGGAAAGCAGGATGCCCTGAGGAGCTCAGCCGCTGGTCAATGATCTCGCATGGGTTTATGTGGATTTGGGGGTTTGTTCTGCTGCCGAGCAACATTCTCTGGGAGCGATGGCTGGGATGCCAGCACTTGGACTGTGTGTGCTTTGGTTTTCCCCTCTGCAGAGTGAAGAGGAGGAACGGGAGGAATCCGACTTTGACAGTGCCAGCATCAACAGCTCCTCAGTGCGCTCCGAGTGCTCGGCTGGCCTGGGGAAGAGAGGGAAGAGGAGGAGAAAGAAAAAGAGGAGTAGGCCATCCTTTGTACTCTGTTCCTGTTCTGTTTGGATTTCCCTCTTCAGATGGTGCTTTCCTGGCCTTGGCAGCTCCAGGCTGTGTCTGGCACTGGCTCGGTGGGAGAGGATGTGCTTGTGCTTGTCTGTGTGTGTGGAGTGCGAGGTGCTTTCTTGGTGTCTAGACCCTGCTGCTGGTGGGCTTCTGCCTGCAAGAAGGCAGCGAGCGGATCCAACTGTGGGTCACCAGCTCACCCCCACAGTGCCGGTGGCAGTGGAGCCACCCGGTGGCAGGGATTTTCCATTGATCTGCAGTCAGCTTTCCCGCCAGGCTTCTCTCCAGCCACTGCCTGGGGCTCATCTGCCCCCGAGCCAGCTCTGTGTCACCACTTGTAGTTGCTTCAGGAGAGCCATGGTTGCGGTACTGTGCCCTGCTGCAGTGCCACGGCTCACAAAGCCTGCCTGCCCCATCTCGCCGCCTGCCCACAGCCTCAGCCACCCAGGGCAGCTGAGCCCCCTCCCCACTCCAGGGGCCTGACTATGCTTTGGGCACTGGGATGCATGATGGGCAGGGTGGGCAGCTGGCACCCTGCCTGCACGTGTGATCCTGCCAGTATTTATCCTCTGGCAGCAAAGTTCCAGAATTTGTGGGGCTCCCAGGGAAGTGATTTTCTGAGGAGCATCCCCTGGAGAGACATGGCTTGTGGCAAGCTCCCAGCGGAGTAGGGCAAGCTGTGGGTGAGAAAGCATTAAGACAAGGGACTTTTTGTCTGTGTATGATGTGCAATCAGGCAACGGGCAGTCGGTAGATCTGTGGTAGATCTGTGATAGCAATGTAGGAAGAGGGAGGCACATGAACAGCAGTGGAAAGCATCTGTCGGGGTCTCCCAGCAGCTGTGTGGCTACATTTGTGTGCATATTCCTTCATCCCTTCCCTCACGGAGGGCTGCGGGTGGATTCTGCATGATGGCACCTCCATCCCTGCACTGCCATTGAGAGCAGTGCCCCTGCGCTGAGCTGCCCCAAGCCCTGCTCCGGCTCCGAGTGCCGACAGGGACTGCCAGGGCCTGATGCCACCCTGCCTGGCTTCCCATGCCATCTTTGCCTCCTGTGCTGCTGCGGGATGCGTGCTGTCTTTCTACCTTGTGTCCTTGTTTGGGATGAGATGCTTCAGATCCAGGTGCATCCTTTGGCTTTTTAGCTTTTGCCGATGGGTTTTTGCTTCTGAGAAATGGAAGGGTGGCTTCTGGGCTGGGGGACGGTTAGGGCGTGATGCTGGCCAGCCTCCCCGTTGGTTGACAAGTTAGGGCTGGCCCGCTGGCTCCACATCTTGTGTGTGAAGGGCATTGCTTCTCCTCCTGGCTTGTTGCTGTACGAGGGCCCTCGTGCCGGAGCTAGGCAGCTCGTGCCATGTGCTGGAGGAGTGGAAGGTCGGATGTCTGCGCCAGGAGTTTGTGGCAGAGCTGGGAATTGAGATGAGCCGTTCCAGTGCTTGCAAGGCCTTGTCCCTCCCTTCCTCTTCCCATCCACTCTGAGTTGAGAGAGCTCCTGCCTCTGCACCAGTGAGCACTCAGGAAGAGCAGAGTAGTCCCAGGAGAGGAGTCCTCCTCCTCGGCCGTGTCACCCTTGCATGGTGCGTTTGCAGTTGGTGGCGCTGGTACCCGGGGAGGTTTCTCTGACTGGCCTCCCTTGCAACCTCTCCAGGTTCTGGCATTCTCCATTGAGAGCCTGAAGGAACCAAAGGATGATACAGTGTGGAGAGAGAAAGAGAGACAGAGGTGAGATGATGCTGTGTGCAAAGATGAACTGTGGTGCTGAGGGACAGAGAGGTAGGGGGATGTAACAGGAGGGGTCTGAGGCAAAACGCTTTCCTTATTTCCTTAACTGTATCATAGAAGAGCAAGTGTCCCGTTCCCTCCTGGGAGAGCAGGCAGCTCTGCCATCCCTCTGACTGTATGCCTGTCCCTTGCTTGCAGTTGAAGAAGGGGACGGGTACGAGACGGACCACCAGGACTACTGCGAGGTGTGCCAGCAGGGAGGGGAGATCATCCTGTGTGACACCTGTCCTCGTGCCTACCACCTCGTCTGCCTGGACCCTGAGCTGGAGAAGGCCCCTGAGGGCAAGTGGAGCTGCCCCCACTGCGTGAGTGTGGCTGGGGCCCTGTGGGTGTGGGCAAGCAACTGGCAGAAACCCTCGGCGTTACGCTGGCTGTGCTTCACCAGGAGAAGGAGGGCATCCAGTGGGAGCCGAAGGAGGAGGAGGAGGAGGAAGAGGAAGGTGGTGAGGAGGAGGAGGACGACCACATGGAGTTCTGCCGGGTCTGTAAGGATGGAGGGGAGCTTCTGTGCTGCGACACCTGCCCATCCTCCTACCACCTCCACTGCCTGAACCCGCCGCTGCCAGAAATACCAAACGGTGAATGGCTCTGCCCTCGCTGTACAGTGAGTGTTACCAGCATTCCTTGCCCCATCCCTGCTCCTGCCCCTGTCTGATCTGGGAGTGGATCTCCTGGATACTTCTGCCCCTCGCACCCTCTCCCCGTGGCCTGCCGCCGTGCCGGCATCCTGCCCTCTGCCACAAACCCCCTCCCTGGAGGGGCATTGCTGCCTCTTGCGTGCACCTGAGAGCCCTGGATGGCTCTGCTGCCTGCACGGTCTCCCCATGGGGATTGCCGGCTGGCAGCTTCTCTGCTGGTTTGTAGATGGGCTGTCAAGCCCCATTTGATGCATGGCCTGTGTAGAGGGACCTGTCTTGCCTGGTGGCAAGGCCCATCCCTGCAGGGGATGCAGCAGTGTCATGGACACTTCTCGGGCGTGCCTGAGCCAGCCAGCCTCTGCCCACCCCGTGCACCCTCACCACCTCCTTTCTGTCCGCCTGGTTAGAAATAGCAAAGGAGTGACTCTGCCTGGGACCTGGGCAGCGCTGTGCTTGTGCCTAGGGGCGGTGGTGGTGTTTGCAGGGTGAGGTAGATGCAGGCAGGGTCTGGGACCATTCAGGTCACCTGGTGTGCCACGCTTGGCTCCCTGCATCCGGGGGTGAATCCACAGTTGCGCTCTGCCCTGGGATTTCCCTCTGGCAGCAGTTTTCGGCACAGGCTGTGCCGGTGCACTCTCCGGAGCCCTGGCCATGCTCTCCCTGCTGCATCCGGATGGCTGTCATCAGCTTGGCATTGTCTGCCCTCCAGGTCTGCCCTTCTCCCTGTGGCCCCTCACAGGGGCTCACCTTAAACTCTGTGCTCTTGCCTATTTGCTTTTTTATCCCTAGTGCCCCCCCTTGAAGGGCAAAGTCCAACGTATCCTGCACTGGGCCTGGAAAGAGCCGCCGTCTGCCCCGCTCCCGCCTGTGCTCCCTGCTCCGGATGCAGAGCTGGCTCTCCCCCCACCGAAGGTGTTGGAGGGGATCCCGGAGCGTGAATTCTTCGTGAAGTGGGCAGGCCTTTCCTACTGGCACTGCTCCTGGGTCAAGGAGCTGCAGGTGAGCCAGCGTGGTGGTGGTGTGCCCCTGCCCAGCCTGCTGCCCTGCTGCTCACGGGCTGACCGCGGCTCCCTCTTGCCGCAGCTGGAGCTGTACCACACCGTGATGTACCGGAACTACCAACGGAAGAATGACATGGACGAGCCACCAGCCTTTGACTACGGCTCTGGGGATGAGGACAGCCAGAGGGAGAAGCGGAAGAACAAAGACCCACAGTATGCCAAGATGGAGGAGCAGTTCTACCGCTACGGCATCAAGCCCGAGTGGATGATGATCCACCGCATCCTGAACCACAGGTGAGGAGCTGCGTGGGGAGTGGGGCGCGTGAATGGGCCACGGAAGGGTGTATGCCGGGGTGCCTGAGCCCCTGGTAGTGCTGGCGCTGAGCAATGCCGTTGCAAGCCAGGGAGGGAAATGGCAAGGGTGAGCCCTGCTGCGCTCCCCGGGACCCCTGCGAGTTCTGCAGATGAAGCTTTGAGCGGTGGGTCTGTGCTCTCTGCGGGTTTTCCCCTCTTGCGCAGCTCTCACACTGATGGTTTACGCGGTTAGCCGAGCCTCTAGGACTGCCTGCTGCAGGATTTCTGTGCTTGGCTGAGTTCTCCCCTCCGGGGCTGAGAAGTTCTTGCTGTCCTGCAAAGCCAAAATCTCAGGCTGGTGGAATTTCAGCTGCTGGCTTGTTTCAAAGTCTCTGTTGCCTTGGAGATTTGCTCCTGAGGTGAAGCCAAGGCCAGAAGTGAATTGATGCCTTATTTTAATTTCTGCTATGTTGCACATTAAAAATAGATGTGGTAAATTTTCCCAAAGGTGGATGCACAGGGCTGTTCCACTCTTCCCTGATGGATTGCTTGGGTCCCTGTTACAGCCTAATCACTCCGTGAATTTCTGCTGCAACACTGCGATGGGTCTTGCTTCCATTGATTGTGCCCTGAGGCTGTGGCCGCTCACCTAAACTGCTTGGAACAGCAGCCCATGTCTGTGTAGGTCATTTGCCCTTCTCAGAAACCACACAGCCCCTCTGCACTCATGTCAGAGGTGAGGCACCTGCAGGGATTTGTGTATTACGCATACCTGAGGGGTATGTTATTCCCGCTTACCTCTCCTGATGCTGATAGGGACAGAGTCCAAGGAGAGAGAAGTTTGAGCAGGTGCCTGACTCCCTTACAAAGCCTTGATGTTTGCATTTCTTTTCTGTGGAAGAAATTTCCTGCATATGAAATGTGCTGTGCAGATGTTTTTTTTGCATTGAGCAGCTAGAGACACCTTTTTGTTGAATTTCTACATTCCCCATGGCAACTTGAAGTTTCAAGTGGCAACTCTGCTTGAAGACTGCTTGGCAGAAAATAAGTAAAGCTGCCTGGCTAATTTTCATGCGAGCTTTACATTGTCTGCTAATAGGGCAAGGGTTTTTTCCCCGTAGGCATATAGTCAGACTCAGTAGTGTGTTTATCCATTTTTCAGTGTAAGCAAAACTTCATAGAGCAGCGAATGCTGCAGGAGAAAGGGTGAGTGCTGGTATTCATCCAGTCCTGGTAAAACAGGAAAACGAGGTTGTTCAGTGGAATGGAAGAGCATCCTTTAAAGCTCAATGATTTAACACGGGCAGCAGATTAATAGGCATTGCTGCCGGAAAGTGTCAATACTTTCTTTGTGTTTTTCTGCCTCTGCCTGGGTGTCGTGGTCTGTAGGTAAAAGCAGAGGATGAAGCATCCGGGTTTGTGGAAGCAGGTTATGGCTAGCTGCTTCCCAGGGGTCGAGTGTGATTTCACTGATAGGCTTTTCATGCCCTGCGTTACAGCTTTGATAAAAAGGGAGATATCCATTACCTGATCAAGTGGAAAGACTTGCCTTATGACCAGTGCACCTGGGAGATCGACGAGATAGACATCCCGTACTATGAAAACCTCAAACATCTCTACTGGAACCACAGGTACGAACCAGCCGGGTGGTGGCTGGGCTGCTGCAGCCTGAGGGAGCCCGGCAGAGCTGGGGCAGCCTGTGCAGGCGTTCGGGACGACCGGGGACTCGTAGGTGTCCCCTTTTGAACATAGTGGCACTGCTCGCAGGGACCTCTTTTCAGAAAGCAGCGGCTGAGCACTTTCAGAAAGCTGGCCCTCCTGAAATGCCATTTCAGGGCTGCTGGGAAATCCTGCATACCTGCAGTTTCCCAGCCTGTGCTCCCCTGGCCTGTGTTTATACTGACTGCACGGTCTCACTGGGCTTCAGCGTGGCTCCATGGCATTATTGCCTGTCTGTTTTGGGGGAAAACCACAGTACTCTGATGAGATTGCTTTTCTTCGTTTTGGGTGATGTTGCGTGGACTGTTGGGAGGGGAAAATTAACACTCCACGAATGCCCGTGCTAACTGGGCCAGAAAAGCTCCTGTGGGGAAAAGGCAGCAGAGTTTGAGAGGCGTTTCTGTCCCTCAGCTTGGGGACTGGGAGAGGAATGCCTGCCTGCCTTTTCCTGATACGCACTGGCTGTTGCAGGGAGCTGATGCTGGGGGAGGACATGCGCCCTCTGAAGAAGCTGAACAAGAAAGGGAAAAAGCTGAAAGAGGAGAAGCTGGAAAAGCCTCCAGAAACACCTCTTGTGGATGTGAGTAGGAATCATGGGGGCAGCGCAATGGTGTGTGAGCCCAGAGAGAGGGAGGTCTCTCTGGCCCCCCCCATCCTGTTACATTTTTCTCCTCTAGTTGCTTCCTGTTTTTTTTCATTCAAGGCTCTGGAGTGACTTCGTTTTGGGGAGCCTGGGGGCTGGCTGTGCTGGGGACTGTGTCTGCATCTCTTTTGGGGCAGTTCTGCGTCACAAGGCTAAAGAGGGATGTGCTTGGCTGCAGAGAAAGGAGGGGGAGTTGGTTCTTATGTCGTGTCTCTCTTTTCAGCCTACAGTGAAGTTTGACAAGCAGCCGTGGTACATCGACGCCACGGGAGGCACGCTCCATCCTTACCAGCTGGAAGGGCTAAACTGGCTGAGATTTTCATGGGCCCAAGGGACAGACACAATCCTGGCTGACGAGATGGGGCTGGGGAAGACTGTGCAGACTATTGTGTTCTTGTATTCTCTGTACAAGGAGGTGAGTGGAGCATCCAGCAATCCCTGAGGTGGCTGAGAGCTGCTCGCTACGGGGCAAACAGCTTGTACTTTGTCTCCCTGAGCAGGGCCACTCGAAAGGGCCGTATCTAGTCAGTGCCCCTCTCTCCACCATCATCAACTGGGAGCGCGAGTTTGAGATGTGGGCACCCGATTTCTATGTCGTGACCTACACGGGGGACAAAGAAAGCCGTTCAGTCATCCGGGAAAATGAGTTTTCTTTTGAAGACAATGCCATCCGGAGTGGAAAGAAGGTCTTCCGGATGAAGGTGGGAGCTAAGTCTGTGCCCTATACTTTTAAAGAGCTTTAAAGATTTCTGCCAGACCCTTTTCTGTTTCTGTAGTCCCCTACTTGGTTCTAACATTCAGACGGGTATAGATTTTCTGCTGGCACAACTCATGCCTCAGCCCTGCTGCTGGCGCTGTGCAGTGCAGTGTAGGTAGCCTCCCCTTTTCTCCTTGGGTCATGTACAGCAGTAGCAGAGGTCAAGGCCGTCCCATTCCCTGCCCTCTTATCCTGGCTTTTCTCTCCCTCTGCTCCTCCAGAAGGAAGCCCAGATCAAGTTCCATGTCCTGCTCACCTCATATGAGCTGATCACTATTGACCAGGCGGTGCTGGGCTCCATAGAGTGGGCCTGTCTGGTGGTGGATGAAGCGCACAGGCTGAAGAACAACCAGTCCAAAGTAGGTAGCAGATGTTCGTGAGCCATTTCTGTGGTGCAGCTGGTGCCACAAAGATATGACACCCCAGCGCTGGTGGTCTATTGCTCCATGCTTTCCTCCCTGGGGGTAGAAAGATGTCCTCACCTTGCACAGGCTCTGCCTGGGGCCCATGTTTTGGTGGCGTTGCTCTCTTTAATGTCCTCTGGCATTAAAAATCTTTCAGTAGTGGAAGAGGTGTCAGCCCGGCTGCCTGCCTGGCAGCCCGACAGTCCTTGGATGGGCTGTCATGGAAGGGAATCAATCCCTCTCCTTCCTCTCCCCTTTACCTGAGGCTAAGTGCAGTCTCTGGGCCCTGGGACCTTCACACAATCCCCAGCGCAGGAGGAGGCAGGCAGTGTGACCCGAGGACGTTCAGGATTGCTGCCTGTGCTCGATGGGGATGGCTCAGAGCAGGACATGCAAGCTGTGGTCTGCTCTGCGTGCCTGGCAGAGGGGAGAGGTCACTACTGAGTCTCTGTGTGAACAATCTGCAGTCCCCAGATGACTAATCAGCTTCTCTGAGCATTTTTCACCTAACCTAATTTCTTTTCCCAGTTCTTTAGAGTATTAAACAGCTACAAGATTGATTACAAGCTGCTGCTCACTGGGACTCCGCTCCAGAACAACCTGGAAGAGCTGTTCCACCTGCTCAATTTCCTGACTCCCGAAAGGTTTAAGTAAGTTGCACTAGGTTCCCCCTCCAAAAAGGGAGAGCAGCCAGGACCTGGTCTCTTGCTGGCCGTTGGGGTGGCTCAGCAGAGGTTTTCCAGTTTCCCGGGGCTCCTGTCTGTGTGGGGGTGCCCAGATCCAGTTACTGCTGTGCCAATGTCGCTTATCTGCGGCGGCAGGCAGATGGCAAAGCGCATTGCCCCCGTGGTTTGTCATGGCAGCTACATGCACATTTTACATAACCCCAGATTTATTCCTGTGGACTACTACTTTTTGAGTCCCGTGGGTAGCTATTGCCTTGCTATCGGTCAGGAGATTTGTGAGTGAGGAAGTGAAACCTGCCTTCTCTCCCCTCTCTCTGAGGAGAAGGGGTACTTTCAGGAGCTTGTTTGGACCTCCTCTTAGTGCATTTAGTGTGAATTTCTCCTCAGCCATCGGTGTGGCTCCTTGGTCTGGCATTCACTCTGCTCAGATACAGGCATGGGAGTGTTATCTCATTGTATACCATGAGGGCTCTGCCCTTGTTTTTAAGTCATAAAGACACATATCTTTGCTCTTGCGTGTCCCATTATCGATCAGCACTCTGTGGTTCTGGCTGCTTTCACAGTAACCTGGAGGGGTTCCTGGAGGAGTTTGCAGACATCTCCAAGGAGGACCAAATCAAAAAGCTCCATGATCTGCTGGGTCCCCACATGCTGCGGCGGCTCAAGGCAGACGTGTTCAAGAACATGCCGGCCAAGACGGAGCTGATCGTGAGAGTGGAGCTGAGCCAGATGCAGAAGTGAGTAATTCCAGCGCTGTGCCTCCGGGGTGCCTGGCTTCCCTCACCCCGCCTTGTCTGCAGCACAGTGGGGCGTCAGTGGGGTTTGACAGGTCAGAGAGACCCCGCTGTCCTCAGGCCTGCTGTGGGAACTGCTGGAGCGCTTTGTGTCTCACCGGGGAGTGCATTCAGCCTGTTTAAATTGGGCTCCGTGCCGTCCTGGCTGCTCAGCAGGAAGCGTTTGATGCTGGCAGCCTGTCGGCATGGCTCGGCTAGTTCTGGGAGGTGCAGAGAAAACGCTGAGGCTGAACTGAACCCCCTTCTCCTGTTCTCGGCGGCAGGGCACCAGCCTGTGCTGCTGGCTTGCCTGGCGTCAGTCTGGAGCATCACTGCTGCCCTAGGGGTTGCTTGCTCAGCTCTGTTTTGGGCTGACTTGCTCAGCTTCAGCGGCATCTTCTGCCGAGGTTGGGGGACTTGCAGGGAAGGGCGCATTGCTTCTTCCCAGCACGGTAGGGCAAGGCTGGGTTTACACCCAGCAGCATGGAGCGTTCCTAGCCGCAGTACCCCCAAGTCCATCCCTCTCACAGGGGCTGCGGTGTCCACAGAGCAATCAAATAAACCCGGCCCCAGGCTAAGGATGCTGAACCGTCGCTTTTAAAAATGTACAAACGGCTCTTTTGAAGCTCCAGTGAAGCGTGTGGTGTTTAATTCACTGCTGTCCTGTTTATGCCAGTCCCACATCTGGCCGAATTAACAAGGGTGCCTGTCCTATCCCTGTTCCTGCAGGAAGTACTACAAATTCATACTGACGAGGAATTTTGAAGCCTTGAATTCGAAGGGTGGTGGGAACCAGGTCTCGCTGCTCAACATCATGATGGACCTGAAGAAGTGCTGTAATCACCCGTACCTCTTTCCTGTGGCGGCGGTGGTACGTCACCTGTATTTGCACCGTGGAGACATTTCTCAGAATATTGTGTGTAAGCCGTCAGTGGGGGCTGTTTCCATGATCTTGCTTTGGTTAATGGTGTGGGTTTTCACGCGAGTGGTTTCATACAAGGATTTTGTCTTTGAAATGCATGTGAATTTCTCTGAAGTTAATGAGTCTCGTCCTCGAAGAGGCTAACCAGGATGCCTTTGCAGGAGGCCCCAGTGCTGCCCAATGGATCCTACGATGGCAATTCTTTGGTCAAATCTTCTGGGAAACTGATGCTGCTCCAAAAGATGCTGAAGAAGTTGCGGGATGGGGGTCACAGAGTTCTGATCTTCTCCCAGGTGAGCATAGGGAAGGATTAATAATAAATACATTTTTAAAAGATTTTTTTTGTTCTGTATGAGAATTTTGTGCTAGGAACAGCTAGAGATAGGTGGAAGAGCTGGTGACAGCTTATCCCCCAGATAGTGTGGCAGCTGTGGCAGTCAAGATGGATGGACTGTGTCCCAGCTCTGTCCCTAGGGATTGCCTGTAATGCTTAAAACCTATTTTTATCTATGGAAAAAGAGGAGATAATAGTAATAATGTTCCCCTTTGGGGAGGGCCATTCAGACATGATTCCCTTATGCTGGCAAAGCTGCCTGTAGAAGACAAGATGTGAGTGTTGCTCCTCTGGCCGTACTCTGCTGTTGTTAGTACTGCCACCACCGTGGCCTCTGGGCTGCGGGCATGGGCCCGGCCAGGGCACGGCAGGTCCTTGGGGGACGCGGGGGGAGCTGGGGAGCTGGGCCATGCAGAGCTGATCATGCCAGGGTTGCCTTGCCCTGCAGATGACGAAGATGCTGGACTTGCTGGAGGATTTCCTGGAGTATGAAGGCTACAAGTACGAGCGGATAGATGGGGGCATCACCGGCGGCCTGCGCCAGGAGGCCATAGACAGGTTTAACGGTACTCATGTTTCTGCCTTGCCGAGGAGAGGGTGCGGGGTGGACTTGCAGCATGCAGCCAGCCCGCAGGGCCGGCGGCAAGGGGTTGTCTGTGCGTCGGTTGTGCTGCGCTGGCAGATCCAGCTTCCTGAGGCACGGCACGGGCTGCTCGTACCACATCGTTAAGCCCTTGAGTTGTGTCCCACAATGAACCCTGAGCGTGCCAATGGCAGGCTGCTTAGTTTGAGGGACTCCTGCGTTTCCCTTCAAGGCCTCGGTAGATGGCAGAGCTTCCCCTTTGGCTCTGGAGCTGCATTTTCTCCAGTAACTGGTTCCCAAGGAACGATGTATTTTTCACTCCTTGCCTTCCCTGCCTGTCGCTTGTCGACTTAGACCGATGGTTTCCACTGTTTTATCCCTATAGCGTGGTACCGCACCTTTCTGCATAAGCCACGCTGCTTTCTGTCTCACCATTTGCCACCTGTGGGTTTGTCTTTCTCAGCTCCTGGTGCTCAGCAGTTCTGCTTTCTCCTCTCTACCCGCGCCGGCGGTCTGGGCATAAACCTTGCTACGGCTGACACAGTCATTATTTATGATTCTGACTGGAATCCCCACAATGACATCCAGGTTTCTGACTTTTCCTTTTCCTTCCCTTATAGTAAGTACCTCTCTGGCTCTGCCCTCTGCACACCTGCACAGGGAAGTTGGTCTCTTCTCTCGAGAGCTGTATTTGTGGGGTGCGTTTCTGCTCAGCCACCCCCTTCCTGCCTCCACCAGCCTTGCCCTGGCCTGTCTGTGGCATGGGAGAGACCTGGCACATAAAACTGGCTCTCTTCTGTGGGCTTCTGGCTTTCTCCGGCTGCTTGTTTACAGCCAGGTGTCTCCTCTTCTTTTGGGGAGCTTCCACTTACGTTTCCAAAAGCCCAGGGCGGACCCTAGCTAAGGGGAAATGGCAGCTGGAGCAGGCAAGCAGCCAGTGCCTCTGAAAATAATGGAAAAGTGAAGAGAAATGCATCTCTCCCATACTCCTCGGCCAGGAGAAGGTCTTCTCCAAAGCTACATCCACTGTTGCCATCCATTTGTGCCAGCATTTCCTTTCCCTGGGTTCTAGGCCAGAGGATGGGCTGGTGCAGGGCGGTGAAGGAGCAGTGCGGGCCTGGTGAATCTGCAGCTGGGGGGGTCCTGAGGCACGTGTCCTCGCTGCCTGCCTTCAGACCCTTCAGTTAGGAGCCTGCATGGGGCAGCTGGCTTGCCTGCACTCAGTGGAGGGGGCCAGTACATCTGAGGAGCCCCTCTCACTCCACCGCCTCATAGCAGCCTGAATACTGAATTCAGCCTTGCCCTTGCAGTGCCCTTGTGCAGCCTGGAGGGGTGAGAAACTCGGACTCCTTGGCTGGCACTGCACGGTGCTGCCCTCAACAGCTTTGTTCTCTGCCCGCAGGCATTCAGCAGAGCTCACCGTATTGGGCAGAACAAGAAGGTGATGATCTACCGCTTTGTGACCAGAGCTTCTGTTGAAGAGCGCATCACCCAGGTGGCCAAAAGGAAGATGATGCTCACCCACCTGGTGGTCCGCCCGGGGCTCGGCTCCAAATCGGGCTCCATGACCAAGCAAGAGCTGGACGACATACTCAAGTTTGGGACAGAAGAGCTTTTCAAGGATGATGTGGAAGGTGAAGTCGGGAAGGCGCTGGGGATGCTCTCTGTGAGGCAGGGCCCTGTCTGAGCTGCTGGGGCTCATTCTCCTCCTCTTATGCCCGCAGGCATGGTGTCTCAGGGACAGCGGATTGCCATGCCAGATGCTGTCACCCCTTTCTCTGACACGCTGTCAACCAAAGGGGGTGCAGTGACTCCTGGCATGAAAAAAAAGCATGGTGGCACCCCACCAGGTATGTAGCCCCCCTTGTTGGGGAGAACCATCCCACTCCCTGGCCCTGCATCCAACCTGAGCTTCCCTGGCTCTGGGAGTAGGCTGTCTCTGGCATGGTGATTTGCACTTTGGTTCTGCTCGCTTTGCTCTCCAGGTGACAATAAGGATGTGGATGACAGCAGTGTGATCCACTACGATGATGCTGCCATCTCTAAGCTTCTGGACCGAAACCAGGATGCGACTGATGACACGGAACTGCAGAACATGAACGAGTATCTCAGCTCCTTTAAAGTGGCCCAGTATGTTGTCAGAGAAGAGGACGGTGTGGTAATGTGATTAGTATCATGTCTTACAATCACACCTCTTTGTATGTCCTTCTGTGTTTCTTCTGCTCCCTTTCCTGTTCTTGTGAGTGTTTCGTCATGGGGCAGGACTCCTCCCTGCTCTCTGTGTATGACTGCTGTAGATTGTTCCGGAACTGGGGATCCCGGGGCCGATGGGACCAGCTGCAGGCAGAGGAAACACAGTTGTCTTTGTCCTGTGCAGCCCATGGTGCAAGCTGGGCTCTGTCCTTGCTGGCACAGGACCTCATTTTGATCAAAGCATCCATAGGCACCTTCTTCTGTCCTTCTGAAGGCTCTTCCCCTGCCGACTGGGAACGGGCATGGCACTGCTTATGTACCGTGCTGTTCTCATTTGTTTTCCCAGTAGCTGACTTGACTTATTTCCCCCACGTGTTTATGAAGCCAATAGTAGGCTGCTGTTCTGGGAGGTCTCTGCAGATCTGTAGTTTTTCCCTCGATGTGAGCGTGGGCACTGCAGGGCGGGATGGATGGCAGTGTTTCGAGCAGCTCATTCTGGGTGGGAGGTTGTCTTGGCCCTGTGACAGCCTTGCACCGAGGTCAGTACATTTGGTCAAAGACCCAGGAGCCGAATTCCATCCAGTGGCTTGGTGCCCTCCCTCCCTCTCTCCCTGGAGTGTCGTTAGAGGACAGGCAGCAGGGCGATGCGGGCAGGTCTGTGGCTGCCCAATCTCAAGCCTCTTGTCTCTTGCTTTGCAGGAGGAGGTGGAACGTGAGATCATCAAGCAAGAGGAGAATGTGGACCCTGACTACTGGGAGAAGCTGCTGCGGCACCATTATGAGCAGCAGCAGGAAGATCTGGCCAGGAACTTGGGGAAAGGGAAGAGAATCCGCAAGCAGGTCAACTACAACGACGCCTCGCAGGAGGACCAAGGTACGGCGGCGGCCGCTTGGCTCCTGTCTGGGCTCGGGGTGGGCAGCAGGCCCTGCGGGCTGGCTCTGAAAAGCTGCACAAACAGGTTCCCTGATGGACATACTGGCTGAGTTGTTGCTTGGCGTTTCTCTGCAGTTTGGTAGACTGTGGTGCTGTACTTCCCAGATTCCTAAACTTACCGGGATAGAAGTTCTTCAAAGATTTTTTTCTTGTTATTTTTTGGTCTGTAAACTCTGTTTTTGCCGGAAGAGTTTAGGAAAAACATGTCTGTAGGCAAAATATTTATAATTGGGTTTTTTTCTGTATAGGAGAATACTAATTTTGGAAAACCTGATAGTGTGATTTCCCGCTTGTTGTGTCCTCCTCTCTCACTTCCTGGCAGTGATGCCAGTCACACCTGTGGGCAGGCTCTCGCCTGTCCTACATGTCCCTCCCAGGCAGGGTCCCACTGCTTGGGCACTCTTCTAACCTGGCCTCCCTTGCGGTTTGCAGAGTGGCAGGATGAGCTCTCTGACAACCAGTCGGAGTACTCCATTGGCTCAGAAGATGAGGATGAAGACTTTGAAGAGAGGCCAGAAGGTCAGAGTGAGTTAATGCGTTTGATACTCCACGAGATTTTGCTCTGCGGGGAGCCCCTGGCACTCAGATGCAGCAGAAACATCTGGGTTGGAGGGACTGGCGTGCTTCTGGGCCTCCATTCCAGGGGAGGTATCCCCACTTGCCTGCCAGGTGAGGAGATTCCCAGGGCAGGGACGGCAACCATCTGTTGCCTTCACTGGCCGTTGCAGGACCTTGCTTTGGTCCACACCGTGGAAGGATGGGGACCACAGGAGGAGCAGGCATGGTACCCCCTCGCCTGGTAAGGGTGGAAGAGTGCCCTGGCTGAGGGGCAGGCCAGCAGGATGGGTGGAAGGGCCTCTGCAGCCTGGGCTGCTGCTCTGCCCAGATTCTGCTGCTGCCAGGAGGGAGTGCAGGAAGGTTGGGGCACAGAGCCATCCGTGTGAGCACTTCAGCCATCCTTCCTCGCTGGCTGAGCCTGTCCATCACTGAGGCTGCTTAACTCTAGGTGGCAGAAGACAATCCCGGAGACAGCTGAAGAGTGACCGGGACAAGCCTCTCCCTCCTTTGCTGGCAAGAGTTGGGGGAAATATTGAGGTGAGCATCAGCCTCAGCCAGAGTGCGTCTGATGCAGTTGTGCCAGGGCTGCCCTGGGCTCGCGGGCTGGACTCCTCTGTGCTGAGTTGCCAGCACATCGGTCCTGGTCCAGCATGCCTGTAACAGCCGCGAGGCTCCGAGATGCCACGCACTTCTGAGGCAGTGTTGTGATCCCAGCAACACCTCTGCTCCCTGCAGGTTCTTGGCTTCAACGCCCGCCAGCGCAAGGCTTTCCTGAATGCCATCATGCGCTGGGGCATGCCGCCCCAGGACGCCTTCAACTCTCACTGGCTGGTCCGGGATCTGCGAGGGAAGAGTGAGAAGGAGTTCAGGTATGGGGTGTCCCGAGCAGTTAGGGCAAGGTCTGTCCTGGGCTCTGGTTGATCATGGGGAACACTTAGCTCACATGTTCAGGACAAACTCTGATCACCCTGTTGCCTTGCCATGTCACCATCTCTGCTGTGCTTCCCAAGGCAAGGCAGCGGCTGTGCTGTGACAAAGGCAGCTGGGCAGCGCAGCACAAGTGCCTGCACACCCCCACGGAGGTTTCTTTTTGGGGAGGCAATGCCTGTTCCGTTTGAGAGGGTTGCTATCGGTCTCTCTCGGCTAAGTCTTAGCCTGGGCGTGACACTCTGCCCTTGCCCACGGGTGAAAGCAGACGGTGTGGGTGTTTGGCTCAGCAGGGAGTCTGTGGGCCAAGCTGGACTGAGGTCTGGGTTGCCTTCTGCAGGGCGTACGTCTCTCTCTTCATGAGACATCTGTGTGAACCTGGGGCAGACGGTGCCGAGACCTTTGCGGATGGCGTTCCCCGGGAAGGGCTGTCACGGCAGCACGTGCTAACTCGGATAGGAGTCATGTCACTAGTAAGGAAGAAGGTGAGTGAGTAAAATTTTAAATTTGCTATTTCAGGTAAGTTCTGGAGGCTTGTGGGTTTCATTGGTTGCTGAATGCCTCTCGCCAGGGATCCTCTGCTGAATCTCCCAGGCTCAGTGCACATCTGTTTTTGACCGGGCGGGAAATGTCTCTGCTGTGTTTGACTTGATGGTGTGCATCTGCCCCAGGTCCAGGAGTTTGAGCATGTCAACGGGAAATACAGCACCCCAGATCTGATTCTTGAGGGCCTGGAGACCAAGAAGTCCAGTGAGATTGTGTCTTCAGATCCCAACACCCCTGTCCCGGCCAGCCCAGCACATATGCACGTGGGACCTGTGGCCCTTGCAGGTAGGTGTGCCTATAGGCTTCCAGGGAATTGTGGCTTTGGTCTGTCTTGGAATGGAGGTGGTCCAAGACACCAGAAGGTTTTGCAGGTGTCTACCTACGCTGGCAGTGTGTGCGGCCCTCTGGGGTCCCTGTCAATAGCTTCCTTGCTTTGCTGTTGCTACAGACAAAATAGAAACGCAACTCGGGTTCCAGGAGGAAAAGGACCAAGTGGAGCAGAAGTCCAGGAAGGTGTCTGACAGCCAGGTAGGGTGGCTTCTTTCAACATCTCCTCTGGGAGGCCTTCTCATGGCCTGCCCGGAAACTCGGAGTGCTCCCTGAGGAAGGAGCAAGGCTGGGCTGATCTGGTGTGGGCGCTTTACCTTAAGGTGCCTGCGAGTGCCGAGAAGGTGGAAAGCGAAGAGCACACAGAAAGTTGCGACAGCAAAGAGAAACCGAGGGAAGTGAAGCAAGAGGAGAGTGAAAAGGCTGAGCCTTCTCCTGAGCCTCTGGTGAAAGGTGAGTCTCTGTGGCTCGGATGAATGTGGTCCCCGTGCGTGGGCTCCCCTCTGAGCTGTGGCTGGGACTTCTGTGGGGCTGTGGCAGCCAGCAGTGACATTGATTCACACTGGAGAAGTTCTGCAGCTGAAGTTGTGTGGACACCAGGGAGTGCACCCTACCAGCCTCAGATATGCTTTGCCTCTGGTGGGACGCTTCTGCACTTGCATCTTACTTGGGTCTTCCTCTTCTCCACATTACAGTGGGAAACCTGAATGTCGCAAGGTCCTGTAGCAATTCCTGAAAAAACAACAATTCCAGGTTGTAAATAAGGAGAAATGCTCATTTTGGGGAGTATTTTCTGTTCCTAGCAATATGTTCCTCCAGGTATCTCAAAGAAGAGGGAAAACTAAATAAGTTCTCTGAAGAAAATGCAGAAGAATATTCTGTTTGAAGTTTTTTGAATGCCTTGAACATACAAACAATATAATCACTTTACTCTAAAAGGGAAAGTCTATCCAGGCAAGAAGTTATTGTTCCCTGAAGAGTGTTTTGCACGTCAAGCTTTTCTCATGTCCTGTTCCCTTCTGCAGATGAGGGGATTCAAGAGAAAGAGAAGCCTTTGGAGAAGCCGGAGTTGAACAGCAGCCCAGGGAAAGGGGAGGACAAAGAAGTCAAACCAGGTGAGATGCAAGGAGGCTTTGGGGTGAGAAGTGGTGCGAAGGGACTCCAAAGCAAGGCAGGTGCTTGGCGCAGAGGTGAGGGAGCACGTGCACGGCATGATGGTGAGGATGGCTGTCAGCACCCACAGCAGCTGGTGCTTGCCTTCTGGCAATGCTTGGAAGCCACAAGCGGGAGCAAGACCCTGCTACCGTGGGCACTGCCTGTACTTGCCGTGCAAACAGTAGGATCTGCTGGAAGAGGCAGGTGGATGACTGCTGTGGAGCAGAGAGCAGACTGGTGGCTTTTCTAACAGCGGCTTTAGCAGGGAGTTCCTCTGGCAGCTGATGGGGCAATGATGACATCGGTCAGTCTTTTGGCAGAGTATGGTTAGGCAGGAGCAATTTCTTGTGTTTGCCAAGCAGAGGATGCCAAGGTGGAGGAGAAGGAGCAAAGCGAGGCTCAGCAAAACGGTGACAAAGAGGAAGAGGAGGATGGAAAGAAGGATGACAGAAACGTGAACTTCCGATTCATGTTCAACATTGCTGATGGTGGCTTTACAGGTCAGAGCAAGAGACAAGGCATCGGCTGCTCCTGCATAGGTTCTGCACAGAAGCTCTGAACCTGTGCAAGAAATGTGAATCATTTAAAAAGCAGCAAGGTGTCCCGGTTTTGCCCTGTGCCTGTGGCTGCCCGGGAATTGTCATCACTTGCCCTGCCTGATGCGCTGTGCGATGTCCCCGGCAGCCCTGCTGCCTGACCGGGCTGTCTCGCTTCTGCTTCCGCAGAGCTGCACACGCTGTGGCAGAATGAGGAAAGGGCTGCCATCTCCTCTGGCAAGATCTACGACATCTGGCACCGCCGACACGACTACTGGCTGTTGGCAGGAATTGTCACGTACCCTTTGACTTGCTGGGAGCGTGCTTCCCACCGTCGGGTGGCAGGGAGGTGGCGAGGCGATGGAGGTCTCCACAGGGTGCGGGAGCTGGGGTGACAGCGTGGTGACGAGCAGGGAGGGGGTTTGGCAATGCGGTGTCACTGCGGGGTGGTGGGCACGCCGTTGACTGGCCGGTCCTTCCCTTGACAATCCCTCCACACCAGTCATGGCTATGCCCGCTGGCAGGACATCCAGAATGACCCACGCTACGTGATCCTGAACGAGCCGTTCAAGTCGGAGATACACAAGGGGAACTACCTCGAGATGAAGAACAAGTTCCTTGCCCGGCGGTTCAAGGCGAGTTGCAGGTCCAGGGCTGGTGAGTCCTTACTGGTGGGGGGGACCAGAGCGGTGCCCCAAAGCCTGGGGGAGCCCGCCAGCAGCTTCTGGTAGTGCAGCAGGGAGCAGTTGTGGGCTTTGCGAGGGGCTCATGGTGGCCAGAGGAGAGCAGGCACCTGGCAGCCGGGGCTCGGTCCTGGGGAGCTTGCAGGCACTGGACGGGGCTGGCTGCCATGGGCTCCTCTCTGCAAGTGGGCTGGGCTGGGTGCTCTGCCTGCTCCTGACACATGCGATGCTGTGGAAATGCTGCCTAGATCCCTTTCTGGGATGCTTGGTGCCTGAACAGGATAAGAAAATATAAGGACTAAGCCTGTTCTCCCAGGAGTTTTGGGAAGTGAGGCCAGTGGGGAGCACAGCAAGGCAGAGGCTGTGCTGGCATGAACTGTGTGGCCAGCTGGAGCCTGCAGTGCGGTACTGGTTTACACTGGTATGGGTTCTGGTCCTGAATCCTTCCCCTCCTGTACCTCCCAGCTGCTGGAGCAGGCCCTGGTGATCGAGGAGCAGCTGCGGAGGGCTGCGTACCTGAACATGACCCAAGACCCCAATCACCCGGCCATGGCCTTGAACGCCCGTCTGGCTGAAGTGGAGTGCCTTGCCGAGAGCCACCAGCATCTCTCCAAAGAGTCCCTGGCTGGGAACAAGCCCGCAAACGCCGTCCTGCACAAGGGTACGTGCTGGCAGAGGCAGGGCAGTAGCCTGCCCCAGGGGGCTGGGAAGGGTTTGCCACCCTGACCGAGGGGAAATCCAGCCGGGAGGTTGTCCCCGTCTTGCATTCCCTTAGCCAGGAGCTGCCTGCTCCTCCCCAGCTCGCTTTGCTGGTGAGGGCGCCGGGAAGTGGCATGCCACTGCTGCAGCTGGTAGTGGTGGGGATCCACAGCGCTCTTTGCCATCAGCTCCTGGAGCTTGCCAGTCCCCGGGGCTGGGACGCCGGGGGTGCTCCTGCCTGAGCCCCCTGCCTGAGCACCACCTCGCTCTGCTCGCAGTGCTGAACCAGCTTGAGGAGCTGCTGAGCGACATGAAGGCCGACGTGACACGCCTGCCCTCCATGCTGTCCCGCATCCCGCCCGTGGCCGCCCGGCTGCAGATGTCCGAGCGGAGCATCCTTAGCCGCCTGGCCACCCGTGGGGGGGACCCCGCCGTCCAGCAGGTCAGCGGGGATGGGGACGGAGCCCCTCACCAGGGGTGGTGGTGGGGCCAGGGCTGCAAGTCAGCAGCTCTTCTCCCTCTGTACCTCCCCAGGGCTCCTTCGGCTCCTCCCAGATCTACAACAACAACTTCGGGCCAAATTTCCGAGGTCCCGGGCCAGGTGGGATTGTCAACTACAGTCAGATGCCTCTGGGACCGTACGTGACTGGTAGGTCGGGGTTTTGAGCAGATGCTCCCGGGCAGAGAAATTCAGTGGGTGGATTTGAGTGGGCCAGGAGCATCGGTAAAGGATCGCGGGCAAGCAAGGTATTTCTCTCCTTGCAGATATTTAGCCGTTCCCATGATTTTCCTCTGCAGCTCCCGTTTCCAGCCGAGGTAAGGCTGTGCTTGCTGCTCTCCGCATTCCGTTCGTGGGAGCCTTGTGGGAAAACCTATGCAGACAGGCGAGGGGGTGGAGGGGGCCGTAGGAGGGCTCCGCTCTGGGGTGCCTCCCTGAGTGCTGGGGTGTGGATGTGGCCTCTGGCTCCAGCAACCGCAGCAGGTACCGGCGGCGGAGGTGGGAGCAGGGGCAGGATCCTTCCCGAAGCCCTCGGGCTGGATGCCTGAGCTGGCTGCCCTCGCCCCTCGTTTGGTGTGGGGAGGGTCCGGAGCCCGGCTGATGGGCAGGTCTCCCCTCTCCTTGCAGCACCCCCCGGGGGCCGCTCCCCAGCCCCCCGGCCGAAAGCTGCCCTGTCGCTGGAGGAAGGGCAGGGGAAGCGCGGTGGCGTTGCCTACGTGGAAGACGAGCTGCCGCCGGCGCTGCCGGGTTCTCCCGCTCCCGCTTCAAGTGTGCTTCGACCGATGTGACCCCCCGCCGGAGCGGCTGGGACAGGGGTTTCATTTCCGTGTACATTTTTTGCACTTTCTTATTGAAGACTTGAAGAGTTTGTCTGGGCAAGGTGGTCTGAGCTGAGAAGGGAGGAAGTCACGGTGTTTATGTCTGGTTTTGTTGGCACGTGTGGGGTGTGAGGGGAAGCTGGAAGGTGTCCTGCTTCCCGCTCGCTGCTCCAAGGGTGCCCGTCCAGGGCTGAGCCGGCTCCTGCTCCCGAGCTTCCCCGTAAAGTCCATTTCTACGTCCTCGTGGTGTTTGAGCAAGTGCATGCCTGCTGCCAGCCCCGCTGCCGGAGCGTGCCGGCCCAGCCCCGGTGGGAGCGCCGGCATGTGCCAGCACGGCCGCACAGAGCCCCAGCGCTGTCCCGGCAGCAGCGTGGCTGTGGCAAGGCTGGGGCTCCTGGCGTGCCGGGCTTGGGGCACACGGGTGGAGGTGACACGGGTGGGAGGGAGAGGATGGCGGGAGCCGGGACGGGGAGGCCTGCGAGCGCGGTGACACCGACTGCGCCGCGGTGGCAGCCTCTCGCTGGTGGCAGCTGTAAGCAACACCCCCGCATTCACTTCGTGCTCCGTGTGTCCCGGTTTCTGTTCTCTGTGTTTTAATAAATCCTTTGGGAAGGATGCAGCAGGAGCCTGGCAGGGCGCACGGCTAGGGGGGCGAGGGCAGGGGTCCCGCTGCGGGGGGCGGTGACAGGGTGGCCCTGGGGGATTGTCCTGGCTGCGGTCACTGCCCCTGCCCACACACGCGTGTGCATGCGCACACAGGCATGCACACACGCACGCACACACACACACAGGGTCCATCACCGGCTGGCGGCCGCTGAGCTGCCCCCTCCCCAGCCCAGCAGCCCCGGCCCCCCCCGCTTTGTGCACACACACACGGACAGACGTAAATTGTGTGTGTGTGTGTGTGTACGTACATATATATTGTAATTTTTATGTGGTTGCATATACACGTACATATATGTACATATATCTACATAATCTACATACATATGTATGTATATCCCTCTACAGATATACAAAAATGTGTATGTATCTATATGTATACACACATGCGTAGCTATACATAGGATTGTAATTTTTAGATACGTGTGTGCATATATATATAAGCATACACAGGTATAAATAGGTGTTGATACACAGATATAAAGGTATAGGTATTTATGTACAGCTATATGTAGGTGTGTATATATATACACATATCTGTATATTTTTATACGTGTGTGTATATAATTGTAATTTTAATACCTGTGTGTTCATGTGTATTTATATATGCTTATGTACATATATAAGTAAATGTATAGGGAGTGTGTATATATAGGCATAATTATGGGTAGATAGGCATAGATCTATAGGTATAGATGCATAGATATGTATTTACACAGATGTATATACGCATATGTATCTGCATGTATATATACACGTATATATTTGTATTTTACATATGTGCATATATACACACATATGTAGATATCTATATACATATCTGTATCTCTGGATATATAGGTATATAGATCTCTGTACGTATACAGAGACACATATATATGTATTTGTAATTTTTGTATATTTATACATAAGTGTAGATATAAATAGATAAAAGTGTATAGATTAGCTACACATATATAGTATACATGTGTATATACAGATACACATATATATAGATATATTTGTAATTTTATACATATATATGAGTATGTTTATGTATGCATATAAATATAGATATAAATACACATATATAGATGAAGGTATGTAGGTAAAGATAGAGGTAAATCAACATCTCTAAAGGGGTGTGTGTGTGTATGTGTGTGTGTACACAGACCCCCCCCAAACACGTACATGGAGAGAGAGATTTGTTATGGTTTTAACGTGTTATTTGTGAGAGACTCTGTGTGTGCGTGCGTGCATACGCATACACCCTCTTGCCATGTATTTATATATACACACACACATATTTATGGTAGGGATATAACTATAGCTGCATCTACATATATAGTGGATGAGCACACACATGTATATATACATGTCTATGCACAGAACTACAGTTTTGTACGTAGATTTACATAAATTTATAATTTTTATATGTATGTGTGTGCATATATAGACACGTCTGTGTATGTGTATATATATGGATATAGATATATATATAGGTATTGGCAAAGATAAGTGTGTTTCTGCACACAGAGGGAGAGAGAGTACACATATAGATAGATATCTATAGCTATATCTGAATTACGAATGTGTTTATATATATATAGGTATAGATACAAGTATATAGTTCTGTAGCTAGGTATTGATATAGATATATCTGCACGTATATATGTATATACACATATATCTGTATATACATACATTTGTGTATATATTTGTAATTTTTATGTGTGCACATATATAATACAAATATATATGTAGCTAGGTCAGTATATTTACATGGCTATGTACACATCTATATATGGATATATACATATAGCTATATAGATATATATACAAATACACATGTCTACATTTGTGTGTTTGTATACATATTATATACGTAATTTTTATAGATGTGTGCATATAGAGCTGCCTACATATATCTATACATAAATAGGTACTGATATCTGTGTAAAGATTGGTATAACTGTAGGGATATACGTAGAGACAGATCTACATCTATATATACAGCTGTAGATATATGCGTATATGTATGTACACACTTGTCATTTATGTATGTGTGTGCATGTATAGCTACATCTATATGTAAATATAGCTAAAGCTACTTGTAGGTACATTGTCGTACCTACACAGCTGCGTATAGATATGCACATAGATGTATGCACACAGGTGTATAAAATGTGTGAATATAGGTATATTCATGTGCATACGTGTGTGTCTGCGTGCACACACGCGCTCACACACTTGCCCACTCGTGCACACACACGCACACCACCCCAAGCCCAGCCACGTGCTTGGCCGGGGCTGCCCCCCACCCCCTCCCGCTGTCTCCCGTCCCCCCATCCCTGGGAGCGGGTGCTCCCGCGGGACTGCAGCTCCCGCGGTGCCAGTGCCGGGTGGGCATTGCCGGCGCCGCAGGCAGGGCAGAGGCGAGGGGCCGGGGCGCAGGCTGGGGAACAGCTTCGTGTTGTCGGCCTCGTGGGCGTACAGCACCCGCTCGCGCCCCCCGCGCCCGCGCCCACCACCTCCAGCAACACGGGGGGGGTGGGAGCGACGCATGCAACGGGTCCCCGCGCCACACCGGCGGCACCCGCGGCGGCTTTGGCTGCGGGCAGGGCGGTCGAGCAGCTTCGGGGCTCGCCCTGGCGCGCTCCCTGCCAGCGGCCGTCCCTGCGCCCCGGCGCCAGGTCGGGTGGAAGCGGTACGATGGTCCGGGGCAGCGCGGGCGGGAGCGCTGGCTCTCGGCGCTCGCGGTGTGTTGGGCTCGCGGTGCAGACCACACTCTCCACTTTGCTCCAACAAAGCGTAAGCAAGCGAACGGGCGGTGAGGGCTGCGCGGCGGGTGGCGCGCTTGGGTGCGCGCTTAGGATCTGTAGTCCTTCTTGCTGTAGGGTTTGTTGCCCAGGATGCTATCGATCTCGTGGACGATGGAAGACGACAGCTTCGGAAGGACCTGCGGGGGACACGGTTGGGAGTCAGGATCATGCACACGGGAGGATACAGCCGGCGGTGGCATGCTGCCGTGCCACGCTTACCGCCTCCACCCTGCCACCTTGATGCTACAAGCCCCGGCTTGCCGGCTGAGTGACCCAGTTATGGAAAGCCTAGGTTGGGCTCATCCCCTGCCCTCGCAGCCCAGCAAAGCCTCGTCGCTGCCGCTCAGCTTCAGATCAAGCAAAACCCGTAATTTTTTGTTTTGAGCCAGGTTCGCAACCTCCTTTTCCTACGCAGCGGGTTGCAGCAGCGAGCGTTGCAGGCCTGGGCACGGCAGGAGCTCGTGTCACAGGAGCGGGCGCCGCGGCAGCAAAGCGCGCCCAGGCAGGCGCTGCCCCGTTAGAGCCCTGTGAGCGGGGTCTGCTCGCATCCCCCCGGTGAAGCCTCCCCCGGCGCGTGCTGCCGGCGTGCCGAGGCGGCGGGGAGCACTGACCTGTATTGCTCCAATGTTCTCCATCAGCTGGTCGGCGTTGGAGGCGCCCAGCAAGACGGAGCTGACACCCTCGTTGCGCAGGCACCAGGCTGGGGAAGGAGCGAGAGCAGAGCCTGAGTGTGGTCCGGCTGCCCCCCGTGTCCCCCTGGCTCCCCCCGGCTCCCCCCAGCCCCTTACCGATGGCGAGCTGGGGCAGGGTGCAGCCCAGGCGCTCGGCGATGGCCTGCAGCTCCTTCAGCTTCGCCTGCTGCCGCCGGCCCTCCTCGCTCAGGATCTTGTCCTTCAGCCACTGGTATCCCTGGGGGGGCGGGAGGGGGCTCAGAGGGGGTGTCATGGTGGGATCGGGGTGTACGGGGACCTTGCGCAGGCAGGGCATCCCCAAACTCCCCAGGTCATGGCTTCTGGACCTCTTGCTCCCATGGGGACCTTGTGATCCCCCTGCTCCCCCGGCTTGCCTGTTCTGTCACGACACCACCCCGGGTGGGCTCACCTTCAGCGAGGCGCGGGAGTAGGGGGGGATCCCCCCGTCGTACTTCCCCGAGACAATGCCACAGGCCAGCGGGGACCAGGTCATGGCTCCGACGCCTGGAGACAGAGCAGAGCGAGGAGGGTGACACTGCCGCGCCCCCAGCTCCCCCGGGCACACGACATGCCCTGCCTGGCCACAGCAGCGCCAGGCTTTGGGGAGCACCATGCTTTTGGGGGTCCCGGCACGGGACGCCCACTGCCATACCTATCTTGTGGAAGAGCTCAGGGAGCTGCACCTCCACCTTCTCCCGCTGGAACATGTGGTACTCGGCCTGCTCACAGATCGGCGGGATCAGGTTGAACTGCCGGGCCACCGAGTATGCCTCCTGTTGAAGAGCCAGGAGCCTCAGTGCCCTGCCGCCCCCCCCCGAACCCCCCACTTACCC
>VFFE01007676.1:2311360-2323731 GCA_008921705.1 Burhinus oedicnemus | reverse complement strand
TAATTTGAGCTCTGCTGATAAGTATTTTCTTTTTCTTTCTTTCTTTCTTTCTTTTCTTTCTTTCTTTCTTTCTTTCTTTCTTTCTTTCTTTCTTTCTTTCTTTCTTTCTTTCTTCCTTCCTTCCTTCCTTCCTTCCTTCCTTCCTTCCTTCCTTCCTTCCTTCCTTCCTTCCTCTTTCTTTCTTTCTTTCTTTCTTTCTTTCTTTCTTTCTTTCTTTCTTTCTTTCTTTCTTTCTCTCTTTCTTTCTCTCTTTCTTTCTCTCTTTCTCTCTTTCTCTCTTTTCTTTCTCTCTTCTTCTTTTAGAATTTAGCTTAATAGATTGTATACAAGTATTAGTGTTTATTTGTCGGTGGGAATGTAGGAGGTAGGAATTTTGAGTTTATTTGCTTGTCGATACTGACCTCTTTTGTGCCTTTAGAACTGGCATGCATGTATCCAAAATACAATTTGCTTTTTAGCACCTACCAGTCATTAGGCTTCATCACTATCGATTAATAAATTATTTGAGGAGGAGATATTTTTAATATAAAGAGCCATAATGTGATGGTATATTTTGATGCTCTTTTCTGTGCACAGTAGATACAGATTTTTGTTATTGTTTACATGGTAAAATTAAATGAGTTGCTTTGTTCTCTGACACTTGAAGAAAGACTATTTACAAATCTACAAGTTTACCCAGGTAATAGCTGTGTTTATAACTGATTTTAGCTGTAAAATTTGACCCCCTTGGAATGGAGGTTGATGTTTTGCAAGGGCATGTAGTGACAGGACAAGGGGGAACGGTTTTACACTGAAAGAGGGGAGATTTAGGTGAGATATTAGGGGGAAATTCTTGACTGTGAGGGTGGTGAGACCCTGGCCGGGGTTGCCCAGAGCAGCTGTGGCTGCCCCATCCCTGGAGGTGTTCAAGGCCAGGTTGGACGGGGCTTGGAGCAACCTGGTCTATGGGAGGTGTCCCTGCCCATGGCAGGGGGTTGGGACTGGATGGGCTTTAAGGTCCCTTCCAACCCAAACCATTCTGTGCTTTTCACATGGGGGAACAGCCCCGCTGCCCTTGGCCCAAGCCTGAACTGGGTTATTGGGGGTGCCCGGCCCCGTGCCCCATCGCTCCACCTGCGCTGCTGGGGGAGAGCGGGAAGAGACGTGCTGGGCAAAACGGCCTCGTGCCCTCAGAGGAGCCACGGCCGCCTCAACGGGCGGGCAACAAGAAGGACAAAAGTCATCTGAAATCCTGATACACCTCGCGCGGCGCCCTGCATGCAAAATTAATGGCGCGCCAGCTCTGCAATGAGTGCTCGTCAGACGGGTACAGCATCTCTGCAGCTGCCTGCTCCAACCGCCCCATCCTTAAAAGCGCGGAGCGTGTTTGCGCTTGCAACTTCCCAACAGCAAAACGGAAAATCAAGTGAGAAGCTCAAAGATCATCGACCAAGCACGAGGCAACGGCGCCGCTCTGCTGCCGCACGCGCCACACGATCGCTTTTCGTGCCAAGGGCGGCAGCTCCTCCCGACCTCGGCGCGGCACAGGGAAATCCGTGAAATCCTGCAAGCCAGGTGTAAAACCAGCGCTAAGCAGCATCCCCGGCTCCATCCCCACATCTCGGGTCGGGTGCGCTCGGCCCTCGCCGCGTTCGCTGCCCCGGCAGGCACCGGCGCTGCCTTACCTGTACTTCATGCCGGTGGTGCGGGCGGTGCTGTCGGCCAGGGAGAGCCCGTGCATCCGCAGGAACTCCTCCAGCGTCTTCGCCCGCGCCGCCGCCCGCACGTCCCGCAGCCGCCGCAGCTCCAGCCCGTCTGCCGGCCGGGGGGCCGGCGGCAGCCCCCACTCAGGAGGGTGCCGGCTGGCCACGCTGCGCAGGCTCTCGCTGTAGGTCATGGAGAGCATCCCGCCGCCCGAGCGCGGGCTCTGCGGGCCGGCCCCGCTGCCAACTGCTCAGCAATGCTACGGAGAGAGCTGGGAAAGCGCCACGCTGCCACGCCGGGCTCTGCCACCGCTCATGGGAGAGCCGTGCCCGCGCCTCAACGCTGGAGCCCCCGCGGCACCCACCCTGGCGAGGATCCGCGGCGGGTTCTGTGGCACGAGGAGGGAAGAGCAGGAAGCCTGGCAAAGCCAGTCGCTTCAGCGGAGCAAAGCCTTGGCGGCGGAGCCGAAGAGCAAAGGCAGGGAGGCGATGGGCAGCCGCCCCGAGCCCGGCAAAATGCTGCAGCCTGGCACGTGCCCTGGCTGTGCTGTGTCCCAGCTCGGACCAGCTGGGCTGCCACGGACCAGTGCCGAGTGGCGTTCCTCAGGGGTCAGTACCGGGACTGATGCTGTTTAACATCTTTGTCGGTGATGTGAATGGTGGGATCCAGTGCACCCTCAGCAAGTTTGCCGACGACACCAAGCTGTGTGGAGCGGTCGACACGCTGGAGGGAACGGATGCCGTCCAGAGGGACCTGGACAGGCTCCAGAGGTGAGCCTGTGCCAACCTCATGAAGTTCAACAAGGCCAAGTGCAGGGTCCTGCACATGGGTCGGGGCAATCCCAAGCACAAATCCAGGCTGGGGAGAGAATGGATTGAGAGCGGCCCTGAAGAGAAGGACTTGGGGGTGTTGGTGGATGAGAAGCTCAATATGACCCAGCAATGTGCACTCGCAGCCCAGAAAGCCCCCCGCATCCCGGGCTGCATCCCCAGCAGCGTGGGCAGCAGGGCCAGGGAGGGGATTCTGCCCCTCTGCTGCGCTCTGGGGAGACCCCCCTGGAATACTGTGTCCAGCTCTGGGGACACCAACATCAGAGGGACATGGACCTGTTGGAGCGGGGCCAGAGGAGGCCACCCAGATGCTGCCAGGGCTGGAGCCCCTCTGCTGGGAGGCCAGGCTGGGAGAGTTGGGGGGGTTCAGCCTGGAGAAGAGAAAGCTGCGGGGAGACCTCAGAGCCCCTTCCAGTCCCTCAAGGGGCTCCAGGAAAGCTGGGGAGGGACTCTGGATCAGGGAGTGGAGCCATAGGATGAGGGGGAACGGTTTTACACTGAAAGAGGGGAGATTTAGATTAGACATTAGGAAGAAATTGTTGACTGTGAGGGTGGTGAGACCCTGGCCGGGGTTGCCCAGAGAAGCTGTGGCTGCCCCATCCCTGGAGGTGTTCGAGGCCAGGTTGGACGGGGCTTGGAGCAACCTGGTCTGGTGGGAGGTGTCCCTGCCCATGGCAGGGGGTTGGGACTGGGTGAGCTTTAAGGTCCCTTCCAACCCAAACCATTCTATGGTTCTATGGTTTGGATCCCTGTGAGGGATGCGGGGAGCCCTGGGAGCCGGCTGGGGTGGGACGAGCGGTCGCGTAAGTGCTGCCGGTGAGGATCCAGCACCACGTGCTGGCAGGTGGGAGAGGTCAGGACAGGAAAGGTGGCCCCATGGGGCTCCCTGGAGAGGGCGGGCATCTGCAGAGGGGCCGTGGGCGCCGGGTGCACGCCGATGGCCGCCATGCCTGCGGCAGGCTGCCGCAACCTGCACTGCCAGCCAACAGCTTCCCCACAGCCACGGCACCAACCTCCCAGCCCATGCGGGCTGCCGAAAATAGCCTGCCGCAGAGCGGGCTCCTCGCACCCTGGAGGTGCTCGCCGCCTCTACGGCTGGGATCTCGCCGGTGGTGGCACCGGCATCGGTTTCCCTGCTGCTCTCTGCAGCGTCCCTCACGCTCAGTGTCTGAAAGAAGCAGCGGGGACCGGGGCCAAAACCACAGCACTGGTACCGAAGAGGCTGCTGGGAGCTGGGAGTGCACCGTGCCAGAGCTGTGCCGGCATTGAGCTCCGGCTGGGCTCCCACCGGTGGTTTTTTCTTTCCCTGCGAAGCTCAAATCTATGGTAGCAGGAGCCAAAAGCAAAGTGCGCTTTCCCATTGAGGTGTGACCTCAAGAAAAAAGAAGCAGAAAACCCAGAAGATAGAGAGCAGCAGCTGGCAAGGGGTGACCGAAACCCCGGGGAGCTCCTGCGATACCCAACGCCACTGGAGACCCTCCCACCCTGGCTTCCCATGCTCTGCAGCAAGGGCTTGGGAATGCGGGAGGATGTGGAAAGGCAACCCCTCTCCTGTGACAAAGCCAAACCGAACGCCGGTCACCAGCCTCCTCTTCCTGCCGTACCTCAAAACCGGAGTCCAGAGCCGGCACCGGCGGCACCAGCCCTTCTCTGCGGCTGGTGGGTTTAATTAGGGCAGTGCCAGTGGCTCCTGCTGGGCATGGGTGCAGCACCCAACCCTGGGGGGATCCTCTTGTCCCCAGCGGGACCCCCTCGCCCCCGATGGGATCCCTTTGCCCAACAGCAGCCGGGAAAAGCCTGAGGCGGCTGCACCGCTGGGCTACAGCTTCACCGCGCTGCCATGAAGTGGCTGGAGCAAGTGGAGCCGGGGGGTTTGGTCTGGGCTGCTTTGCGGAACGGGGCGGGAATCCACCGGCCGCCTCATTTCGACACCTCCCTGATTTTCAGCTGAGCAACGCTACAGGGCGGCAGAGAGAGCGCAGAGGCAGCGGCATCGTCCATGGGCAGTTCGTTAGCAGAAATCCTGACACCGCCTGAGGGATGAGGAGCAGTGGGGGCTGCAGGAGGTGCCGAAGCCCAAGCAGCGCCGTGCCCAAGCGGGAGAGGCTGTTCTGCAGGGAAGGAGTGGGCACGGGGACGGGGCACAGGCTCTGTGGGATAACAGGGGACCGTTACTGCACGTCAGGGGCACAACAAGTGGGTGACAGTCGGGTGCACGCCGGGGTAGCTGCTTGGACAGGCGTCTGTCCGGCCCGGCTTGACAAGCTGGGAACTTGTTGGCAATCAACAGCCCACCTAAAACCAAAAAGACCCCAAACCCCAAACGAAAACCTCCCCAAGCCAACAAATCCCGAGCCGCCCCGCACAGCAAATCCTCCCTGCTGCCCGCAGCGAGCTGCACTGCCGGCTGTGCCCGTCCCCGCTCGCCGCCCATGCTGCCAGCCCCGACTCACCCGCGCACCGGGGATGCTGCTCATCGGCGGCAAAGCTCTGTGTGGCTGGGCTGCCCCGGGGCAGCTATAAGAGACGCGCGGCTGCCGGGTTTTTTTGCATTAGGGGAGTGTCGGCGCTTGGCGTCCAAAGCAATTGGCGGCTGTGACGGGCCCCCCCAGAGCCCAGCGTTCTCGCCGCGCTCCATTAGCCCTATTAGGGGATTTTCTTCCTCGCAAAGGGGAGCTAAATTATTCATGGCCGCTTCGCTAAAAGCCCGAGGATGCGCTGCTGCTTTATCAAACCTGGCATCGCTGCCGCTGCCCGCAGCTGACCCTCACCCCACAGTGACAGGTCCTGCACCGCTGGCATGTGGAACGGCAGGGACAGCTGGGGGTGCCGGGGGCCATCGGGGAGCAGAGCCGGTCCCCTGCGGTGGACACAGCCCTCCCCGTGGTCCCCACGGTGGCAGGGTCAGAGCTGGGCTGTGGCAGGACCAAAACACGGACTCCTTTGGGCAGGAGCCCCGAAATGGGGCCGGGTGACAGACACTGGTGGCAGCTGCCTGCAGGCAGCCTGTGGGCAAGCTGGCTCCTGCCTGTCGGCCTCGGGAGCCTTTCACACCAGATGTGTCCAGCGGTTCAGGTGCACGGCTGTGCCAAAACCCACCCGCAGCTCGGGTTTGGCAGTGCTGGTGGTGGCGCATTGGAGGGACAGGCACGCTCGCGGTGCTGCTGAGCCACCCCCGTGCCGGCCGGCCAGCCTCTCCTCCCGCTGCGCACGGGGACAGAGCAGGGACGCCACGGTTCCCTTGGGGGGCAGCCCTCTGCCCCCCGCCCCAGCACGGCTGGGCCAGACCTGAAGTGCCTGGGAGCACCGAAGCAGCTGCTGGCACAATGCGTGGGGAAAAGTGCCGCCTTCATTTCAGACGGTAAAAGGATTGCAGGGAGGGGGGGGAAAGCGTTGCCTTCTGTACCACTTAATGACGCTTCTCTTAATGGAAGGAGCAGCGGAGCGGCTGGCCGGGTTCCTGGAGCTGCCCTTGGGAAAAGCCAGCAGGCTCTTCCCAGCGCAGCATTGGTGCAGGATGCTCCCCCCGAGTCGAGCCGAGCCCTGCACCCCCGCGGTGGCTACCCCCCAGTAGCCCTTTGGCCATGCAGGGGCTGCCGGGGCTTCAGCCGTGTTTGCTCGCCGGGGGGATTTTGGGGAAGGGAAGGGCTGGGTTACCTGTAGAACTGGAGCTGGCGCTTGGGGCTCCCGTACCTCGCGCTTCCGACAGCAAAGGGGAGAAAGAAGAAAGATGCCACAAACCCCATTAGAAAAGTGGAGCGGGACCGAGTGGCAGAGCCGGCGGCCGCAGGAAAGGTCGGTGGTGCCCACCCGTGCCACATCCCCGCGGGCACCGGGGTGCTCCCCAAAACTACCCACTCTTCCCATAACAGGCATCAGCGCCCAAAAACGCTGCTGCTGCCACGTGGGTTTTTGCAGTCCTGGAAGTTTTTGCACAAAGCATGCCGGGGCAGTTTTAGGATGCCACGGCCCCGGGTTTGAAGCCCCGCAGAGCATCCCCAGCGCCGCCCTGCACCCTTACCTGTAAATCATCCCTGGGGAGCCCGTCTGCCGCAGCGAGAGTCGCGCCGGGGAGTCAGTGGTGGATTCGGGATACATGGAGCCAGCCTGGGCTCCCCAGAGCCGCTCGCCGCCTCACCCCTGCCACAGGGGAAGAGAAAAAGAGGAAGAAATGTTTTTTTTTTTCTGGGCGCGTGCATGACGGTGCTTCCTGTTGCAGGAGCTCGCGAGCCGGATGGGCACGCGGCACGGGCAGCGGTGCAGGCAGGGCACGGCAGCCCTGCCAGCCCCAGGGCTCCCAGCCTGACCTGCCGCTGATCCCATCCCTGTCCCACCCCTGCCCTGTGCCAACCACCCCCGGCTCGGTTGCTCTCCCCAAACTTCTGGGGCTCCTGGGAAGGGCAGAGCGGGGCCGCTTGCTGCCCACCTCGCTGCCCACCTCGCTGCCCGGCTGCCCACGGGAGGCGAGCAGGGCACGCCGTGGGGCAGCCCAGCTGCGGCAGCGAGGCACTGACCCGCGCTGGGGAGCTCTTAGGACATATCAGGAAACGCTGAAGAAACACAGGCCTGAAAAATTAAACGTTTTGCTGGTGTTTAACACTAAAGCAGCCTCCCGAGGGTCCCTCTGCAAGGGACAAGCCAAGGAAAGGAAAATCGCTCGGCTTTTCCCGCAGCCCACGCGTGACTGTGTGAGCCGGGATGCAGGAGCCCTGAGGGAAAGGGAGGCTCACCCCCAGGCACCCGACCTTCCCTGTCCCCATCCCCATCCCAGGGGGGCATCCGGCATGACTCCCTAGGGAGCCATGGTCCTGCTCCTGCTCCCCATCCTGCAACAGCATCAGCAGTTTCCAGTATCACAGAAAAGCACACCACTTCCCTACAAAACGGGGGCTAAATTTTAAATTTAACCTATCTTTCTTTAGGCCCACGAAACACCGCGGGTCATGAACTGCTTTTTTTCCCTGGATGGGGACTGAGAGATCACCACGCTCCTTCCCCGGCTGTTCTGGGCACAGCAGGAGCATGACCTTGCACAGTGTGATCATGTCCTGGCACGCATCCTGCCTGCATCCTGGCATGGCCTGCCTGCATCCCGCATCCCTCCTGCATCCCAGCAGGGCATGCCTGCATCCTGTATCTCTTCAGCATCCTGCATCTCTCCAGCATCCTGCATATCTCCAGCATCCTGCATCTCTCATCCCTCCATCATCCTGGCCCGGTGTGCCTGCATCCTGCATCCCTCCCGCATCCCACACCCTGCATCCCTCCAGCATCCTGGCCCAGCATGCCTGCATCTTGCATCCTGCATCCCTCATCCCTCCAGCATCCTGGCCTTGTGTGCCAGCATCCCCCATCCCTCCTGCATCCCCCATCCCTCATCCCTCCAGCATCCTGGCCCGGCGTGCCTGCATCCCGGCGCGCCTGCATCCCGGCGCAGCCCCTGCAGCCCACGCGGCCCAATGGCAGCGGCTGCGGCAGCCGAGCCCGTCCCTGCGGAGCCACCTGCCCGCCCACCGCAGCCCCCGGCCCCGCTGCAGCCCCGGTGCAGCCGCCGGTGCGGATCCCCACCTTCCTCCTCCTCTGAGTGCCGCAGGAACGCGGCTCCCTTTGGCCGCAGCCACGCCAGGGCTAGAGATCAGGCTGGCTCAATAAAGCTGGGCTTATTTTTGAGAAGGCAGGAGGGAGCCGCTCCCTGGTGGCCCTGGACCTCTGCACTGTGCACCCCGAGCAGGTCCCTGCCGAGCCCCCAAAGCCGTCGTGACCCCCTGGCTTCTGCCAGGGGCTGCTCGTGTCACCTTCGCTGCTCCCCGTGGCCCTCGCCTGGCAGCAGGCAGCCGCCTGCACCAGCGTAGGGCACAGCAGCCACCGACCCGGCCACTGTCTTGCACGCTCCTGCGAGTCACTTCATGCCCACTCAGCATCACTTAATTAGCGGCGGCATAACAAAGCTGAAGCGAGCTGGGGGGACACCTGCAGGAGGGATGGCCAAAACCCCTGGCCCCAGCCGCGGTGGGGGCAGCCATGTGGCTTCCATGCCTGCGCTGCCACAAGCCAACTTATTGCAGGGCTCAGGACTGGCTCTGTCTACACATCCCGGGGACCTGTGGTGCGATAAGCTCAGCTCTTCGCAATTTTCAGCGGGACCCGATACCCCGCATCCATCACCTCGTGGTAATGCCGGGGGGACCGAGTGCGGTGGCTGGCAAGTCTCTGGCAGCATTTGAGGAACTTTGCTGGGAAGCGCTGCTGGACCGCCGGCACACGGGGCAGGGCTCTGCATCCCGAGGAGCAGGAGCATCCTGGCCCCTGGGGCAACTCGGACCTCTGGGGGCAACTCGGACCTCTGGGTCCTCCGAGCCAAAGGTGCTGCCAAAAGCCCAGTCCCCTTTGTGCTGGCAGTTTGGTGCTTCCCCAAGACCCGTCCTGCACCCCGAGTCTGCAACTGCAGGAATTTCTGCAGGGCGACGCACGGAAAGGGAATAAAAGTGTTTTCTTCTGTGGCATGTGCCTGGGACCCAAGCGCACGGGTGTCCCGAAAGCTTTTCTCCCACCAGGCTCTCTCTCCATGCCCATCCCCGGCCGGCACGATGGGGTGGGAGAGGGCGGGCACTGAGACACTGGGAGATCTATGGCTGGGAAGCCCCCAGGAGCCAAAGCTCGGCTGGGCCAGCCCCAGGGATGGTCTGCAGACCGCAGCCTCCCAAACACGCTGCTGTCAGAGCAAGGGGAGGCGAAACCGCACACGGAATTACTTTGAATATAGGCACGAAGCCTCTGCACCTACTGGTGAGCCTGAGCCCGCGAGGGTGAGGCATTGGGATGGGGGGAGCTGTGGGACCCCTGCCCTGGGGCACCCCGGCGTCATTCCCAGCTGCTCAGGCGAGGGATGCAGGGGAGGCGGTGCTGAGCACCCCTCCACCCTGGGTACCCCTCCCCGTATTTCTACCCCTATTTTACCAGGTTTGCAAAGAGCGCCCTCAGCAAATGCCCCTCAACACACCACGGGAAAGGTGACTTTAGCACCATTACCTACACTGCCCTGCTCTGCCTTGCAAATAATGGCTTTTGACCCGGTGCCTCCCGCTGTCACCTCTCTGTTCGTGCCCTGCGCCGGGTGCCGTGGCCCCCCCTCCGCTGCAGCCCCAGCGCTGCAGGGATCCGCAGAGCAGCAGCCCTGCCCCTTCCCTCTGCCCGGGGAAGCCTCTGCTGCAGAGCAGCCTTCCCCCCGCCTGCCATCGCGGCCCGTGGGCTCGGACGTGTTTTACAAGCCGGTCATTAAGACGACGAACACGGCGGGCGTTGGGGATTGAGCTGCGACACGTGAGGTCGCCCGTGATCACGCCGAAGCGCGGGCACCCGGCGCTGCGCGGCTCCCCGAGTCCATGACACAGCCCAAAACCACGCGCAACGCATCAGACGGGGTTATTCCTGCTTTGCCGTCACGTACACCAGCACAAAAGTAACGCGGTCCATGAGGCTGCTGAGCACCCGCAGGTCCCCGGAGTGCAGCACCGGCAGCCTGCACCCCTTCCCAGCGAGCCCACGGGCAGGCTCCCCGCCACGCACGGCCGAGCCACCGCCACGGCAGCGCTGACCCCCCCAGCATCCCACCTACCTGGCGCTGGCGCTCTAATGGAGATGTGCGGTCAGGAAGCAAAAAAAAATGGAATAAAAATCCCCAGCTGCTGGCAGAGCTGGAGGCTCTGCAGATTCCGGGAAGCGGCGCCGGTGCCAGTGCAGAGCAGCCACGATAGCCGGAGGCAAACTCAGCAGGTGCCAGTTCCTACCCCATTCCCGCTCCGTCCCTGGGAAAAGGCGTCTGGCAGAGGAGGGAGGCCGAGCCTTCGGCACCCCGGGATGCGGCAGCACCCAGGGATGCTGCAGAGCCGTCCCTGCCGCTCTCACATCCTGACTCGGCAAGTTTGGCTCCGCCGTGGCGTGCAGCCGTGGCGTGCAGCCCGGCTCCCCATCCCGCCGGTGCCTTAACTGTGTCGGCGCCACAGCCCGGCACTGCCAGCGTGCGTGGGTGAGTGAGAGAGGAGGCTCGTCCAGCAGCCGTGGGGAGCCTGGAACAGGACGCTTCCATCACCAGATGCCTTTAAATCACAATGAACGCTTTTCTTAGAAAATAAAATCAGGGTGTCTGCTGCGGGGCTGCCTCCCAGCACCAGGGCTGGCCCAGCCGCCGTGTCCTGCCAGCCGGCCAGCCGGCCTCCTCCGCTTCTCATCGGCTTTTGCTTTTTGGCCATCTTGGGCAAAAAAACCCACCCTGGAGCGCGTAGGTCAGAAACAGCCCAGTAATGGGAGCGTGCTGGTCCCCTGCAGCAGCACCGCACTGTAATCCTGCAGCCATAACACCGCCGACGCAGCTGGCGGTGGGACTGAACACGAAAACCAGAGGCCAAGGCAGCAAAAAGGGGTCAGGATTTTGGAAGTGCGCTGCAGCGCTTCTTTCATTGATAAATTAGGAAAACCTGGTCCCTCTCCATCCGGCTCAGCTTCATTGCAGCATCCTGCCAGTTCCTCTGCTCTCCCGGTACGGGCCTCCCGGTGATAGGGCCAGCAAGCACGGTGCCCACACTGAACCGCGCTGGCACTGGCGGGGACCCACTTGGCACCGCCTGGGGGGGTGATCCCAGCAGGTTCCCCGCTTTCCCCGCCACGGCAGCTCCTCTAGCCGAGTGCGACGGTCAGGGAAGGACATGAACCCCGTCCTGTCCGGGGAGCGCTCCCCAGCACCAGCACAGCGGCGGCTTTCCTTCCCCAGCGGAAGGTGGAAATGACTCCCCCATGGCAAGGAAAACTGCATTAAAAAGTAGAGGCTGGAGAGGGGGGTCAAGAGCCAAAGAAACCCACGAATTTGAGGCATGGCTGAAGGAAAGGCCAAGGGGAGCGCTGGCAGCCGCTGAGCTGCAGGACAGGGCGTCCTCGGGAGGGGGGTCCTCCTTTCCAATGACCCCGCGTGTCATTTCGGGTAACAAAGACACCATCTTCTGTAGAAAACGCGATGGTTTTGTCTCCGCTGTGCGCCAAGTGGCTCTGATTACAAACCAGGGGAAGATGTTTTGGGAAAAAACCCAGCATTGCCATTGTCCCGCCTGCGGGTTTGCCAGCACGTTGTGTCACCGTGGTCCACCCCTCTGCCTCTCCCCGGTGTCACACCGAGGGGCCGCAGGCCGCCCGCAGCCCCAGCATCGACCCGGGGCTGCCCTGCCGCCCCGGGGAAAAACACGGCTGGGCACAACCCATCGTCCCCGCTCGGAGTAGGGTTCCTCGGACAAGGAAAGGGATCCACTCGGCAGCGGGGCGAGGGGCCACCCGAGGCACCGGCAGCGAGCGGAGCCGTTACCGGGGGCACAAGCAAAGCGCTGCCCGGCGCCCGGGAAAGAAAAAAAACCAGAGCCCGTGCGCAAACCCGCAGCTTTTCGGGAGGAGCAGGGCCCGGGAGAGGCCGGCTGCCGCCGGGGCAGGGGCGGGCATCGCATCCCGCGCCCCGAGCATCTCCCTCCGTTCCCGCGGAGCGCCGCCGGGACCGCGCCTGCGCCGGCCGCCCCCCGAGACCGCCCGGCAGCGCTGGGAGGATGCCGGGGTGGGGGGGGGGCAGCCGCCCCTCCGCGGGAAGGGGTACCGGCTGCCCCGCGCAGCCTCCCCCGCCGCGCCCGGGCTACGAGCCAGACGTTACCGGAGGACGCCGGGGACGGGCGTGCGGCGGCGTGGCCTTACCGTAGCTCTGCCCGCGGCCGTGCCCGGCTCCACCATCGCCGTCGCCATCCCCACCGCCAACCCCACCGATCCCGATCCCGGTCCCCATCCCGGTCCCGATCCCGGTCCCGATCCCCGCCGTCCCCGCACCTGCCC
>VFFE01007676.1:2283811-2311340 GCA_008921705.1 Burhinus oedicnemus | reverse complement strand
CCCCCCCCGTCCCGGCGAGAGGTTGGTGGGGCCCGAGAAGATGGCGCCGGGGCGCGGTGAGTGCGCGGGGAGGGGGCTGGAACCGGCGGGCGGTGCGGGACGCGGGTGTCCCTATGTCTAGGGGGTCCCTGTGGACGCGTGCACCGCCGTATGCGCGTAAGTACATGGGGCTTGTTGTACGGGAGGAGCGGTGGCCGGGGGTCCGCCGGGAGGGGCGGCCGGTGGGACCGGAGCCGCGGCTCCCCGTACCGGGGGGTGACCGGCGGGGGCCCCTCCAGCCGCGCTGGGCTGGGACGCCGCGTTGAGCCGGCGCGTCGCTGCGCGGGGGGCGCGGGAGCCCTTTGGGACGCGTCCCGTCGGTGTCGTCCGGCTCCGGGGCTCGGGAGCGCGTTCCCGGAGCGTGCCTGTCCCTCCTCTGTTTTCCAGCCGGGCCCTCGTCCCAGTCGACGCCGGGAGCGGCGAGATGAGCGAGTGGGAAAGGGTGTTCCTGCAGAACCTCGTGCTTCCCCCGCGCTGCCAGCGCGGACGGGCTCGCCCGCCGGGCTCCAGGCCTTTCCGCTGTGTCCTGAAATCCCTGGAAGGAGCTGCCCTGGCCCAGGTAAGGGGGACTCGCTCGGCTCGGCGGAGGAGAGCCCGGCAAGCGCCTTCTGGCTGAGCCCCTGGCTTCTGCCCGCCGCCGTTCCGCGGTGCCGCCGGGATTTGCTGTGTTTGTGGCCCACAGGGCACGCGGAGGCGCAGGTTTTTTGGAACGGTGTTACTTGTTTTGCGGGGAACTAGCTGTAAATCTCCTGGAAACGCAGATCAGAGCCGTGCCTCAATCCTGCGTGTTTTAACCCTCAAATCTGAGTTAGCGTTTGGGTAACTTCTAATTTAATTTTTGTAAGTTTTAATTTAGGTAAGCGTTTTAAAATTAAAATCCCCGTGTAGCGGTTTTTAAAAGTCTGCTACCCCTTTATGACATGCTTAACGTTCAGTTTTCCCGCTTTTGCTTTGCTTGTTCAACCTCTGGCTTGCAGTAAGGTTCTACAGCATTGCACGAAGCCGTACGCAGCCACGCGCCCGATTTGGGCATCGACTGGAAAATGGGAATTATTTATCCTCTCTTACTGAAGTGTGTTTTCTGCAGTTTGGGACTGCTGAGCCGGCGCGTCCCTGCGCAGGCTGGAACGCCGGTGCTTCCCGTCCTGTTGTGCCTTGCAGGGAGCCGAGTACCAGCTGCGCCTCTCTCTTTTCGACGCCACCTACCACCACTTCTTTGGGAGGACATGGAGGAGCCGCCAGCGAGTTGCCCGTGCTGCCCCGCCGCGCCCGCCCAGGGCGGCTTTCAACGAGGTAGGGTGCCGGGGGGGCTGTGGGTGGGCAGCGGAGCGTCTGCGCCGGCTGGGTCAAGTCTGGGAAGGGAAGCTTTTAGGGCACGAAGGGAACAGCCGTCTTTGCTCGGGGTCAGCCTGGAGCTGCTCTCCTTTGGTGCCGGTTTCCTCCGTGAGCGTGGTGGGACCGGAGCCCGGAGGGCGGTGGGAGCCTGCCGTCAGCTCGCTGTACCTGTGAGCCTTTTAAAGCAGCGAGTCCTAAGCGTGCGTGGGCTCTGGCCCGTGGTCCCTCTGTCTGCTGCTGAGCCTGCTCTGCGGCGGTTCGTTCTCCCGCACGCGGGCACAACGGCAGCAGCAAACCCTTTTCCCTTCCGGCGCTTCCCGATCCTTTGCCCGGGGTGCGCCCTGGACACCGCCCGATTATTAAGCTTTTATGCAGGGTTTATTGGAATGGGGAAGTTGGGGTCTTGGGCTCCCTGCGGGGCTGGGTGACGTGTGGGAGCAGCGGTGTGCTGCCGTGTGGCACCTGCTGTGTCCGGAGCCGGCGGCAGAGAGCAGTGTTTCTCCACAAGTGGGAAGGAAGGGAAGGCACAGCGCTTTTCTCCCCTTACCCGGGAACTAAACTCGCCCAAAGCCGTGTTTCCATCCGCTGCTGATACTGGCAAAGCAGGGTGCCCCCTTACTGGGGAGATCCCGCTGCCCTGTAGCGTGGACAACAGCCGAGATGTCGCGTTTTCTAATTAAACTTCTGCTTCCCGCCTCCTCCAGTGCTCTGCGCCGCAGGTGAAGTGTGGCACTGATTACAGCTGTGCTCCATTTATTTAAATCGGCAGCAGTATCTGAGGGGCACTGACGTGTGCGTTTCTGCCACCAGCCGCCCCTGCTATGTTGAAGAGGGATGGAGGAAAAAAAACTATGGCAGAGTGCTGCGGTGAGAAGAATGTGGCACCGCTCCACACCTTGCCGGATGCGGGGCGGAGCTGCCTTTCCGGGCACCATCCCTGCGGGTGTTTGGTGTGCGGTTGGGAGCCGTTGGCAGGAGCTTTGGGGTGTTAGGGGACTGCATCTCACCGCCTCTCTGCAGTTGCCCGTCCCCTGCAGCCTGCCCCGCACGCTCACGCTGCAGCCGCAGCGCTCGGGGTCTTGCGGAGGCAACGGGGCAGAGAGGCCGTCTGCCGGCGTGATGCTCTGGGATCTTCTAACTTCCCGATGTTCATCGGTTCAGTGTTGCGAAGAGTTCAGGTACAGGCGCAATCGACTTGCCTAAGGGGAGGGAAGGAGGGAAGGCGCTGCTCCTCGTGCAGGAGATGCTGCTGGTGGCTAGAGAGCCGCCTCGTGGTACTGCATCCTCTGCCCGCGCAGGCCACGTGCTGAGCGGCTGCCTGCCCGCACGCCTCCGTCCTCTCCGCAGGGAGAAGGTGGGTGGGCAGGGGAAGGGGGGGTCTGCACGCCTGTGGCAGCTCAAGGCGACCCCGCTGGCAGGATTCGCCCTGCGTCGCGCTCGCGGGGTTTAGGGGAGAGGACACGCTGTGGCAGACGGCGGTTAGTGTTCACGGCGGGAGCGGCGAGCTCGGTTTTACCAGGGATTCACTTTAAGGGCTCTCTGTGTCTTTGCAAGGCGAGGCGTTGGTCTGCCGCCAGCGGTCATTATTTCAACGTTTTGCAATAAAAGATAATAGAATAACGATTTATTTGCCTGGGTTGATGTGGTAATGTCTCTCTCCGTTATCCCTTCCTGACAGCCTGTGATTACAGTCAACGTTTTCCCTGGGACACTGCGGTAATGAGTTTTTAATAGAAAGATTAACCTAGCTTTAAATCCTGTCCTGGGGAGGTGACCTGTGTCCCGTCCCCTCCTGCCCTCAGGTCTGGGCCATCCCTGTCTCCCCTCCCCACGGCAGGAGGGTTTCCAGCTCCTTTGGCTTTCCCAGCGTGGGGCTTGCTGTAATGCTGTAGGTCAGGGGCACGTCGAAGTCCTGCTGTTATGGGGTCTGCAGCCTGCGAGTTACTCTGGAAAATGGGTGTTAGCAACGTGAAAAAGGGGAAAAAAACCAAAACAAAAGAGTTCATGGTGTTTGAGATTTCCGAGCAGTGCCAGAGGTCATTTGCCATGAGCTGCTGTCTGGAAGTCTTAATGGATGTTGTGGTTGCGCTGCTGGCTGTCCGAACGCAACAGGTATTGCTCTGCCTGCAGCTGCCACCGCCAGCTCCGAAATGCCCTTTCTCTCTCCTTTCCTGTCCCAGACCATTTACTTCCACACCTCCTTGAACCACCCCGGCATCGCTGCTGTGGTGGAAGTGGTGACGACGGCCAGGAAAGGTGACGGGGACTCTCAGCATCTCTCCTGTGGCTTTGGACTCATCCCCCTCTTCGGCAGTGGGTCGGAGGCGACAGACCCGGCTGCGGAGGACAGAGCGTAGGTGTCCCCCCCGGCTCCGCTGTGTGGGGGGGCATGCCGGGCATCGGGGTAACAATGTGCATGCCTGCTTTGGGGGGAGAAAGCGTGGTCCTGGGGCCGCAGAAGCAAAACTAGCGTTTAGAAACCTGGAATTCTTCACTGCTGGGGAAGCAGCAAGGGGTTTGTATGGGATGCCTGTGCTTTCCCTAAGGATAGGGTTTTTACTGTGGGTAGAGAGTGGGAAGGTGGTTTCTTACCGTTGAGCAGAGGCATTGTGGAAGATGGAGACGTGCTTCGGTGTGGCTTTACTGACCACGGCGCGTGTGCTCTTTGCTTTCAGACTGAAGCTGTACCATGGGACGCCGCGTGCCTTGCTGCACCCACGCTTCCAGGACCCTGTGGAAAGTAAGCAAGGCCCCGTGTCTCGCTCTTCTCTTGGTGGTCTCTCTTACCCAAATGGGTATTGTGTGTGTCCGGTTGATGCGGTACTTGGTCTGTGCCCTGGTACTGCGATGTGGACGTGCCGTATTGCCAGCTGGGGAAGGTCTGGCTGGGCAAACCCAGGTTTTGCTTTGCTCCCAACACGTGCGTTTGTGGATAATGATTTCTTTGACAGTGGTGCTGTGAAGCTGTCTCCCTCCAGTTTTGGCCATTTTGGGATGCTTTCTTTTCTTCAGAGAACAAATACTTGACGGTGATGGAGAAGAGCCACGTGCAGTATGCCCTGAAGCCCCATCAGCCCCTGGAGACGATATTTCACCTTCTTCCCGAAAACCTTCTGATGTCTGGGCTGCAGACCGTTCCCGGCTTGCTGCCGGCGCGTGGAGATGCGAGTAAGGGCTCCTTTCCTTGCCCTGCTGCCCGCACCGCTCCTGGTGAAGGCAGCAGGTCCCCGGGGAGGCTGTGGGCAGGGTGCAGGCGTGGGGTTTCTGGGAGCACCGATGGGTTCTCTGCGGTGCTGCCCCTTGGCAAGAGCATCTCCCCCCACGCTGGTGAGGCCACAGCCCTTCATCCATAGCTCGGCCTGAAAGATGTCAAAATGGCTTTGGTCTGTTCTCCTTCTGTTAATTGCTTTGCTCCTGGGAAGCTGCTAGGGATAAGTGGTGGTTGGTTTAATTACAGTCGTTCAGTGGAGTCTTCGGAGAAGCCCTTGCAGCTTGTTTAAAGTCATCCTCAGTGGCGGGGCTCAGGATCGCTGCGGGTCCGGCAGGTTTGGGGGGGACGAGCTCTTGCATGCTCAGCCCTCGTTAATCTTTCCCTGTGGGTAGCAGCTTTGCCATCCGAGCTGCTGCAATTAATATTACGTGATCTGAAGATTCAGAGGGTAAAAAGTACTCTCAGTTCTGCAGCTGAATTATTCTTCAGCCTCCTGCCCGGAAAACCCTACTGCTAACCGTTTTCGGGGTTGTAACTGTTCGTGTTAAAGCTGAGCGAGGTCTCCAAAGCAGCCGAGTCCCCGGTGCTGCTGACACCACTGCTCGAAAGCAGAAGAGGGGAGAGCCAGCGTCTTGCACGGCAGGGCACCTCAGCGCAACGGTGGCGGTGGCTTTATTAAATAAGCAGGTTGCATCCGTTGACACCAAAGGTCTTGCGTATTTCTGGGTTTCTCCCAGGCATAAAGATGTGTATGTGCCGGGGAAGCTGGGGATCCCACACGCGACCGTGAGCTCCCCCCAGGGCTGCTCTCGGCTCGGGTCTGGCTCCGGGTGCCCCTGCATTCCCAGTGATGTCGCCCTCGGCCGCAGCGTGACCTGTGGCCACCGCCTTGTCTCTTCAGGTGACTGCTTGCAGAAACCTCGGCTGATGAAGCCGGTCACCTGCTATCTGGAGAGGCTGTCTGTCCGGCTGTACCCTTCCTTGGAGGAATTCGAGGAGGAGCTGCTGGACTTGCTGAACAGCGATCGCTTACTGCAGGTACCGCCGACGCAGTTACGGCAGGGCAAAGCACAGTGCACAAACGGTAGCGCGGGCGCTTTGGTTTTGGGCGGAGTAGGAACATTCAGATACGTGGCACTCGTGTATTTGTTTCGCTTGGAGTCTCCAGGTTTATTTATTTATTTTTTTTTTCTGTGCGAGCCTTTTGCTTGCTTTACTGCTGGATTAGCATACGTGTGCTCTGTGTAGGCTTTGTTTTGAACATCCAGACACTAATAAGCAGAATTTGGGTTTGCTCTGCCGTGGAAAACGCGAAGATAAGATGCAGTGCATATTGAGTACATGTCTTTCGGAGCAGCAGTGCTTGGTGCGCAGAAAGGACTGCTGGCCAACTCCTCCTTTATTTGCCAGATTTGCACCAACTCTGCCATAAAGACAAAAGATTTTAATGTCCGTCAGCCACTGGGTGGGTGGGTCCTGGTTTTTGGGTTTCTGACAGTTTACCTGAATTTTCCGGGCTGCGGGCGGTGCAGGGAGGGATGCTGTGCTGCTTTGCTGCCCGAGCTGGAAAACTTGCCTGTCGCAGGCTAACGCTGCGCCGGACGGCGACGGGGTGGCGGTTCGGGAGCGGCGGCTGCACATTGGCGTCCACAACGGCCTGCGCTTCGTCCAGGTGCCGCAGGTGGCCGTGCTGGTACCAGAGGCGGAGGTGGCACGGGGCGGCCGCCTGGGGGTACCCGGCTCCGGAGCCAGGTAAGGGGGAGACCCTCTGCTGCCAGTGCCGCTTCCCTCCTGCCTCGGGCACTGCCCGCAGCCGCTTCTCCATCCCGGCGCAGGGGTGCAGGTCAAGCCCTGGTCCTGAGGAGCCGCATCCACCTGAGCGAAATGGTCCCTCACCCGGCCTTCGGGGTCTGCTTCCAGCTGGAGTACGTCTTCTGCCGCTCGGGGAGAGGCGGTGGGAAGGTAGGGCTGAGCGTGCGTGTGCCCTGTCTCCGTCCCTTATGAAAGAGTGGAGGTCTGTCGCTGGGGGAGCGCGCCCGGCTGCCTAACTCCGTCCTCTGCCCCTGTTTCGCCATCCCGCACCCCTGAGGTGCCGCAGCTCCTCATCGCGTGGCCGCGCTGCCTAACGAATGGCCCCATAAAGTGTCCAGGTGCTTTCCGCAGCGCTGCGCGAAATACCCTGCAAATGGGCTTACTGAATCATTTTAATTACGGGTGCCTACATTTCTCCATATACGCGCAGAAATGTAGCCTGCAGCAGTCCCATAGTGTTCTGGCAAGCTACTTCGGAAAATGTCAGCTTTTTTTAATTTAAAAAAAGGCTTTTCTTTAGAATTTAGCATTTGTGCCAGAAAGAGGTTAACCACCCATGTCTCTTTTTTTTTTTTTTTTTTTTTTTTTTTTTTTTTTTTTTTTTTTGAAAGCTGAGGTTTTTCTGGGAGCTTCAGCCTGATGTTCTCTGGACCTTAAAGCCAGAAGTCCTCTCTGTATGACTGCAGAGACCGTGCTCGCTAACGCCTACTTATCAACCATTTACATGTATTTCAGTTTAACCTCTCTGTGGGTTAAACCCAGCTTAGCGAGCAGTTCCCAGCCCTCCAGAGATCCTCTCCATTCCAGCTGTCAGCCCATAGCATGGCTGAATCGATGGTGATGGGTTCATTAGGAGTCCCTAATCGTCCTGCTAAGATGCTCATTGAAAATGCAGCGAGTGTCCTCTCTCCTTAGAGCTGTCTGGAGCAAAACTGGGGGGAAAAATGGGTATTTATAAAGTGGGACATGCGGGTCAGGCGAAGGGGATTTGTACTGGTGGGGGGAGGAGAAGCTGAGCGGTGCCATTGGAAATTAGGTGTTGGGTTCAACTTCTTTAAGAAGCCGAAACCCAAAGATCTGCGGAGATTTGGGGCTCCAGACGCAGTTCTATCTGTTTGGCTGCGCTGGGTGCCGGGAATGCTGGCCGGTTCCCTGCGGTGCAGCCCTTGGCCAGAGCGGTTAATCCCAAAGCCGCTTGCCGAGCTGATCGCCGCGTCCCCCGTGCCATAATTAGCGGGCTGCGAGGGGGATTGCGGGCACTGGTAGAGACCTCTTGGTTTGCTTTTGAGTCTCTCCTTCAGTTTAAGGGGAGGTTGTGGGCGCACTCGGGTAAGTCGAAGCCTTTATGTTGCCCTTTCTGTCTGCTGGGGCGGGGGGGGTCAAACATATGCTGGGGGGGTCAAACATATATCCCTTAATGCAGTTGCTTGAGTTGAGGGGGTTACAGCCCATTTCCTGGGTGCTGGTGTCTTTGCCTCAGCTTGCACGTGCTAAATACACGCAAGGGATGAAAACCCTGTGATTTTTGAAAAGCCTTATATTGTGCTTATGTATTGTATCAGCATTATATTATGCTGATCCATAATCTAGAGGCGTAGTCCCTTGTGTAACTTGGTGAAGGGACGAGGTACGATTATCCGGGGCGCGGGTGCGTGACGTACGGCCACTGCAGCCTGCGGGAAGGGCAGTAACGTCAGCGGCGGGCTGGGGAAACGGGATACGCGCAAGAAAAACCAGCGAGCACCCGTGCGGGAAGGGTGGTGCGGGGTTTACAGGGAGAAAGTGGGATTCGTGCCTGCATGCAGCAGTGGCTGTGACTTGTGGTCGTCCTTGAGGAGGTGAAATTGGGTAGGAAGGTGCCGGTTCTGCCTGCGGCGCGGCTGGCAGGGGAGGAGAAGCAAAACCTCAAAACTGTGCAGGCTGGCTCTGTGCTCTTTCACGGAGAGGTCTCACGATTCCTGGTCCCCTCCTTGGGACCGACGTGTCCCTGTCCATCAGAGAAGCATTCCTGGTGTTCCTCAGCGCCTGCAAAGGGATGGGAGCAGAAGGCGGGGTCAGTGGAGGGGAAAAATGGGTGCAAAAAGAGGAATAAGGTGCTGGGAAGTGAACTGCCTCCAGAATGGGTTGAAAGCGGATGGGAGCGCTTTCTGCGGGAGATCAGAGCCCGTGTCTGTCCGGCAGCGCCCGCTCCCCTGTCCCCGCGGTGAGGTGGGGGTGCTGGTGCTCACCGTGCTCCCCCTGTTTCCCCCCAGGCCCTGCCCGGCAGCGCCCGCAGCGAGGCGGCCGACATGCGCTCGGTGCGCTGGGCTGTCTGGAGCCCCGTCCTGGGCGCCGGCGAGGCCGACGTGGTCCTGCCCCTGCGCGGCGGCGCCCGCCGTGGCCCCTGCCAAGCCTTGGTGTACCGGAGCCCGCCGAGCGGCAGGAGCTCCCACCAGGTAAGGGCTTGCTTCCGCGCCGCACGGGCACGGGGACGCTGCCGGTGCTTGGACAGGCTTGCCGTTAGAGAGGCTCTTCGCCAAAACCTGTTCTAAGTGCCAGGCGATGGGGAAGCTCTGCGAATGTGTGGGTGAACGAAGAGGTACGGGAAGAGGAGGGTGACGGCCCCCCACCCCCTGCCGGCGAGCATCTACACCCGTAGATAGCGTGCTTGGTGTCCGGGGCTGCTGGAAAATTTAGTTACCGCAAACATGCGGATTGAGCTACCGTGGAGCTGGTCAGCACAGTTATTGCGATACTTCTGGGAGGCCACCGTGACCTGAGCCGGTTTATTCCGAGATGTGCATGCATAAGATAAAGACCTCGCTGCCAAGTGTTTGTCAGCAAAAGGAGGTTGGGGCTGGGGTGACGGAGTCGCGAGGGGGTGGCCGGAATGTGGCCGCGGTGCTAAGCTGGATGGGTCGCTCCCTGCTGCGGGCAGGGATGGATGGGTGGGTGGGTGGGTGTCTGCAGAACTCGCTCAGTGGAACCTTAAAGCGGGTGTCGGTGAGCGGAGTTGGCAGGTCTGTGTGTGTCTCCGCAAGGACGGAGGTATTCGGTCAGAAATTAAAGCACAACCCCTTGCTGGCTCTGCCTCCGGCTTGCACCACCGTTTCTCCGCCTGTGGGGCACGGGAATCGTCTCTCGGAGGTACGAGGGAGGCTGCGTGTAGCGCGCTGTCTAAAAGTATTTCGTTTCCAATTTCAGGGGAAGCACGTGGAGTCTGGGACTGTCCAATTCCATGTTTCCACTGATTCGGAAGAACATCTTGTAACTGCTGCGGAGATCCTACGTAAAGACAGGGACGGGTTGGAGAAGCCTCCTACGCCATCGCTGAGTGAGTGTTTTCCAGATCGCTGACATTTAAAATATAGAGTGTGGCACTGGTGTCTGCTCAGGAGAAAAAACATGACTTCGCTGAGTTTCAGTGAGCTAGTTTATGAATTACCGGAGTGAACCAAGTTTCCGTCGAGTTGAATTCTGCTCTCACTTTTTAACTTGCAAAATTCCCCTGTGATAGCAGTGCTGAGCCACGTACAAAATCCCCAGGGATTTCCAGCACGGCACCAGCCCACTCCCATTTTGGGTCACTCTGACGGCCTTTGGGCTCCCGTGCGAGACACCCAGAACAGCTGGACGGGCGCAGCGGCTGCAGCAGCAGCAGCACCAGCAGCACGTTGCTCTCTGCCGGTGCCGCTGCTGGTCTCTTTGGTCTCTGAATCCCTCCAGACCCGAGGACAGGAGGGACGTCAATTATAGGCTGAGGAAAGAAATAATAATCTCGTTGTGCTGCTGCTCAGGGAGTGTGTCAGGAGACGCGTTCGACGGGCGTGCACGGGCAGTGCCTAGCTGGGGAAAACCAGGCTGCGTGCGTGCACGTATGCATCCATCTCCCTGCCTACTGTGCCGGGTGGTCGGGGTTTCAGCGCCCGTCTGCTCTGTGTGTCGGAGGTGGAAAGAAAACTGCTGTCGGCTTGGGCTTGGATGTGGAGTTGAGTCAATGCCCTGGGCTCCTGGAAGTCCTCTCTGGCTTGTTTCTGTCTGATCCCTCCCCCCTTTTGGAATCGGTGGGAAGCAAGCTCCCCTTTCCTCCGCAGCGTCGCTCCTGCTCCAGTTCCCGTGCAGGTCTGGGTGCGCTGCTGCAGATACCTGACCGTGTTTAAATATGCTTTATGAGCTTGTCCAGCTCCTCTGGTGAGCCAGTAGCGATGCCCGGTGCGATGGACACCCGTTCCCTCACCGCCTCCGGTACTGCTGTGCCTTCCACGAGATGGCAGTGGCACCATGGCTTTGCCGCAGCAAGTCCTGGCTTCCTGCCGGCGAGGAGCCAGGTTTGCTGGCGTAAGGGCCTTCAGAGCTGAGATCTTCAGGGGTGAAACGGAGGGGTCTGGGGCTGCGCTGGGTTAGGCTCCGCTCGGCAGCGCTGCTGGTACCTTCCCGGCAGTGCTTGAGAGGTCTTCGTGGATTCCCCAGGGCACTGGGGGGTTGCAGTGCGGCGAAGGGAGAAGCGAGCGCGTGCTGCTGATGAGCTTCCAGCCCCGCGCTGGGCTGGCACGCTCTGGCTTGGGGAGAGCGTGCTGGAGCGCCGGCAGGGTGCCCAGCGAGGGGGGCGGGATGCCCCGGTAGGTTGATTTTTGGGGGATGAGCTGTGTGGCATTTCCCTTGCTCCGGGGGCCTGGCAACACCAGGGGAGCTCGGGAAGTGCAGCAGCAGTCCTGGAGCCGGGCTGTGGGGTGAGTGGCCACATGTGAGAGCCAGCCTGCGCCCCGAGCCGCCGAGAAGAGCGTTTAGTTAACTTTTTGTAGAGCTCTGTTGGAAAACATGCCTCCATCTGGTGCTTTTGGCCAGGGGAGGCCAAGCGCGTCTTCTGTCGGCTCAGCTGCCGGTGATGCTGATGGATCTGTCCATCGTTTCCTTAATGCGGGCTGAAGCCATCCTAACGGAAAGAAAACAATATTTTAGACATAAAGGAGACAGGGTGGTTTCCTTCGCGGAGCAGCCAGCATGAAATAGCTGGAATATACGTGGTGGTGAAAGCAAAATAACATCTCAGCATCACGTGGATGCAGAGAGAGAACATCTGTGCCCCTGGTCTGCTCCGAAGGACCCGCGGCTCCGCGAGCTCAGCTGTGCCAGCGCGCAAGCCGAGCAGCCAAATATAAACACGATAAAGCTCATACCGTTTCGGGGCACGAATGCACAAACAGATGAAGGGAGTGACAAGAAATAACGGAGGAGCGACGAAAACCTTAAGTATACTAAAACTTTCACGTCTCATTAAGCATCCCACTTAGGCAGCGCCTCATGGCCTTAGGGGAACCGCAGCACTGTCTGGGGATGGAGGAGCTGCCTTTTATGGCAGAGTTAGCCTAATTCCTGGTAAAATAATGGATGGATCTGGAGACGTGCTACACTCCTCCCCGCCACCCCCACAGGCAACAGTCTTACTGGAAAAATAAGTCAAATAAGTGGTTGAGAGATGGTAAGGCACCTTGATCAGCTGGTCCCACTCCCAAAAAGTAAAAGGGCTGGTGGGAGGTTGGAGGGGGCTCGGTGGCAGAGGGCGCAGCTGCGGTGGTGGGGCCTGGGGGTGACGGCTCCGGCAGCGCATCTCTCCCATCCCTCTCCACAGGTCCGTCGGCCCCGCCGCGAATGGCGGCCTCCCCGCGGGGACCGGGGGTAAGTGCCGTGTGCGCCAGTGGACACGGGTGGTGGGCAGCGGTGTTCCCGGGGAAATGGCCCACGTGCTGAGGACACGCTCCCAGTCCTGTCCTCTGCCGGTTTTCCTGGCTGCTGCGGCCGAGAGGCACCGAGCATCCTGCTCAAATCCACCTCCTCCAGGGCAGCAAAATGGATCTTGCTGGACAAGATTCTCTGAGCGATTTTAACACCCCAAATGTATTGTGAGGGCAGTTCTGGTTTTTGACAGCCCAGATTTGCTGGGTACTATTGTCCCGGTACGTGCTGACAGTGACGCATGGTTTCTGCGTGTCGAGCTACTGGGATTTAAGGAGAGCTATGAATACCGAGATCTCTTTATGCTTTTTTATATCTTGATGCAGGGATCAATGCACACAAATATTTTTGATGAAATGAAATGCTTCATAAGACCGCATTAAGCGGTCTGATCTTCCTGCTGTATTTCCTCATCCCTCCCCTTGCCAGGGGAAGTGCAGCAGCTCAATAGGAAGCAGAGGTGCGAACCCGCGGGCGGTTGAGCTGTGCCGCTTCTTGGCAGAGCGGCGACGCCAGCGCATGCGGCATCTGAGCCGCTTTACCGAGGAGGGGCTGCGGGCCCGTCTTGCCACGGGGGTCCCCGCAGGATGGGCTGCCTTGGGGGGCTGCTCCCCGCAGTGGGGGGCTGTGGGCGCTCACGCTCGCCGCTCTCCTGCCAGCTGTCGGTGTCCCAGCTGTCGGTCCCACCGCGCGGCAGGGGCCGGTCCCCGGTGCTGTGTGGCCGTGGCTCTTGGCAGGATGGGGGGATCACTCACCTGGAGGCTGACCTCGGCTCGCCGGACCAGGAGCCCCGTGTCGATGACCAGCTGCGGGCGCTGCCCTTCGCCCCGCTGCAGGTGCCCATGGCTGCCGTGGGGCTGCAGGCAGGCAGGTGATGCTCAGCTGCCCTTCCCCGGGCTCCTGCGCCCCCACCGCCCGGCTCACCGGGGTCCCCCGCAGCCGCTTCCGCACAGCTCACCCCCATTTCTCCATCAGTTCCCGCACGCTGCTCTCCCGCGCCTCCCTGGCACGCCTGCACACCGCCGGCTTCCCGGAGATCCTGGACCACAACCAGGAGCCGGTGGAAATCTCGGAGCCGGCAGACCCAGCGACTTTTAGCCTGCGGCTGGAGGAAGCCGACCCTCTGCAAGGCAACGAAATAATCCTGCAGTTCCTGGCTTTTGGCAGGTGGGATGGCAGTTCTTTGTGGTGCCTTCTGCAGGCAGATCCCAGGGCCTTCCTTGGGAAGAGTCCTTTCCTGAAATCCCCCCCCAACCTGTGTCCATGCTTCAGCAGGAGAAGTCCGTGCAAAGGTGCTGCTTCTTCCAGCGCCTGCCATGGAGGCAAAGCCCCGGAGGGTTTTACGATGATGCTCTTGTCCTTTCTGGGCATCCTTAAATCATATTCCAATTTTTTTTGTTGTTGTATCCATTAGGCACAAAGCTAGTTAGTGCAGGGTTTCTCCCTAAATGCATATGGAGTTGAGAAAGTCGGCACCCGTGGGGGTGGGTTTGGCTGGATAAGGCCCCACTTGGTGGTTTTTTTCCGTGGATGGCAGTGTGCTGTGGGAAGGTAAACACTGCCTTTGCTGGGCTCCTCCGTTGCAGCATATGGTGGGAGACAGCTGGAATTATGAAGTTTTTTGGAAAGCCAAGGCAAACCATATGCCTGCTGTCTTCAGAGAAGTCCAAATACTTGTGATGCTGCTGATCTTCTCTTGTTTTTCTGCCTCTTAGCGCGTGCCAAATGCACGAGGAGCTTGTGATGGGGAGGCAGCGCCATGCCATCAGCTAACCCAAACCCCTCTCTCTCCCTCAAGGGATGCCCGGGATGGCGCGGAGGGGACGTGGCCGAGCACTGTCTTCCTCACCTTCCAGTTCTACCGTTTCCCGCCGGTCACCACGCCGCGGCTGCAGCTGGTCAACGCAGACAGGGGGCCGGTGGCCGGGGCAGCTGTGCCAGCGCAGCTCCTTGTCCGGGTGAACAAGGATGGAACCCTTGGCACCGGTAAGCTCCAGTTTTAGCATCCTTGTGTGTCTGCTCCTCTTCCGTCAGTCAGATTTGGGCTTGCCTCTGGACTGAGGAACGGGCTGACGTCGCCTTTAATGGCAAACCTCCACTAGTTTGCGTGACTTATCATGAAAAACATTCAGAACGTCCAACATCTGAAGTAAAACCCTGGTTAAGTGTTGGTGGCGCGATTTGCGTGTCGAGGCTGCTGGCTCCTGCTGCAGCTAAATGCCTTTGAAAAGAAAGGCAACATGCGAGAGCGCGGCGCTCGGAGTGAGCGGCTCCGATCCTCTGAGCTGATCGCTTTTCTTTATTTCCTTCTGCGTCTTATTAAATTCTGGTCTCAAGAGACACCGAGCACTTGTGGCTGACGAAGCTCCTTCTCCACGTGGAGCTGTTAGTGGAAATGAGAGGGGGATCTGTACAGACCGAGGGTTTCTGTGGGAGGCTGCCAATCCTGGGGGGACCTCAGACCTCACTAATTGACCGATGGGTTCGTTAAGTGGACGAGAGTGGGTGTCTGAGCAGGCAGGCTTCTCCGGAGCAGAAGAGTGTCCCTGTCCTGGCTGATGTGTCCGTGCTGGCGGAAGCTCCATTTCCATGACGATGCCACGTGTCTCGCAGGACCGCCGGGCTTGCAGCTGAAGTACATGGTGGATCCCGCTTTCCTGCGACCCGGGGAGCAGCGCTGGTTTCTGCGGTACCTGGCTGAGCACAGCCTCCAGATTGACGTCTGGGATGGAGACTCCCTGCTCCTTGTTGGGTCTGCTGCTGTTAAACTGGAGGTATTGGTTAAATCGAAGGTCTTTCCCCTTAAGCCCCCGGGACCGCTAATGATGGAGACCCTCCGCTTAGCGTGCAGGAGTGTTAAGGAAGAGCCTGACTCTTGCTTTGGTCCTGCGTTGAGATGCTGTTGCATTGCCCTCACGTCTTTAGTAATCGAGTTGCTGTCAGCCTCTCTCTGTAGCCGAGACCAATGTCAGCCTGACAAGCCCCTAATCGTGGGATTTGTCATCTTCTCCTCGAAAGTGATGGCAAAATGTTAACTTCCTTTCACTGTCCTGGAACTCCTGCAGTGTTCTAGGGCTAAACCCCCCAGACCTAGGACATCCAGAGACATCCTTACCCAGACGCCGTAACCCCCCGGACTGGACTCCCAGATAACTCGTTACCCCTCGCCCGTCCTTGCCTTGTCCCCAGCCCCTGCTGCGCCAGGGCCAAGCAGCCGTCAGGACCCACCACGAGCTGGAGGTGGCCACAACCGAGTATGAGCCGGATGCGACGGTGATGGGCCGGGAGGCGCTGCGGCACGGTGCCCTGCGGCCCCTCGGTGTCCGTGTGGTGGTGAGGGGCCGCCTCCACCTCTGCCTGGCCAACATCGGTAAGAGCCCGCTGTTCATGTAGCCAAAAGGCTTCGGTGCCAGCAGCGGTGCCCTGCGGCACGCACCTCTTGCTGGCTACCTCCAGTGCCCATTGGAGCCCCCGTCCCGGCACCAGCTCCCTGCAGCACCGGTTGGGCTGCGGGCAGGGACATGCGGCTCCTGGCTGTGCTTGCGGTCCCCTCCTGCCTGCTCGGCTGGAGATGCCGGCGCAAGGCAGCGGGGAGGCCGGCGGTGCGGGGGCAGTGCCGTGCGGTTAGGTGCCAGCAAACAGCACGGGGCTGCGGGAGAGATGCAGGGCTGTACCTGAAAGAAAACTGCGCTTGTAAGAGCGTTATTCTTCCCGGAACCTGTTGGGTGCTTCTATTTTATATATTTAATTTCCCAACCTATAAATGTGCAGTGACTCCAGGTTTTAAAATCTTATCTTCAGAGGAAAGATTAGCTCCATTATAAGATATCTTAAATCGTCGTTTCCATACTTTGCCTGCAAAGGGACGATAAGCTCCTGGGAAGGAGAATCTGAGATTCACAACCCAGGGAGAGGTTTAACTCTCACCCTGCGAACGCAGAGGGGGAGGAAGCAGAGGCGCTGCACCAGGACAACAGCTGCCCTTCCATTGGGCTTTTTTGCCTGGCCTCTTTTTTTTTTTTTAAATTTCAAAATGCTGTTGTTAAAAACAGTATTGAAAGCTTGGTGCCCCAGCCTGCAGTATGGGGATGGGACTTCTAGGCTGAGTAACTACGGGTGGGTTTACAGCCCTGTCCGGCGCCACTGGGCACGGCCTTTGTGGGAGCACGGATGGCAGCAGGAGCAGGGAGACGCGGCGGCGCCGGCGGCAGCACCGCAGCCTGGGGACGGAGAGCACGAAAATGAAAACCGGAGCTGGTTGGAGGCTTGGCAGCGAATCGCTGGGGATGGCGCTGTGCTTTTGGTGCTGCTCCGTCTCTGGGCAGACGGCTGTATGGTGGCAACAGCAATGGGCTCTGGAGGGAGCGCCGCAGGGCTCGCGGAGCATCGTTAGCAACGAGATATTTGTTCCTGCTTCTTTTAAATTGCCTGTAAAGAGCTGCAGTGGGGATAAAAATTTGCAGTAGATTTTATAAGGATGAAAACCAGATAGTTTCTGCTCATCCCCGTCTCTGCTTCTGGCAGGCCACCCGTGTGAGGAGACCCCAGGGCAGCTGCCATCCCCGCTGCCGTCCCGCTCCCGCCTCATGCCGGTGCCGGACAGTGCCGGCAGCATCCTGGCCGGCAGCTGGCTCTCCCGGAATGCCGCTGGTGGTGAGTCGTGCCAGGCTGAGGCTTGGCCCATCCTTCTACTTGGGTTTGGGTTGGCAAGGTCTTTGCTGATCTCTGCTGCCGCAATGCAGGTGCTGTGCCCCCCGCCATGGGGTGGCTGCCCCCCCTGGTGCTCCCCTTCCCAGCCCTGCAGCGTCACGGGGGCCCTCGGGGCCGTGCTAACGGGGGTGCCACGCTGGTGCCATGGTGCTGTCCCTGCAGGCGGGCAGGTGTCACGGGCACGGAGGCTGGCTGAGGTGGACGGCGAGCTGGCGGCCGTGCTGTGCAGCCGCCGGCCAGAGGCGAGGCTGACCCCTCCGGCCGCCCCCAGTGAGGCTGCGGCTGCCCGCCGGCGCAAGCTGCGGCGCATGGCGCTGGTGCGGCAGCAGGAGGACGCCGGCAGTGGGAGGACGCCCCAGCTCTCGGTGAGAAGAGGGGCGTCAGGGGCCAGAGGTGCCACGGTGGCTCCAGGCTTACGGTCCCCTCCCTCCCAGCAGAGCTGGCAGGAGCAGCGTGCCCGGCATGCGCGGGAGCTGCAGATCATCGAAGCCTACCGGGAGCATGTCAAGGGCGAGAGCATCGCCCGGATGCTCAGCCAGGCCATCACCACCACCCACACCGTGCACGCCGTGCTGGGGACAGCTGAGTTCTTTGAGTTCCCTCTGAAGAACCCCTATGGTGTCCAGCACACCGTGACCATCGAGGTCGACCACCCTGAGCTCAGGTGGGGGCCAAAGTGGGGTCTCCCTTGTGTGCGCAGGGAGATGGTGGGGTGGCACTGGCTCCCGACCAGTTCTCACCAGTATCTCTGCTGCTCATTCCCCCAGTGTCATACTGGACCCAAGGGAGTGGCGCCACTTCAAGGAGCTGACCAAGAGCGTTACACCGGTAGAGGAGGAGATGTTCCACCTCCGTGATGACCTCAGGCCTCAGGTCTACCTGCGCCCCAATGAGACCGTCCGCATCCCCTTCAAATACCAGACCTTCTCTGCGGACCCCGCGGTTGTCATGGCACAGGTATGTGTGGTCACCTGTTCTAAGCTGCTCCCGGTGGGAAGCATTTCCCTTGGCTGTGTTTGCCTACGCAGGGCAGGGTGGTATGGCCACGGGGAGCACTGTGCAGCCGTAGCCGTGCTGCACCCTGAGGCAACCTGCTCTTGCACCCTGCAGGGGCCAGCTGGGCTGGATTCCGGTGCCGACACGGTTGCCCGCTCCCTGGGGAAGAGCGGAGCCGGGCGGACAAAGCACATCCAGGTGAGGGAGCCAGGTGAAAACGCTGCTCGAGGGGCTGCGTGGGAGGAGAAGCATCAGTCTTGCAAAACTCCATCCCTCTCCCGCCGGCCCCCCGGGACAGGTCTCCTTCCAGGTGAGCGGGGGGAAGCCCATCGCGCTCCTGCGGGTGAAGGTGGAGCCGCAGCCCCATGTGGTGGACCAGACATTCCGCTTCTACCACCCGGAGCTCACTTTCCTGAAGAAAACCATTCGGCTGCCCCCCTGGCACACCCTCCCCGGTGAGCCCGCGGTGTGCCCGGTGGGGGCTCGGGCTCTTCCTCGTTAGTCGGTGTCTGCAGTTCATAGGGGCCTTCCTGGAGGTGCAGCAGCACCCAGAGAGCCCATCTCTGTTTCACAGCCTTGGGCTCCTCACTTGCTCTTCATCTGCCTGCCTGCATTAATTTTATGCTTAATTCCCTGCACCAGTATGCCCGTGTAGTTTGCTGGTAGCCCAGCGTAAGGGTCTGTGGCTGCGTGGGGTGCAGGGCACAGAGGAAACGCTGAACATGGTTTATCTTGGTCTCTCTCCTCCGCAGGCGCGCCGGTGGGGATGCCGGGGGGGGAGCCCGAGATGTTTGTTCGCTGCAGTGACCCCGACATCATTTGCGAAACCAAAAATATGGTACTGGTTGCACTTCGGCATCGGTCTGTCCTTTGTGTCCTTCTGCTGGGTGGTGTTTTCGCCGGCAGAGAGATGACTTGCACCCGTGGAGCATCCCCATTTATCAGCCTGTGGTAGCGAAACACTGGCGGGGATGAAGCCAGAATTGCCCTTTATTCCCAATTAAAAGGAGCTGCATTGTTTTTGCGGTCGAAGCTGAACGTTGCACCTTATCGCGTTGTGCAGCAGCCGGTACTCGCTTGTTCTTTTGAGCAAATACCAGATGACTAAGATGCTGGGGAAAAGGGTGTGGGATAGACCTTCCCCGCTGTTCGGCGTGTCGGCAGCCGCTGCAGGCGTGCGGCGGCGGGGACAGCGCGTCCTCTCCGCGCATGGTGGAGCATCTCTCTGCTGGGTGATGCTGGGGCGGTGGGCAGGGCCGTGCCAGGCTGAGCCGGGCTTTGGGCTGAGCCTAGCCGTCGCTCTGCGTCCTTCCCCAAGCGCAGCCCTCGCTTTGCAATGCCCGACGCTGGTCTCCTGCGCTTGCTTTGCAGCTGGGGGAGGTAGAAAGGAAAAATAAACTTGGGCACATACGTGCAGATGGCGATGAAGGGTAGTTGCTAATTGCCATTGCAGGAATGTGTTAGCATGGTAATTAGATTACAGCTTGTTAGAAAACTTGGGGAAAATTTGCCAAAATTTGATTACAGATGCAGACCTGGAATGCGATAGTCATTTGTATCCTCTTTTGTAATTAAAAATACTGGAAGAGCTCAGCCAAGCTGTATAATAACTTAATAACATAGTTTAACTAGATGTTGAAAGCATCTGCTTTTGTAAGTGGGTTGGTGGCGGGTTTTTTCCGTTAATGGGAAGCAAACCCTGGAGTCCTCATTAGCTGGTTTGATCTGGAGGTTAACTGTTGGAACGATGCTCTGATTTCTGCATGCAGGGGCCTGGGGAGCCGCAGGACATCTTCTTAAAAGTAGCCGGAGGACGAAGCCCGCAGATCAAAAAGTTCTTTGTTGCTATTTATATGTAAGTAGCAGGACCCCAAAAAAGTGAGAAACACTAACCCTGAGTGCGTGGCAGGGCAGGAGGGGAGCTCGCGCTACCCTTTCCTTGCTTGCAGCTTCCGGAGCACGGCCGGCTTCGCCGAGCAGCAGGCAGCCGGGCAGGAGGCTTCCCAAAACATTTACAGCTCAGGGCTTTACATCGTTCTCTTTTCCTATACGTAATCCTGGCCGGAGCATCTCTGGTGTGCAAGCTGATGCCTTCTGAGCCAGCCGGGCTGTCTCTGCGTCAGATGATGCTTTAGGAACGGGTGGGACCGAAACAGGTTCCTTAGAAGGAGCCGCCGCTGAGCGCCGTCCGTCTGTCTTTCCTGCAGGGACGCCTGGCTGGCGGCGCCCGTGCAGATCTGGCAGTTCTACCTGCACTCGCTGCAGCGCCTGGACGTGAGCTGCACGGCCGGGCAGCTCGCCCGCCTCTCCCTGCTGCTGCGGGGCACCCCGGCCCCGCGGAGGGTGCGAGTGTTCACCTCCCACCCCCAGGAGCTGGAGGTAACCCCCTGCCGGCGGGCACCGGGCTGGCGAGGGCCTTCGTGGCCGCGGTGAGCCGGGGGCTGGCCCGGACCAGCCCGGTGATAGCCCCTCCAGAAAGGGAACGGCAGCCCACTTGGAATTATGAACAATTTACTGCCGTAAAGTGTTTGCGATAATTACCTTTTGATTAGAGCTGTCATGTGTAGGATCATCGGCACGAAACCCCGGAGGGCAAATTATCTGCGTTAATGAGACCATCTGAAGACTAACAATTTCTTTAGAATTCGTCTGGCCGTAATTGCGAATGTGAATAATAAAAGGCACAAAAACTCCATTGCTGTCCCATAAACAAAAGTCTCCCTGGGTGAAGCCTGCGAGGGGAGGGAGTCCCTGGGCTGGGGAGGAGCTGGCTCTCCCCGCGCGGCTCCTATCCTTCCCGACACGAAGCCAGTCCTGGTGTATTCATGTAGGTGGGATTTGGCAGTGGTGGCAGAGGTGCACGGGTTTTTAAGAGTGATCGGGTCTAGTTTGTACTCCAAGCTGGACGTTGTGGAGATGCAACAGGCCACCGCAGGTGGCTGCAGCTCCCGGTGTTGGTTTCCGCAGGTGGATCCGGACGGTGCCTTCCTTCTCCCCGCCAACGGCATCCAGGACCTGTACGTCGGCGTGCGGCCTCGGCGGGCTGGCAGCAGGTTCATCTACCTCAACCTGGTGGATGTGGAGTCCCACCAGCTGGTGTCCTCTTGGCTGCTCTGCCTGTCCTGCAGGCAGCCCCTCATCTCCAAGGTACGGCGGCTCTCGTGCCACAAAAACACAGTGACGGTGCTGGAGCAGCGGTCGCGCTCCGGCCAATAACCCGGGGCTGTCTCCTGCTTCTTCCTTTCTTTGTATCTATGAGGTTTTTGACACTCGCCACCCTGAGCACAGATTTGGCCCTCTGGTGCTCGTATAATCTCACTGAAGACCATGGTAAAATGTCTTCAAAACAACCTGAAAGGCAGTCCCATGCTGAGGAGTGTCAACTCTGAAGTATTCTCAGTTGTGAAATTAAAGCTACAGCATGCTGCTTTCTATTAGCACTGTGCTGGCGGAGGGCTTGCCTCAAAGATAGAAAATTAGATTTCCCGGCTAATGTGTTCCTTTTAAAAATGTTTTCCTGAAACCCTCAGTGCTGAGGGAAGTTCGGATTGGCTTTTAAACCGATGCCCCAGCGTCCTGCCAAGTGCCAGCCCACCTCCCGGTGCCGCGGGGCGTTATCCGAGCGAGCTCCAGGGCTCTCCCCGTGGATGTCCATTAATTAGCTGGAGAATGAGCTGGCCGGTCCCAGCTGCTCCCCTGGCCCTTTGTCGTTTGGGCTCGTAATTACTTCTGCGAACGCACCGGTGCCAGCAGCCGTGCGAGGAGGACGCTTTCACTCGAAGGTGGTTTCCGTGTACCTGCTGGCGGACACCAAATGTAGGGTGTGGAAGGAGGAGGCGTGAGGCAGTGTGCCCCCCCCCCAAAACTTCCCCCGTGGTGCATCCGTGCAGGAGGCAATTCCCTGTAGTGCGTTTGGGGGAGAGCCTGTAGTTCCCTCTGCCCCCCCTGCAGTCTGTGCCACCCCTGCCATGGCTTGTGCTCGACCCGCAGGCGTTCGAGATCTCGCTCCCGGCGGGAGGTGGGAGAGGCTGCAACAAGCGCATCACCTACACCAACCCCTACCCCTCGCCCAGGCTCTACTTCTTGTGCACCAACCGGCCCGACCTCCTGCAGTTCAAGGAGGACTCCTTCCAGGTACGTCCTCCTGCCGCCCGTCCCCCCCGGGCCAGACCCCTGCCCTCATGCGGCTGGACCACGCGATGCGTGGAGCGATGCTCAGCAGATGCTGGGCGGATGCAGGGCGCGCTGCTGCGGTAGGGCCGTGCCAGTCTGGGAAGGGTGGGCGCATCGAGGGCTCCGCACCAGGTCCCGCCGCCTCTCCTGCCGCCCCTTCTCCCGCAGGTTGCCGGCGGGGAGGTGTACACCATCGGCTTGCGGTTCGCCCCGAGCCAGAGCGTGGGCGAGGAGGAGATCCTGATTCACATCAATGACCACGAGGACAAGAACGAGGAAACCTTCTGTGTGAAGGTCCTCTACCAGTGAGGCTGCCCACCCGCCGCAGCCGAGCAGCAGGTCCTGCGCTGTCGGCCGTGCCGCCTCAGGGACGCACACGTCTCTGAGACGTCTCGTCTCCATGTTTTCTCTGAATTCTCCTCGGCCACGTAGTTTGCAGACGGGGTCGTGAGCTCGGTCCCCTCGTAGCCACCTTGCCAAGCCAGGAGGTCTTGCTGGCATCCCGGGCATTGCTGCGAGTGCCGGTGGTGCCACGCAGCTCCGTCTGCTCAAATTGGGGAGGGCAAATGTATTTGCTACCACACAGAATGCCTTTATTTTTGTTAAGCATTGCTATATTTTAGGTGCATTGGAATCTTTTTAACTTAAAAAGTTTGCAGATCTGATTCTGCAGAGTATTTTTAAAGTATTTTATATTCTGCACTGAGTTTTGCACACACTGAAGCAGTTTTCTGGGATTTATTTTTAATACTTTTTACTCATCCTTGATCAATTAAACTTGCTGCACAGAACCGGCAGAGCGTGGCGGCATTTTCTTCCGTGGGAGGTGGAAACCCTCAGAGTTCCCGTCCTGCCGAGGCGAGTGCTGGGCTTGCCCTGCCCGCAGCTGCGGTGCCCTCAGTCCCGTGGCGGGGAGCACCGGGGGTCCCCTGTGTCACCTCCAATTGCCTGGAGCATCCCAGGGGTCGGTGTTGGGGCAGGGACCGCAGCGGGGAATGACTGGAAAATAAAGCGTGAGCTCGCACCTCCAGGTCTGAGGGATGTTGTCCCCGTCCCGGTGCGTTGTAATCGTGCTTGTTGGGTACGAGGGGGCTCCTCACCGCTTTGTAGCACGTCCGTCGCGGTTCGCTCGGGGCTGGGATGCGTTAGGCTCACTGTGTGGAGGCAGGAAAACCCAAGGAGATGAGAGGAAAGGCAGCGGAGGCAGGCAAACAGGGTGGGGGTGTCACCCATGGGGGTGGCCGGGGGGGTGTCTGTGCCCCTCTGCCGTGGCCGGGCGGTGGGCAGAGCCCCGGCGGGCAGCCCACCACCCCCGTGAGGCTCGTGCCCCCGTGAGTGCCACGTTGCTTCCATGAGTGCCTCATCACTTCTCTTTACGGGTCCGAGGCTGGTGCGTTAGTAGCCCCAACGAAGTCGTGTGCCGAGTTCCTCTGCCTCTCTAGGACTGATCGGAAATGACAGCTAATATTTTAAAAATTATTATACTGTCTGCAGCAGAGAGAGGCCCCGAAGTCGGGTTATTAAAGTAGATTAGCTGAATAATTTTCATTACATTTTCATACAACGATATTTCTTGAGGCTTATGAATGAGCCGGTGCCGTACCCTGGGCTGAGGAGGCAGCTGGAGAGCCAGGCGTTCACGGCTGCCGGGAAATGATGTGCCGGTGGGCAGGGGACGCCGACGGGGGCACTCGAGCTGAGCTGGCGGCTCGGCAGCCACCCTGCCGTTAGACGTGACCCACTGCTGCGGTGCCCGGCTCGCGCTTGCCGATGCACGTAAGGTGCGCCCGGTGGGCAGGGTGCTGCCCGCTCCCCCGGAGCGCATGGCTGTGCCACGGCTTCTACCCGAAATCTGCAGAATCTGCCATTCAGAAAAGCTGAAAAAGACTTTTCCATTAGGAAATGGAGGCGTCTTGTGTCCCGGCTTCTTTGGGAGGGACCTGGACACCCACGGCAGCTCCTCTTTTGCGGTGCTGCCTGTGGCCAGGCGGAAGGGCTGGTAAATAAAGACTCCGGCAGCACTGGTTTGAGAAACTGGAGGGAGAATTTGGTGTAAGGGTAAGTGGGGAAAATGCTGCACGGAGCCCCACGTCCCCGTTGTGATGGAGCTGGTCTGAGCTGCCCGCCGGCCAGCCTAGGGTAACGCGAGTGACCTTCCCGGAGATGGTGACGGTGCAGTGAGGTGGCTGGGTTATTTATGCGTGTGCCCCAATTTAGCTGCAGAGTTTAAGGGGGGTGTAGGAAATTGGGGGCCAGTTGGCAGCTTGAGGGTTCCCTTCTCCCCTGCCTTTCCAGGGAAGCAGAGCCCACGAGAGCCGCGCTATGTCCTTCAGCCCAGAATTCCTTTCCTACGGCACACACGGTCCCATAAATCTTTGTAGAGCTTTAATATGCCCTGCTGGCGCCTGTTAGTTTGATTTCACCACATCAGCTTTAATTAAACAATCTCATTTCTTTGACTGTAAGCAAACCCCAGCGGTCGATCCGAGCGGGGGCTGCAGAGGGGCAGCCCTGGGGCAGGGGGCTCGGGGGGGGCTGAGACCCCCGTCCTGCCGGTGGGCAAAGAGCCTCTGCGGAGGTGCGAGGTGTGCAGCGAGCGCTCCAGAGCCCGGCAGAAACGGGGCTGTGGCCGCGCACGGTGCTGATTGGGGTTAAAACCACCACCCTTGGAAATGCTGCTCCAGCACGGAGCAAGCGCAGGAGCAGCGTCTGCCCCCCCGGCTCTGCCAGGCAGGGGCTGGGATGGAGCCGCTTCTTGGGTTTACACTTGTTAATGAAGTTGTCCCTGCTAATGACAATAAACTTGTAGCACCGCATGCCTTGCATGCAACTTGTTGTTCTCTTCCCATTTCATTCATGTCAGGAAGAAAATTGGATTCCAGTAACGATATAATTAATTCACCCTAAAAATCTCGGCTCGCATCTCGTCACCAAAGCGCACAGGGAAGAAAAGATTGGGAAGCACTTTCCGTGGTTTCAGGAACTCTTGGGACCGCTCTGCCCTCTCGGAGCAGGCAGGACCGTTTGGGTCCTTCGCCTTGCCAAAGTCTCTTAAATCTGCCTGTCGCCTCCGCAGGCTCCCGGTTAATGGGTGCCGATGCTGGTGGATCTGGCTGCGTTCCTGAGGCAGCGCAGCCCGTGGGGGACAAATCCTCGGAGGGACCTGGTGAGGGGCTGCCTTTCCCTGCTGCCCCCCTGGAGCAGTGTGGTCTCATGGCCCTGGCCTTTCCCGAGGAAGGGAGATCCGACGCTCTGCAGCGGCTCTAATTGAGCTCGTTCGGTGGGGGTCAGGCGCGGGTGCTGGATTGACTGGAGGTGAAGGCAGGAACGCGCTGCACTGCTGCCAGGTCCCTCAGCCAGCCTTGGAAGGCTTTCCACAGCCCGGCTTGATTCGGCTCCTGCTTTTCCTCTCCAGGCGTGTGTCCCGGTGGGGTTTGTAGCCATTGCTTGGAGGCATCCAGCACAGCACTGGCCGTGGACTCCCCTCGGAGCGATGCCGGGAACGTCGAGGGATGCTGGCACGCGCCCCACCGCGCTGCCGCTCCCCCATGTTTCTCCACCCTCCCTGGCTGCGGATGCGTTGCGGGAAGGTGACCGAGATGGCTCCCGCTCGGCTCCTGCTCCCGCTGCCTCCTTGGGCTGCTGTCCGTGAGCTTTGCCAACCAGCACTGGCATTTCCCACCTGGAGCGGGGTGGGTGGAAAACCCATCAAAATTCGTTTGCTTACCCAGACAGGCGTTGTCGTTGGTGCGCCGCTGCGGCAGCTGAACTTTACTGATCCTCAGAGCAAACAGCCTTCCCGGGGCTGTGTTTGGAAGCCGGGGGAGGCAGGAGCGGGCAGGAAGCCCTGCCTGATGCTCCTGCACGGCTGCCTGCATTGCCTTCCCGTGGCAGCTGTGCTGGCTTGCCGGCATCGGCACGGCCGGGTCCCCGGCCCTCGGCTCCGGAGGTTACGCCGGGTTTTCAGAGGTGAGGGGCAGGCGGGAGGCATTGCACGAACGGCAGCAGAGGAGTAGGAAGAGCAGCTAAATCGGCCCCCAGCTCCCGGCCGTGTGCCCGGTCAGCACTACCCCTACCCGGGGCAGCGAGGGCCTGCTAAAAAACGGCAAGCATAAATGAGAAAATAAATTTAAAAAAAAAAAAAAAAAAAATGGAGTTGGGTGCAAAAGCTCCCACAGCGGCAAAATGCCCTTTCACACTGGGAAATGGGCTCCTGAGATGCCTGGGCTCCAGCAGGGTACTCCTCAGGCTCAAACTTAAACCCTTATTTTTTTTCCCCTTACGAGGATAAAATTGCAACTGCCTGAGAAACCCCTAATTAAACAAAGGCTCACCATAATATTTGCTGGGAGCTTGCCAGCCTTGTAATACGACATTACCGGGTATCTTTATTAGCTGAAATGAGTATTTAGAGTCTCTGCCAAATGGAAAGCTGATAGACTTGTTTGACAGCGGCACTGCAGCATCGAGCAAACGCTTCTGCAACCTGCTGGTGAGGCTTGGCCGCGGTGGAGGGTGGCTGCCAGTGCCCTGAGCACGGGAGGGGGCCGGGAAGGCGCCCCGGTGTCAACCCCCTGGCGTGGCACGGCACCTGCTTACGGCAGACACGGCGTCCCGCTGATGGAGCCGTGCGTTGCCTTTGGCTGGCGTTGGCCAAGCGGCGGGGCAACAACTGCAGCCGGGAGAGGCAGACCTGGCTACTGAAGCTGATTGACTTTTGCAGTGCCTAATTGCAGGCTGAAGGAGCGTTGCCCGGAGCGATGGGGAGCGCCTGAACGAGCCCCTTCACAGGGCACGACCAGCCCATCACCCGGCCTCGAGGCTGGCGAAAACCCCGTGCCAGCCTGCTCCAGGGTCCGGCGCTCCTCAGGGCGACTGTATCCTGGAACTTGAGTTCATTATCAATTAATCAACAGCACGTGGAGGTACGGTTACACTACAAATATATTGGTGGAGCACGGCTGGTGGTGCTGCCAGAGCCCGGGGTGACCAGCGACACTGGGGGAAACCACCGCTCTGTTGGCTCCGTAAAAACTCCCATGAATTCCCTGAGGAGCCCGGTGGGGGAAAACCCAGTGGTCCCGGGCAGCTGTCCTTGAGGCGGCTGCTGGCACCGAGATTTAAGGGAGCAGTCTTTCCACCTAAGGAATCACAAAACTTCGGTGTTAACAATGCGTTGCCCTGGCATTTCCAGCTGGAAGTGTTTTGATTCTCGAGTCTGAAATGAGTTTTTATTTTGAAATGCATTATTCATTTTCTTTCAAAAGGTCAAAATCTAAATGAAATGCTTTAATTCACCTGGGATGGGTTTATTAGTTTCTGTCTTTGGCAGGCGCACAGCAGCTCGCCCTGCCGGCTGCGTGCCGCCGCCGAGTCGGGCAGTGCTTGGGCAGTGGGCTCGAGCGGCTGTGGGATGCGGCACACTGCGGCACTGCCACGGCCACCGCCAGGCTGCTGGTGGCTCTGCAGGAGCCGTGCGGTGGGTCCTCAGCTCCAGGTAACTTCTCTGCCTTTCGGAGTGCTGCGCTGCTCGCTTTGATG
>VFFE01007676.1:2223812-2250394 GCA_008921705.1 Burhinus oedicnemus | reverse complement strand
GGGCAGGACGTGGCCGGCTCCGGGCAGGGCTCAGGAGCACACACGGCAGAGACCGGCTCTTCTGCCCACGTTTGCGGGTGCGAGAGTGAGGTGGGCATCCTTGCATAAGGAGGGTCTGAAGACCTACGTCTCTCGCCATCCAGCTCCATTTAGGTAGCAAGTAAATTCCAGAAAATCATGGATGCCTGAAGATTAAGAAGAGGCTAAATTTACTGAGAAAACAGTTATTCACTTGGCCTATATGACAGCTGGACAAACAGGGCTTGGGGAAGGAGGATAAATCAGTCCCGACCTGTCGGTGTTTGGAGGGGGAGTGGAGCATCCTCCGGTCCATGCTCCGGCTCTGGCTCGCCAGCTTCTGTCCTCAGCGAAACTGTTATTAAAGCTGGCAAGCCATCATGAGAAATAAAGATTTATCGTGGCGTAATTTCCCAGGAGGGACAGAGATTAATGCTGAGGAGAGGGGAACCAGCATTCATTTTCTGTTTGAGGAGCGGAGGAGCTTTTCACCCCCCGGGTCCCTGGGCTCCTGCCAGGAGCCAGCAGTGGTCCAGCCGGAGGGCACGGCCTCGAGGCTCCATCCCGACCCCACTGGGAGCCAACCCACCCCTGCAGGGAGCATCCTGGAGCATCCCGGTCGGGAAGCTCAATGCTTTCATCTGCTAACCTGGCAGAGCGGTGCTAAATCCAATGGCAGCACAACCTGCCAGCTGAGCGCGGTGCGGAGCAGAGGGTCCCCGTTGCAGCCCCGCGCAGACCCCCTGCTCCCGCCGTGCCGACCTCCTGCTCCCGCCGTGCCGACCCCCTGCTCCCGCCGTGCCGGCGGTGACCCCGCGGTGCAGCATCCCTCTACTCCCCGGGTGGTAAAACAGCAGCTCCGTCAAGATGTGTTTCTGTTCTGCTTAGCTCTTAAGAGACACAGGTTCCATAACGGCCTCCCGTCGAATGCCGCTTTGTTCTTTCCCGGCTTTGTAGCGCAACAACAAACACGAGGCGCTGGATAATCACACGCAGTCTCGTCTGGCCCATTGTGCCGGGCACAGCCACAGGTTGCACGGGAATGTGCCACGAACGTAACATTTTGGAACTGAGAGGGGTTGTTGGTCTTTTTTGATAGTCTTTGCCCGGTGTAGGTTCCCTGATGTTACCCAGGGATCTGCACCGCACAGCAGCGCAGCGCTGGGCATCACGGGGGGATGCGGGCAGCGGGAAGGCAGCTGCCTGCATAGGGAAGGCAGGAGGGGCAGCCCCTGGGTGCAGCCCCAAAAGTCACAGTGCTGTGAGAGCACAGGTTGGTCTGGCGGCATCCAGCCCGTTTCCCAGATGGGGTCCCCGTGTGCCAGCAGCAGGATAGCCTGCCTAAGCCCCTTCCTCCGCCCCGGCAACGTCCCCTGCCCACCCCACTGTAGGACCGGCACCTGCCAACGTGCGCTCTCCCATCGGCTCCGCCAGTCGGTTTTGTTTTCATTAGAAACAAAGACATGACTCCCCAAGTGCCAGCCTGCTGAAAAGCAATCATTGCTGTTTTCGACAGTTATTCATCAAAATCAGACGAGAGCTATTCCGCTTGGGATCGTTTCCCCATGCTTAGGCTTGCCTACCCCTGCCCTTCCTCGTTGCTTTGCTCCTCTCCTGGGGAGAGATGAAGGCTCTCCTTCCGCCTCCTCATTCCCACCATTTCTGATAGGAAAAGCTAGGCAATGCCAGAAACCCCGGAGGCGTTTCTGCAGCCCCGGGACCCCTTCGGGGCAGGTGGCTGCCGCGCGGCTCTGCTCCTGAGAAACCCGTGCTCCGCAGCAGGGACCTGCCGAGGCTCCAGCATCCCTGCCTTCTCCTTTCTAAAAACGTCTCAAATTTTGCCCTTTCAAGGCCACTTACGGCAGTGTGGCCTCCAGCGAGGGACTCCCAGTGCATCAGCGGGACGGCAGCACCCTGCACGGTACCTTATGGGATGCCGTGATGCTGGTGATACCCGGCACAGCCTCGGCTCCGAGCACCGCTGCCCGTGGCGGATTTCAGAGCAAGAGCAGAGCTGTGTGAAAATACATCGGCGGGAGCCAGTGCTGCGGCACGGCACGGCACGCGGAGCTGCCGGCACCTGGCCGGGTGCGGGCAGAGGGGAGCACTGCGGCGATGCTCAGCCAGCCCCAGTGCCTGGAGCAGGGGGAGAGGGGCAACACAAGAAAAGCCGCAGATGGGTTTTTACAGAGAAAAAGGTAACCCGTGGACTGAGCAGACTGCCACCGCTCGCAGACTGAGACCGAAGGGTTCTCATGAAAGACCCTTATTTTTGTTATTGTCCTTCATGGACGCGCTTGACGGGAGGAGGGAATACTTGTAATGCATATTTCAATTTTGGCTGCAAAACTTTCATCATTACCATTTCAATTAAAATTGCTCTTTGAAGCAGTGTGTCTTCAGGCTCAGACACACAAATCTTTGCTTTCATGAACGTGGAAAACTTGAAAAATAAAAATGACCCTATTTTATCCAGCCCTGATTTCTTCCTCTCGGCACCCTGCAAGGTTTCCATCGCAGGGCTGGTGTTGGAGCGTGCGAGGACGGCTGCCTTCGCCCAGCGTGGCTGCACCAGCCCGCTGCTGCTCCCGGGGAGGCTGGCCACGCTGCCGCGCAAACCTCGGTACGTGCGACGTGCAGCGAGCTGCCTGGCTGCCGTGGCGATGGCCCGGTCGGCTGGGTACCAGCTGCCCCCCCATCAAGGCAGGCAGCAGCGCCAGGGGTTTATGCTTTAAAAGCCAGCAATGTTTTGGCAGGAGCGAGAAAAGGCACTGCAGGTGTTTGGCGACGGCGGCGCACGGTGGGAAGATGGGGTCGGATGCGAAGCGCGGCATCCACGGTCTGAGCGCATCCCTGGCTTGCTCTGGGGCAGGGAAGCGCTCCTGGAGCGAGGGCAGCCCTTGCCCTGGTGAGATGCGGAGGGAGATGCCCGCAGCCCCGCTACCTCCCACCTTACGGAGAGCTAAAATGGAGCGAGAGCTCTGTTAATGCCCTTCTGGCTTTGGCTTTTGGGCAGCGCCCCAGCCTGCGATGGCTCAGCAGCAAATTGGTGGGACCCTGCAGGGTTACAGCGGGAGGACGGGGTCCTTTCTGCAAACGCTCACCAGCCTCCCCTACCTCTGCTGGGGATCCTGGGATGGACCATGAATATACATGAGGTGGAGATTATTCAGCACTTCCATAAAACAAACTGATGTTCAACACTAATTTATGGATATACTGAATTATCTAACACAAATGTAAATAGGATTTAAGAAGCGATATCAGGAGAGGCACCTACAATCGAGTCGATCTTTGCAGAGAAGCAGAAAAAGAAACGTGGAAAAGGAGCCCGATAATTTATGCATCTGTGTGTCCCGTTCTGTCCTCAGGAACGTGGGTACCAGTGGCTGCCACCCGTCCTTCAAAACTACTCACAATGTCATCTTTTTAATGAAAATTAAGTGCTTTGGTTGTACTAAATAGAAACTGTGCGGACATGTCTAATTGCAGCACTGGGAGATGGCAACCTCATTTGAAAGGAAGCAAGTCCCGGGAGGATTCAGCACGGACTCTTCAAAAACAACAGACGCCATGGACTTAGAAGGACTAAAAATATTTTTCCTGCATCTGTGCAAGCCGTTTCATTTCCTCTTCATTTTCTCTAATTTTCTTTGTCTTCGGCTTTAACTGATTTGATGCATCCTAATTACGAGCACATCTGCCCACTCCGGCGGCGTCCCGGCTGACCCGTGCCGGCATCAGGGCCAGCGGAGGGAGGGAGGGTGGATGGGGCAGCGGTGCTTGCTCAGCGCTGCCGGATGCCCCTCTCCAGGGACCTGGGGACATCCCTCCTGGCCCCCGGCAGTGAACCTTGGATGCCGCCCAGCTGTCCCCAGGGGAAGGTTTTCCATACGCAGAGTTTCCCGTGCTGTCATCCCGGGCTAGAGGATGCCCGACTGTTTTCCCCACGCACACAGTCACTTTCCCAGCAGCTAACGGCGCGGTCAGGATCACACCCCTTGCGTCTGGTCCTCGGATCCCTGCAGATAGGACTGGGGATGGCTTTTTCGCGTTAGCCATCACTTCAGAAAAGCCTGTGTAAATCCAGTCCTCAGCAGTCGTTTATTCTGCTTCTAATATATGACAGTGTTTTTCATCCTGATCTTAAAGAAAATCCGTCTCACATTCGAGCTAAAAGCAAATCCCTGGCAAGATTAGGTTAGCCTAGAAAAACTCAGCCCGTAAGCAATTACCCATCGCTTCCGAGATGTTTTGTCTCCTGGCATAAGGATATCAAAATCCCCAACTAACGATTCATGGGAAGAAGCGTCTCCCGTACAAGAACAAAATGCGTGTTGTGTCCTTTCTTTAATCAAGTTAATGGTCATCATTTCACATGCTAACGTCTCCTCAGTGCTCCATCAGCTCCATACAGCTGCAGCCGCCTTCAGTGCGGCGCACTTTACCTGAGAGACCCAATTACGCGTTTTCCTCGTTTTCCTCCGAGCGGGCTGACTCTGAGCATCGCAAATAAACCCCACCGCCGACCGCTTCGTCCGCGGCAAAGCGTTTCTCCGGCACCACGTATGGCAGAGGAATAATTTCAAGGCTTTGGGTGAAAAAACGAAGAGCAGAATGGTTTCTGTCCCGCTCTGTTGGGTTCCCTGGGAGGGCTGGGGAAGGGGCAGGAGGCTGCGGGGGCACTGGGGTACCCTGGCCCAGGGGCCAAGCTCGCTCCCGTCGTCCCTGAGCAGCTGGGATGTCTCCGGAGAGGCGCAGGTTGTGTGGCTGGCAGCCCAGGGCCACCAGCCCTGCCAGGCTGCCTGTGTCAAGACACGCTGACATTTTCGTTGCCATCTAGTGGCAATCACTCACAGCTGCTTTTTATCCTCCATTTTCTCATACAATTGACAACAACCAATAACAAAATGACTCAACCCAAATATTCAATATTTCTCGCCCCCAGTGTTTGCCTGACGATGCCTGATGGACGGGGCCTGGGGTGCCTGCACCGGAAGATGCTAATCAAAGGCAAAGCAAAGAGGTGGTCTGTAACAAACAAAGATGCGCCAGTTCTCTGGATTTGTTTCCAAGAGTTCAATTCTGCCTTCGCCTGCGCGCAGAGGCATCCAGCCTCCCACGCAACCCCCAGAACCGCAGCCGTAGCCAGCAGCAGACTCAGTTTTCCGTGTGTTTCCCATGCGATGAGCAAACCAGTCAGCGGAACACAGCACGGGTGAACATCATGCTGTGAAAGCAGCAGAAACCCTGGGCAGTCTGGGCGCTCAGGCAGGGTCCTCGCTGCTTTCCAGCACTGTTCCTGTTGAAAACGCGAGGTTTTTGTGCATCCCTCGCTGCTCCTTGGCTGCCTGCAGCCCCAGTCCCCAGCAGCATCCTTGTTCCCGCAGCCAACCGCCTGGAGCATCCTCCCGGACAGCCCCTCCAGCAGGACCCACGTCCCCGCAGCAGGATGAGGGGCAGAGGAGGGGCCGTGCCCCCCACCGTGCCGGGATGCCCAAGCCTGGCAGAAGTGGATGGATGCAGCACCCTCACGAGAGGCTTGACGGCTGCTCGCAATCTCCAGGGGCTGTGAGATAAGGGGGCCGCCAAGGAAAAGCCGGACCGGAGAGATAAGAGAGCTTATTCCGTTCAATTATTGGGCAGATAAGGCAGCACAGGCAAGCCTGGCTCTCCTAATCCATCGCAGCGAGCCGCAGAGGGTCAGCGTCTTCCGAACAAACCATCCCCACGTGGCCGCTGTGGCTTTCCTCAGGGGCTGGGTAATTCCCACTGCAGGCAGGCGGAGCCTGGCCGCCCCGCAGGATCTCCTGCTGGAGACTTTATGAGTCTGGGACTGCTCGGACTCATATTTCTTGTGAAATACAGCCCTGGCATTTCTCACAACCTTTGCACAAAGGTTAGGAGGGAGCTTGATGAGATTTGCTCGATGACTGGGAGTTGGGATGCACTGCCGACAGGGAAGATGGAGCTCTCTCCCGGGAAGCGGCGGCTCACCCGTGGCTTTGAGGGCTGGCGAGGAGAGGGAGCGGAGGAGCGTGGACTGCAAGGTCATCCTCCTGCAGCAGCAACGCTCTGCCAGGGCTCGCCTTGACCGAGGGAGGAGAGCCGCGAGGTCGCAGGGCTGCTGCGAACACCGGTCTGACCCTGCGAGCCCCCGGCACGAGAGACGACCCCCTCCCAGGATGGTGGTGGGCAGGGGGTTGCAGCACAGGGGCTGCCCTGCAGCACCGTGCACCGTCCTCGCAGAGCCGTGCACCCACACAGAGACAGGATCAGCCCCCCGCACTGGTCTCGGGAACGCCTGGCCCCTCTGCAGCCGGTTGGGATGAAGGAGGGGCAGGCTGGGGGGGCAGCAGGCTGGGAGAAGTGGGGGAACTGGTGGGGCTGGGGGCAGGGGGACCCACCTGGGGAGCAGCATCAGCCTTCAGGGACAAACACCAGCATCCCCCATGCCTTCCTCGGGGGGGAGGACGGAGCTCTGCAGGAGCCTGTCCTGACCTCCGAGGGGTGGGCAGGGGTGGGCAGACGCCAAGGAAGGAAAAACACGTAGAAAATGTCTTCTGTCTGTGGTTTCACCTGGGTGCCTCTAATTTACTCGCACAATTAATTGGAACCATAAATCTGCAGCTGCAGTTAACCACATGCACAGGACTAAAGATGGTTATTAAAGTCTTTCCTGCATCGTCTCCCTCGCTGGTGGCCGAGACCGGTCCTGGCGCGCGCAGGCGGACGCCGAGCCAGCCCCCGTACCCTCACCGCTCCTCTTCCCGACGGCACCTTCCCCGCAGCACGTGGGGCCGAACGCGCGGGGATCCCAAACTGCTGGAGAAGGACTGGACCCTGCTGGGGGGGCTGGGATACCTGTGCTCCTCCCCTCCGGCACTGCCCTCCCCACAGGGCTGTTAATTAGCCACAGGCTCTTAATGAGCTAGCCCCCTCCCCAGGACCTGCTGGATGGGATGCCGACGCAGTGTGCAGAAGCCGCCTGTATGATATCGCTGGTCCAGGGCTCGGATCAAATCCCCTCCTGGGAAAAAGGGCTCGAGCAGCTTCACCCCACTGTGTGCCGCAAGAGTCCGAAAAAACACAGCCCAAACCGTCCCCAAACCATTGCTGGGCTGATGTGGAGGCACAAATGAGCCGTCCTTCCACCGCCCATAACTGCGCACGCTCGGATTGGGCCAGGACACAGCTTCGTGCTTTGGGGAAACTTCCTCAGATTTTTAATTATCACAGGCAATTAAGACTTTAATTCTGCCAGGCTCCAGCTGCCACAGCTGGCGCAGCTCCAGCAACCCAGCCATCGTCTCCGAAGGCTGCGCTGGGATGCTGAGCCCAGATGAGGAGCTCCAGGAGAGGAGCTGGTCAGGGAAGCCACCGCCAGGTGACAGGGGCTCCTCGGCAGGAGTAAGGTCACACTGCGTGTGGTCAGCCCGCAGTGTCCGTGGGGACATGGTGGTGGTGCCCAGAGCTGGGCGAGCGGCTGGGGAGGCAGGCGCAGGGATGCTGGGATGCTCCCGAGAGCTGCCGGCCGGCCAACGGGGCAACCAGGGCACGTGCGAGAGGAGCACCCATGAAATGCCAATTATGCTGTGAAAAGTCAAGTATTTTATGGAAGGCAGAAGGATGAGGAGGAAAAACAAGAGCAGCATTAAAAATAGATCAAGGTAACGAGGTGAGAGAGGTGGCTGGGGAAATGAGAGCCCGTGCGAGGAGCGGTGGATGAGCAGCAGTGTAAGACGGAGGGGAAGCGTCCAGCCAGGTGGGGACGGATGGACAAACTGCCACAGCCCCCAGGGAAACCCCACCGGGGACCGGGAGCCTCTGGCCGTCCCGCAAAGGCATCCAGACAGCCCCGGAGAGAGCCGCGCTTGGCCGAGGAGCTGAAATGCAGACACGGCAGTGGAGAGCCGGCCCCTAATAGACAGAAAGCATAATAAAGTAATCCGGGCCCCACTGCAACAGCTTTTCTCTTTTCACGGTGAAAATTTCTTTCATAGCTGATCTAGCGCGAGCTGATACAGTTGTAACACGCACGCAGGGGGATGTGTCTCTCCGCGGCTGCCTTCTGCCTTATCACAAATAAATATCACTACAAAAACCAGAGGAAGCAGGAGCTCGGCCTCATCTGGCATCCCACAATGTAATTAGTTAACGCACATCAACTGGAGCCTGAAATACAGAATACAGAAATCAGAGGAGCTCACCCAGCGAAACGGAAAATGAGAAAGCCTCACCCAATGAACGAGCTCTCTAAATATAACCAGTGCTGCAAAATTATGTCAGAGAATAATTCATACGCAGAAATAGCTCTAAAACTTAGTGGAAGCATGAGCAGCTAAATAGAGCAAACCCCAAGGAACAATAAGGAAACTGCACAAACATGACGGAAGTGCGAGAGCAATACAGAAGCAACGATAAAAAATATTCCAAGATAGTTCCTGTAGGTTGTGCCACCGCTCGGGATTGCAGGGGGAGGAGGAAAGCCTTGGGAAGAGGTGGGGGGGTCCCTTCCCTCGCCAACGGCTCCTTCTGCATGGTGGAAGCGTGCGGCTCCTTGGATTTGCTTGTGCCGAGTTGCACACCAGAGAAACAGCACTGCTAGTGTTGTACGCGCGCTCTCTCTATATATATTTAGTCTTTTTGTTTCCTGGGCTTGTTGCTTCAACACACGCTGGGTGGGATAAATGCTTTGCCCGGGCAGCCCTTGGCCACGGGAAACCTTGTAATTAAACGGGATTTCCAGCATGTCTGGGGTATGTTCAGGAAAACCGCTGAAGTTCAGGCACAGAAATGCGGGGACTGCACGGGGCGGCCGGCTGCCCACGCCGGTGGCAGCAGCCCAACCTGCCTTCCCTTCCCCTGCCGACCCCCGGGCTCCTCTCGCCGGCAGCGCAGCCGTGATTAATGCTCACCGCTCCCCACGCCGGCTTGTGCCGAGACCGGCACCCCCAGTACTTTGGGGTTATTTTGGACGCTTCCCTTAATTTAATTTGGTGCGATTTGTTTAAAAGGTATTGATTGGGGGGCGGGGTGGGGCTAAAATTGGGGCCATTTGTCAGTAGCTGGGAGCCTGTGAAGTCTCCTCGTTAATAAATCAGGGCCGGCACTCTTCAGCGCGCAGCTATTACTGTTCAGAAACAGTCAGGCTTTTTCCCCTTTGGCACCTGGTGACGGATTAATACCATTAAAAGTTGCGAGCGTTTCCAGCACGGAGCTGCTGCTTGGGTCCAGAGGGGAAAAGCCCCGGAGCCGGAGGGTGAGAAATGACCCCCGCGCAGCTGGGGAGCCCCCAGGGTGCCCCTGTGGGTGACGCACCCTGCGCTGCTCCACGCATGGACGCCGGTGGGATGCCCCGTGCGGGGCAGCAGCTCCAGAGGCTGCCACAGCCCAGCTGCAGGGAAGAGCAGGAAAGCTCCTCGCCCAAAGTGCCTTTCTCCTCTCCTCTGGGGCAGCGGAGGCTGCTCGGGCACAAAGCCTCCAGAAACAGCTCTGACGGAAGATGCAGCAGCATCTCCCATACGATGCTCTGGCATCCCCCATAAGGTGCTCCCTGCGCGCGGGGCCGGAGCCCCCACCAGCCGCGGATGCGACTGCCACTTCAATTTAAGTGCACTGTCCATGGGCAGCTTCTTCAATAGCTGCGACATATAGAAAAATTACAGAGCGATGCTTACTAGCTCCTTAGCAGCATATTGACACAACTAAAAGGGAAAACAGGGACTGAAAGGAGCAGACGTAAGACTTCTGATGCATTTGTATTATTTCCAGCACGCTATCATAGCTCCCAGAATGGGGATGTCAAATGGCTTCCTCTGAGCATTTTGTATGTCTTTAAAAATGAAATGGGCTGTGCTGATGCCTTCAGATGTCTAATGGGTGATACGAGTGTAAAAGTGCCACTTCATGCTTTGAGATGTCGCTACAGTAAATCAATCCTATTTTCGCTGCTTATAAATGGCAAATATTTTCTCAGGGCTACTTGGGCACAGAGGGAGGAGGAGAGGAGCCGGGGGCTGTTGGCAAAGCCAAGCGCAGCTGGGTCGGCCTCGTGGTCCAGCTCAGCCGGCTCTTTCGTCCCGTGGAGGATGTGCAAGGGCGGCTGCGAGCCCCCGGCTTCCACCTGTGCTGTTTGGTAGCCCACGGGCCGGGGAGGCAGCCCGGCACCCTCATCTCCTGCCTCCTGTGGGCTTTCGCACCACCCAGGAAGAATTCTCTCTGTATATCTGTTTTAAGGCCTTTGTAACAGCTTAGATGGAGCCAGGGGAAGCTTGACAGGTTGGCACAGCATTAAAAAGTGATCTATGATAATAAAAGGGGAGAAAAGAGACCTCTGGCTTACAAGAAGTTATCTCTGAAAGGCATGGAAGGGAACGCGGTTCACTGTATCGCACGTGCACGCCATTGCGTTTGGGGTAGAAAAACTCTCCATGCTCGGGATTTTTCGATAAAGGTGGTTGGTACCATCAATAAACGCCAAGACCTCGACACAATGCGAGGTGAGCGGTGGAAGGGTGGTGCACGCGGGGCCCGAGTCTGTTGCCTGCGAGCGCAGGAGCTGTGGGACCCCCAAGGTCCCAGGAACTGTGTCCAGGGTCTGCAGAGACAGAGGAATCCACTTCTCCGAAGCTTCCTGAAGGGTGTGAGGAGGAGAGAGGTCCTGCCCTCCGCCGAGAAGGCTCCTGCTGACGAGGCCAACAGTGCAAGTCTTTGGTCCGGAGCAGGAACAAGCAAAGGCACTGCTGAGGAATGCCTGAGGATCCCTCATCTCCTTAACTCCTAAAAGCCTGGGCGCTGCTCTGCGGTGACTTACGTGTCTCAGTGACTAATGCAGTCATAATCAAAATGGACCATAACCATTACGGCAGTAAAGTGATCCTTACATTTTACTATTTACTAATCTTCAGCTTCTCCTTGTGACCTTTACTTTAAAATGTTTCAATATAAATAATGCACTTCTGTGAATATATTCTTCTGATTATTTCCCAAAGCTCTGATTCTCCATGTGTGACGGTCCCTGAAGTGGTAATTTGTTCTCTTTCCTGGTAATTGCAATTTTAGAAATAGCTTTTTCAAATGCTCACAGCCTGATATCTTTTTAGAAGATATTTCCTTCATTTTCCCCTCCGCGAGGAAGTTGTTGCCCATGGTGGGGGTGGCACATGCCCCAGGCAGCCGGGCTGGGGATGCCCAGGGGGAGCGGGGGTCCTGCGGGTGCTCCCCTCTCACAGACTGCGAGGTTTGTGCCACCCCAGGAGACTCCATCTTTCTATTAGGCGCCTCCTAATCTATTAGGGCATCTATTAGGAGTCCCCTAATAATTTCAGATTAACTCTCATTAATTCCAGTTGCAACCGAGATTCAGTTATCGCAGGATGGGAAACACGGAGGGAAAAACAGCCCAGCAAAAGAGAAGTCAGTGGGCGAATTAGACAGAGACCTGCACTTATAAGTAGTTCATCCCTTGAGGCACTGACTCAAGATCATTTCTGGATGCAATAAATGGCTTTGGGCTCTGGATCTGGGCAGATCCCAGGAACGGGACCTCTGGGGCGGTCTGATGCCCAGGGGCAACCCCCTGCCAGAAGGCAGCCCCTGGCCTGGGGGCAGCAGCTCGTTACCCACAAACGAAGCGCTTGCAGCAACCAGGGTCTTTGTTTTTGGAAGCAGAGGGGGTCTCCAGCACAGCATCCAGCACCGGCTCCTTTTCCCGAGGGACATGGCAAGGGAGGGATCTGCTCATCGGCATGGCTGCCTGGCCCCTGCCCACTCGCCGCCAAGGTCAGCCCTCATTTCGGCGATGCCGCAGCCCCAGGTTTCTAACCTTTTGTAGCCAGTTCAGAGAAATTGTTGGTGATTAATTGAAGCTGAAGGTTAAGAGCCAACATAAGCTAGAAAGTCAATGACTAATCTATTAAGCTCCCCAGTAACTTAATTTACATGTTTTTAATGATTACTTCCTACCTGGGCACTCTGAAAACTAATTGGACTTGAATCGTTAAGTGCATTCAGAGGTGGACTCAAATTAATAAGTACCACTCATGTCTGCTTTTAGATGCAAAAGAAAATCAACTTTGGTTCTCGGGGCTGCCAGAACACCTCATTGCCATGCAAATGCTGCCGCCGCTCCTTCGTTCAAGGGGTATCTGCTCTCTAATAACCAGGATGCATTAGCCCGGGGAGCCAGGTTTGCTGTACCTGATGCCATTTAGGAATTAAAATCCCAATTAAGGGCTTGATGCACTTCTTGAAAATTGAGTTTTTTCATCCATTGTAGAAGAAGAATCTGTTTGAGACTTCAAATGGGGCTCGGGCCAAGCACTGCTCCCAATTAGTCAGCAGATCCTTGGGCATCCAAGGGACCGGTGAGGCTGGCTTGATGGTTTCTCTCCTGCCAGGGTCATGAGCTAGCCATCCCTCCTCCCCAACCAGTTCACCTGCAGACTTCGCCAGAGATGGCCCCGGCTCTCCACTCCCCAGCTGACACCATCCTCTGGGAGCAGCAGGTCGTAGGGACATAATGGCACAGCACCGTGTCGGCACGGTCAGCCGGCTGCGGGAGGCACGCCAGGGAAGCTGGCCTTTTCTCCTGGGTTCTGAGCTGGAGATGAATGCGTCTGAAGGAAGCCCACCGCGGCAGGAGGGCGGCAGCAGCCCCTTCTGCACCACATCTGCTTCCCCAGGGCCCGGTCCACGCGCCTGCAAGGAAAGCACAGCCTTTTCCAGGGAGAGAATTGCTGATGACTTGTAATTAGAAGGATCCACATCCAGCTCTCGATTTGCAGCACCTCTGTTCGAGACGGGCAGGCAACAGAAGACGCGCACCTCAACCTCAGGAAGGGAGTACGGCTCCAGACACGCTGGCGTTCAGCTCGTCACCGCGAGCACTTTTAGTTCCCAGGGGATGGAGGGGTCGCCAGGAGGCGGGGGGACCCCCGTGCTGCCGTGACGGGGTAGGAACAGATCCCACCTCGTTGCGTGCCCGTGGGAACGAGGTTCTCACTCCAATCACAACACCCTGCCGTGTTTAAGGTGCCTAAGATCCGCATGAGAGGAATAACCAAGATGCCTTCCATTTCTGTAGCCACAAGGAAAGCTCTCGCTTTGAGGAGAGGAGACTGCTGGTAAGGGAGGAAATGTGGCTGGAATGAAAAGCACCTACTTAAGGGATAACATGAAAGCCCTTTTAATATAATTTAATGGCAAAAGGCAAAATGAGACTTCAAGATGCAGCGCCAGTTCCCTACTTAAGGCGAGGATGAACACTTGTATTGGATCAATCCACATGAGGATGAGGAGAAAAAAACCCCAGCGTAGTATTTCTTTCCCTAAAAAGTCCAGCAAAGATGCTGGAGCCACTGGAAGCGAAATGAATTCTCTCAGTGTCAGATCTGGAGGGCTGTCCTCGGAGCGGCACCGCACTCGTCCAGCAAAGCAGGACTCGGTCCCCGTGGGCCCTGACGCGTGGCCGGGCGCGAGATCCAGCTCTGCCTCCATCAGCACGCGCAGCGTCCCCGTCACCGCTGCTCGCACCGGGGAGGCGACCAGCCAGCAAGTTACAGGCTGCACAAGTTAATCATAATGAAATTGAGAATTTCACAGTTTGCCATCAATTAATAGCCGAGCAAACAGAACACAGTGCTTGAATTGGGGAAGATGGTTCCCCCCTAAAGAACAGTTCTTTTAATGAGGCTCATAATAATACTCATTAATTTGTGTATGTCTGAATGTTCAGGTTTGCAAATGAGAAAGGAAATAGCTTTGCATTAGGGTTGAGTCATACACAACAGCTTCCCTGTTCCTTCTGAGCCTCAGGTGGGTCATTGAGAATGTGTTTTACTGATAAAAAAACAAAAACAACCCAAAAAGCCTCTCGGAATAAATCCTGCAGTTGGCGGGGTCCGGGGCTGCCTGACAAAGCACCTGACTGAGTCAGAGCAAAGGTCTGGGGGTCCCCCAGCCCTCACTGCTTCCTCCCCTCCACACTTATCCCATGGGACGCATCCCGAACTTTCGGTCTCTGCAGCGACGGGTTTTGCAGGACAGCTGTGTGCAGCAGGAAAATGGGGTTTTTTCCCCCCCTTTTGCAGGAGCAGCTCCTTTCCCTCCCTGCCACAGGCGAGGTCCCGGCTCGCTGCCCCCGTGGTGCGTTCCCTGGGGGGACGCGCCACAGAGGTGCCCCTCACCACGCCGTGCCTCCCGGGATCCCCCGCTGCTCATCCCTGAGCCGGCAGCAGTTTGCAGCAGGAATAATCTTTCCCGGGCATGGAGAGCGGGAGGAAGCCTTGCTCGAGCCTGCCAGGCTCTCCTCCAACACAAATAATGGCTCTGACGGAGAGAGCCGAGTTCCCTCGCCGTCCTTGGGGGATGGAGCGTTTCATTGTGGGCTTTTTCATTAGCTCACAATACGGGAGCTGTACAGCTGCTGTCTGCTCCCCCCCAACGGCAAGGAAATTATGCACCTGGGCTAGCAGCCAGCATACAGAGGATTTATGCTTTCCAAGGTCTTTTATTAACTTGACAACATATGGCTCTATCCGCAGAGCATCCGCCGCCTCCTCCTCCTCCTCCCTGAGGATGCCGGTGCTGGACTGGGGCTCGCCCTGGCTGCCCTTTGCCCCTTCCCCCCGGTTCCTGGGCACCCTGCTCGCGGGAAACACCGAAGGGAAGAAACGCACGGCCCTTTGGGGGTGGGTGGGATGTTAACAAAATGACACGAAACAATGTTCTTATTTAAAAGCACGCTTAAATTCCTTTTCCCTTGCGCAGATGCAAACCCAGATTTTAAAAGTAACAGTATCCAATATTTAGGAAACTCAAAGATATTTTCTCTTCGGCATATACCTGTCTTTGAATAAGCACACCTGAGAATGTTGACACAGGGTAAGTTTTGATTCCACGTAGATCTCCATGGAAACCAGCACGGAGGATGGGTTTTCCACTGTCTTGGGGTATGTTCCCACACTTGCAAGAACTGGCTCCCTACACAACCGTACCCCAAAGAAGAGCCGGTGCTTTCTTTGCATTCCTATCTGATTTCTGTTCTTGCAGATGCCTAACACGACAGTCCATAAGGGTCCCTTCGGACCCGGAGGCTGCCTGAGCCTCTTCAGTCGATGTATGCGTATGAGCCCACACTCGGAAAGCCGAGTTACAATTGATTTTTGTCTTTAAGATTCAGGCTGCAATTGATTTCTCAGACAGAAGCTTTGCATCTAATGGAATGCAGAGATCCTCTTGGAAATGCACTGCAGCTGGCAGTGGGGCTACGGGCAAGGAAAATTGCTCTCATTTTTAAATCTTTTAGTAACTTCAAGAGAAAACCCGAGCGGCTGGGTTTCTGCAGGTGGAGGAGCAGGAGGGAGGTGGGGAGCAGCTTCAGAGAAGGCAGCCCCGCCAGGGAAAGACCTTGCCAAAACTTTTCCGTACCTCGACCTGTGTAGGAGGAATGTCTAATGATGTTGAACTTACACTGGCTAGAAATATGTCATACTGCTGCCTGGCTTTAGACACGTCTCTTCCCTCTCCCAGCTAAAACACAGCGGGATTGCACCGAGCTAAAACCCCTCCTTGCTCGCAGGCAAGCCAAAATGCCTGAGGCAGTACTGGATCTCCAAGCCGGCTGGCGAGAGCCGGCATCCTCCAGGGCAGCACCCATCCCTGTCCTGGGGGCATCGGCGGGCCAGGAGCGACGTGTCCCAAGGGCAGAAGTGTGGGAAGAGGCTACGTCTGCACGCCAGGAACTCAGATGCCCCCTCAACCACGACCCACGGAGGAAACGGGAGGGTTGCCCCAGCCGCAGGAGCCCAGAGGGCTCCCTTGGCTGGGAGTGTTTGAAACGCACCGGTGGGAAGAAATCCCACTTCCCTCTTCGAGGAAGCAACCTGACTGCCAGAAGGATTGCTCCTAATTAGGCGGATATGCGTTGCTTTGCTGTAAGTCAGCGTGGCAGAAGGGTGCCGAGAATTGAGATTTATTCCTCTGCGCTTGAAAGTCCCCAAGAGAACAAATCCCGCCAGTTATTGGTACGGGACCCAGCTCGGCACTGCCCGAGTCTCAGATCACCATTGCAACGGCTGTCGGCTGCAGCCCTGCCTTTCCCTTCACTCCGCGTCCCCAGATTTCTTCCCTGGGGGACAGGACCCCCCCCAAAACCTTCAGACCTCAGTGTTGGCAATTAAGACCACCAGACTTCCCGAGCCACCTTTGAGCCAGCGCTCCCTAGCCGGGAAAGCCCAGACCGTGACCCACCTTGTGTTTCCAGATCTGGCCCATGAGGAGGCTTCACACGTGTCCGACAAAGCTCGCTGCTCCTGGAGAATCCTCTTCCCTGCCCCACGCCGGTGTTTTGCTGGCTCTCTAACCACTTTGCTGGTGGGAAAAACCTTTCTTGAGGGCAGGGAAGCCCTGGGGATGCAAAGCCCTGGGGATGCAAAGCCTGGCCAGGCAGAGGAGCCTGCGGCAGCCGACGTTAGAGGTTTCCCCGGCAGGTTTTGCCGGGCAGGGGTTTGCTGAGGCAAAGCTCAGCAGGGGGGGTGACGCCAGCTGGGCAGCCCCCACCCCAGAGACCTCTCCTTCCAGCCCAAAAGCCCTGCCAGGCTTTGCAGCATCCCTTTGTAGGGGAGCTGCCGGGAATGCTGAGTGCCCCCAGCTGTGAGCTTCCCCAGCTGGGGAGGCAGGGAGCAATCCCGGCCCCAGCCCCTCCTGCCTCCGGACTGCCCTGGCCGGGGCCGGGAAAGGAGCTGGACAGGCGAGCCTGAGGTGTGTGCCTGCCACCCCATCCCGAGCCCTCGGCTCGTGTTTTAGCAGACATTCGCACACGCCGAGCGCCCGGCTCTCCCTCATCCCCTGGCACAGCGCGGCGCCCGGGGTGTTTTAGTAACAGTGCTGGGAATGCCATTGGACACTGAGTGGAGATTAGGACTTGCCATTTACATGGACATGAAATGTTCCAAATCGACCGAGGCAGGACCCCAATAATCCCTCTGCAAGCTGAAATGCAACCGTCGACACAGCTTTCTCTGGCTGCTGGCCGGCTGCCTTGAGCCCAGCCCGTCCCCACGCCAAGAGCCCAGCGTGCCGCAGCACGTGGTGTGGTCCAACCCTGCTGCATCCCGCTGCATCCCGCAGCACGTGGCGTGGTCCAACCCTGCTGCATCCTGCTGCATCCCACTGCATCCCACAGCACATGGCATGGTCCGACCCTGCTGCATCCTGCTGCATCCCGCAGCACGTGGTGTGGTCTGACCCTGCTACATCCTGCTGCATCCCACTGCATCGCACAGCACATGGCATGGTCCGACCCTGCTGCATCCTGCTGCATCCTGCAGCATCCCACCAAGCCACCAGATCTTCCATCCTCTTTGGACAAGAGGCTTGGCTTTTTCCTTTGCATACCTGAGCATTTTCCAAACTTTTCCGAAGCCGCCTGTTTGGAGCAGCAAGCGTGGGCTCTGCTTGCGCAGTCAGACCTGCTGGATGAGTTTGTTCACCCGCGCGCCTTAAAGTGCGGAGCATGAGGCTACAATGGCATTTGAGTAGCGTTGAGTGCTTTCAAGAAGATTACACCCGCTGAAGTAGTAATTAATGTTTGTTTTATTATGTTCTGGGGAATGATCGGCCAACAAGATAATTCAAATAAAGCAGAACATGTTCCGATTGAACACTGTTTAAAGGCTGATTCATTGCAAACTGGCCCGTGCAAAGGACTAATAATTAAGAGAAAAGGCACAAGTAGGAGCATACTCGCCATTTATCTGCCTTTTATGTAATTAAAATGATGGAAATTATGGCTTAATGAGTGGAAATTGGATGTGCTGTTGAGAGGTTTGCGTATCCTGTTTTCCTACCAAGTGGCGTCTCCAACCGCGTCCCTCCAGCCGTGTCCCCAGCCCCGGGGCACAGCCGGATTGCAAAGGAACCTGGGCCAGATGAGGCGAGAATGCCGGCAGCGATGGCGGTGGCAGCGTTTTTGCCTGCCCGCTGCGGTGCTGCCCACTGAACCCTCGCTCCCGAGGGGCAGCACCACCCGGCAGCGGGTGGCGAGGGCTGGGAACGGGGCTCCTCTCGCCAGACCTCAGTGAAGCAGTCCGGCACGAGCGCCGCTTCCAGTGATTAATTCTTCCCTAATGTGTCATTAAATTATATACAGTGAAATTACTATGTCACATTATATGGTAAATAAACCTCAATGAAGGCAGAACATCCAGCAGACTGAAAAACACCCAGTTTTATCCCACAGCCGAGCGCGGAGAGGTAAAGGAGGGAAAGCTGCTCTAGTGCCGGGGGCCGGGACGGTGGGAGCTGCCCGGTGCCGCTGCCGGCAAAACCACGGTGCTGCCGCATGCACCCGCGACATTGCTAGCCAGCACACCGGGACTTGTCACCACCTTTCATTCCTTCCTCGTTTGCTGAATCTAAATTCCCCTAAATGGGGAGAGGTAAATTCTCCCTGTAACGGAGCGGCAGGATGAGCGCGGCGTAATCCACCTGCTCTCCTCCACATCCGTTCTCTGCCGCACAGGGACCCTGCCAGGGGAGGTGCTCGGTGTGCCGGGTAAATGATGAGAAGAAAATTGTCCTCCATCTGTTGAAATAAATTCCACCGCATTTATTTCTCCGATTAACTGTACAGAGGCGTAATATATTATGAAGCCCGTGGAGGCAGAGCGGGGGAGCCGGAGTGCCGGCTGGGTGCCAGCACCGCCAGCCCGCCGGGGACCCCGCTGCCACGCCGGCGGTGCCGAGCGGACCCACGCACGCCGGCTCCCACGCCGAGGGGCGGCTTTCCAATCCCGCTCCTTGGGGGAGCATCTTCCACAAGATGGAGCCTGCGGGCAGACGATGTGCCGCCGGTTGGATGCCGGACGGCGAGCTGCTGTCCGTCTGTCCGGCGGCCCCAACGCCCAGTGGTCTCCCCATCCATCTGTCCCCCAGGCGGTGCCCAGAGCGCGATGGCCTGTCTGTCTGTCCATCTGCCCATCTCCCAGGCGGTGCCAAGACAGGGATGGAGAGCGGCTGTGTGACTCGTCGTGCTTTGCAGTGCACGCTGACTGGCGACCTGGCACGGCCCTTGGGTGCGTGTGCATGTGTGCACGCTTGTCTGAGCGTGTGTGCACACACGCGTGTGCCCTCCAGCCATAAGCACACAAACGAGCTGCTCCAGGAGGACCCGACAGCCCAGCTGGAGACGAGTCCAGGGATGTCACCTCAAGGTAAGCCAGCAACAGGCACAGCCTTTAACCACAAAAGACTTTTGCCAGCACTCGAGAGGCACGAAAACGCGCCCCGCAGGGTTTCTGGGGGGCTTTGCATCCCTCGCATGGGATGCTGAGCCTGCCTCAGTTTCCCCTCTCGCACCCTCTCTGGCTGATGGCAGGGACTCCCGTGCCGGGTGAATTAATCTTTATGTATCGACGGCTCGCTGCTTTGCCCGTTAATCCTGAGAGGGAAATGCAAAACCAAGACGGATTAAAATAAATGCCAGAGCCTGAGGAGAAATGTCAGCAGCTGGGGGGGCTGCGGCGCTGGGAGCAGGGGGCTGGGTGCCCCGAGGAGGGCTCCCACTGCCCCGGCTGGGCTCGCCCACCTCCTCCACCTCCGAAGGAAACCTCTGTGGGCTTACGCTGAGCTGGTTTGCACCCGCGCTGGAGAGGCCAGGGAGAAAGGTTGCTGCTCTCTTGACTAGGACTCCCAGCCACGCCGTTTCTTGGGGTTATTTATTCTGACATCCCTTTTCTCTAGGAAAACCTAAAGCGGAGGGGAGAGCGGCTCTGCTTACTGTAAGCGGCTTGGGGAGAAAAATAGCGCCATGCTTCACGCCATTTCCACATTATGCTAATGCACATCTGTTGAACGTCTCCTTCCCATCACGAATTCCAGCAGGTCCTTTCTCGTAAGTGGGAATTACTTCCATTCGCTGTTTTTTTTAATTACTCGGTGCTTAGGAAAGTAGATCAGTTGGATGGTTTGGCTGCTGGCGGTGGCAGCCTGGTGATGCTCGGCACAGGCGGGGCCCCGCCGCGGGCGATGCCGAGGACCTTTTGGGGTGATGCTGAGGACCGGAGGGCTGGTGAAGCCGGCAGCTGATCCCGCAGAGCGGAGGCAGAGGCTGTCCGTCGGGGCTATGTGCTCAGGCTGCTCGGCACCCCCAGGGCTCCTAATCTCACCCGGCCCTGGGAAGAGGAGACCTGGAACAGGGAGCCCACCACGCCGCTCGGCTCCTCCGGAGCACCCTGCCACCGCCAGCGCCTGGGCGTCAGCAGAAGCAGAATTACATCAGGAAGGGAACTGGCCTTTTCTACCATAAACGCCCCCAAACAAGCTCCGTGCCAAAACATGCACAAACGAGGTGAGGAAGAAACGGATCAATAAAACATTCAAGGAACGCAAAAAAAGGGCAAAATAATGAGAGCCTCATTTGTTTGCTTCCTTTGGAGGTCGCCTTAAAGGCAGGATGACAGGAGAAAAACATCAAATATCTGATAAAAAAGGAAGAGCTGGAGGAAAAAACCCCCACCGACACGTCAGGCAGAGGACATGGCTAAGCAGGCAGAAAACCTCGTGCTCCACGTCAGAGCCGTAACGTTGGCCTGGGGCTCAGCTGGACGGTGTCGGGGTGCCGGCAGGTGAGGCAGCGCCGGCCGGGCGAGGGGGCGGCGGCGCTGCGGGACGGCAGCACTTCATTAAAGCCAATATAAATGGAAAGAGGATTTGGAGAGTGAGAGGAGACAGATAAGCGGTGACAGGGAATATGGAAACACGGCCTACTTTTGTCAGCCTGAGGAAATCCGTACGGCGTTATTGGAGACGCAAAGAAGACTGCTTTGATACAGGCTGCTCGTGGCACCCCGGCTGGGACCAGCCAGGACGGCAGCGCTGGCACCGCGCGGGGACGGAGCCTGGCCGGGGGACCGCAGCATCGCGGCACCGTGGGGTCACGTTTAAAGGCTCATCCTTTGCTTCCCAGCAAAGTGTTTTTTCTTTGCGGAAAACAGAGGGAAAGCCCTTCATTCTGAGCCCGTGAGGAGCAGCCCCAGGCAGCGCTGGGCTCGGTGTCCCAGCCTGGGACCCCTGGGGCAGGCGGCAGCCGCTCTACCCTGGATCCGTCCCAGGGACCCCCCCTCAGCAGGAGCCATTTGTCCCTTGGAGGGGGCCAGGGCTCAGAGTTGCCCTTGGATGAGCCTTCCCGAGCGGAGACGCTGCCACGCTGGGGCCACAGGGAGAGCCACAGGGAGAGCCACAGGGAGAGGGGTGTCTGCCTGCGGGCTGCCCCCTCTGCCCCCGCAGCCCGGTTCATGTCGCCCTCCCTCGCCTCCCCGCCGACACTCGCCTGCCTTTATTTAGGAAGGGCTTCCAGCGCGACGCTCACCTCTGCTGGGACGAAGGCTGCTCGCACGGTGGTGATTAATGAGCGAGACGAAGACCTTCCCTCCTGCCCTGTCACCCTTGAGATCTGCCCCGTCACGCATACTAAACGGAAACAAATTTCAGGGATTATATATATATATATTTTTTTTTTAGTGTTCTTCGGATAGGTCTGTGCCGAAGCCCCTGCCATGATTGCCGTCGCCGGGTTGGGCTGGATTTGAGGAGAATTTTTATTTGAACAATAGGTCAAATGTGAATTCACCTCGCTCCAGACACAGGATATTAGCTCCAATTTTGGAGGCTTTTAGCCTTCTTGCAGAAAGGGAAAAGAAAGAAAATCCTCACCATCTAATTATGTTGGTTACAGGCAATCAGACTCTTAGTCATATTCTGATGACTTTTATTTGACACTGATTGATTACACTTTAATAGCTGCCCTGAGCACTTTCTCTGGTTGTGCGAGAAGAAGTTTTGGAGAGTTACACCGAACATTACAGGCTCGGAGACCACTGCTTGCAGGTCACAGCCATCTCCTTCTCCTGCACTTGGGAATCTCCTTCAAAGAGCTTCAGCTGAGAACCGGGAATGCATTGAAGGCAACAGAGTGCAATCAGATGGAGCTTTTGAGTGATCCGCGGCTGGATCCGTGTGCTGGTGCCTGCGGTGGCAGGTTCCGTGGGGCCGCGGCTCAGGGCTGCGCTCCCAGCGTGGAGATGGTGGACCCGAGAACAGATGTTTGAACAACCCAGTTGGAACTGAGTTTCCGAAGAGGACAGGAGTCACAAAATACAGCTTTGAACATGTTCTAATGTCTTTTACCACACCGTAACACTCGTGTAGCTGATAGTGGAACAGTACTCACACGGAGAAGTCTGATGCAACCGATAAAAACCGATTAGTAGTTTTAAGATAGAAAAGCGTATCAGTTCTGAGCACAGATGGTGAATATATCACTGTAGAAAGTATTGCATTCACGGCTTGACCATCCCATGGCTGTTCACAGCCCACGTGGAGCTCAGCAGGGCCACACCACCGTTGCACGTGCTCTTCTCCGCACTCCCCCGCGCTGGGCAGGGAAGCATCCCGCTGCCGAAAGGAGGGGGAAAAGCGCAGGGAATAAATTCTTACTCTCTAAGAAAACGTTGATCCTTCTACACAGGGAAAATACGGCAAAGTGCTCGAGGACCCGCTTTCAGAAACGTGCGTACCAACCCCTGTATAATCCCTGGTTGCTATAAAGCTCTTTTCCTACCTGCCGGTGGAAGCGCCAAGGGACATTCTCTCGCCAACGGCTGCCGGCTGCGGGCCGGGCGGCGATGGGACGAGCTGCAGCCCGGGGGACGCTGGCCTGGGCGAGACGCGTGTGCGGCGCCGGGGGGCACAGGGCAGCCCAGCTCCCGGGTGGAAACGGCATCGCTGCGGGCTGCAGCCCCCTGTGCCGGATGAATCGATGTTCCTTCTTGGGAATTTGGCCAGCATTTTTTTTTTTAATAGTTTTTTTTATCCTGTGGACCCAGTTTGCTTTTTCTAAAATATTTTGTTTTGCACTTTTCCAAGTGGGAAGCAAGGCACTCTTGCAAATCGGCGTGAACCGAATGACTGAGTCTCTTAAAATGCCTTGAAAGGACCCAGCTGTGGGTTTCTACCTGAGCTGTGATTGCAGCCGCGGAGCAACGGAGACATCAGGAGCCTGGGGACGGCCGGGTGCTGCTGCAGGAGCGCAGCCGACACGCGGGCGGGCAGGCAGCATCAGGGTATCCTAATGCGAACATAATAAAGAAGAAATCCTTCCTTCAACAGCCAGAATATCACATTTTCAGACCTATGCCATTCAAATGATGAAAGGAGATAACCCTGGTGCTTTTAGATAACTGTGCCTTTAAAAGCTGTATCTTTACTGCTTTAATTATCTTTTAATGCAGCTACAGGTTGGCAACAACAAGTCCAAACGTTTACGTATTGTGGTTTTCTGATCTGTTGCAGAGCACGGGAAGCCTTCCGCTCACTGACTTTGCTTCCCGCCTCCGAGGGAGAGCGGAGCAAGACAGTGACCTGCTGGGAGCAGGGCAGCGGCTCCATCCATCCTCTTGTCCCCCCGAAAAGCCTGCCCCCCGCACCCCCTCCGCCTGCGCCCGCCCACTTCGGGGCAGGGTTGGGCACGGGGGCGCTGGTGGCTTCATAGCGACACACGTCCCGAGTCATTTAGGAACTCGGGCAAGCCACTTGTATAGAGTAATTGAAATACAGAGTCTTGCGGCTAAAATCCCTCGTGCTGTGTTTCAGCGGAGGGCTGGAAGCAGATAATCGCTTCCTTCCGCGGGGAAGGTGTCGGCAGGGTCAGGGCTGATGCATCGTAAATCGGTGTCTCGGAAGGAACGGCACCTTGTTTTACTCAGCCTGCTCTTGCCAATTTGAAAGTGATGTATTATTCTACAGCTCGCTGCTGAGGATGCTGCTCTTCGGGTGATCACATATTCCCTTTGGCACCCAAGCTTTAACATGAAAGGCAAACCGAAATGCGGACTGGCGCTACGGCATCGCCACGCTGGGAACCCAAAGACGAGGTGGAATAAAAGTGTTTTCTTTCTTTCCTGAACATGCAGCTAGCAGCTGGCAAATACTGGCTCCTTGGAATAACCTACATTAAAGGCTTTGTCCTGTGGTAAACATTGATTTAGAGACCTGAGGCAATACTGCCAGGCTGAGGCCACCGCCGGCTGCCCTCGCTCACCTCCCACCTGAAAATAAGTGCAATTTTCCCCAGCCCCTCTTGATTTTTCTTTCTTGGAGGAGCCTCTTTGCCTTCTGACGCGGATACCTGAGAACAGCCAAACCGATTTAACAGCCCTCTGATTTCCATCCCACCACATTTTCCATAAATTTGTTGTAGCTTTACAGCCTGGGAAGGGCTGGACCAGGGATGCCGTGACCCCACGGGCAGCGGAACAGCTCTTGTAGGGGATGTGGGCTCTCCTGCTGATGCTGCCACATGCCTGCAAGGGACCCCAAGCACGCGGGAAAAGCTGCGGCCAAGCCCGTGGTCCCCTGTGGGAAGAGGGTGGCACGTCCCACAGCCTGGGAAGGCGCGAGGTTTGGGTTGGAAACGCGCAGGATTTGCTCACCTGCCCAGCAGCGTAACCTCACCCAGCTCCGCTCCTCACTTCAGCTGCCTCGCGCCAATCCACGCTCGGAGAGTTTTTGTCTCTAATTTTGCAATTGATGACATTTCCCTAATTGTCTCCAGTTTGTTCTTCCAGGCGCGTTTCTCAGGCGAGGCTTCGACCCCTGTGAATCTCATCTCCTGGCGGCGGCGGAGGGGCCGTGCTCTAACAGCAGGTTGGGGTTAACGCGCTCTCGCCCAGCGCCCGTCCCGTCCCGCAGCCCGACAGACCGGGAACGCTCCCACACTCATTCCTGCTTTGAACCCAATAACTTGCGGCTCCCCTAATTTTCTCTGTTGCTTTGGCTTTTTCTCCTGACCACGGGGAAAAGAAACGCCAAAATATAAAAGCTCTCCTTATCAGGCAGTAAATGATGATCGAGCCTGAGGAGACCTCCAGGAGAGACAAAAAGGTGTTTTTTAGTTGCCAGCAGGCATTACAAGGCCAGCCGTGCCTACGTACCTGCAGCTGCGGAGGGGGGTAACTTTTGCAGTCCGCTGGGTTTTGGGGGGTGAGCTGGGTCCATCCCACTAAATAATTATCTTTGCCATCCCTCTGCCTGCAAGGGCTCACTGCCGGCACAGGAGAGCGGGTCCCAGCGCTGCCCTGTCCCCCTCCGGAGGCTGACCGTCCCTTCCTACGCAGGGGTACGAGGTGATGTTTGGGGTTTGGCACCCGGGGGGAATCACAGAAAAGCTCGGACCAGGCAATTATTGTAAAACAAATACTCAACAGAAAGGTGAGCATCTAACCTCGGTCTTGGCGCAGTCCTCCCTGCCCGGGGCTGCTCACGTGGCTGCAGTGGGATGGAGCGCACAGGCAACGTAAACCTAGAAAAGAGGGGAAAAAAAAAAGAGAAAATCTCAACACTGTGTTTAACAAGCAGCAGACGATATGCCTGTGTCTGGTTCGCTTGGAGCCAAGCGATGATCCTCGCAGAGCCGGAGCGCAGGCGGGGGCTGCCCCGGGAGCGGCTCTGCAAACTCGGGGGGTGAGAGGTGCGAGAAAAGCCCTGGGAAACAATGGCGAAGGAGGCAAAGGGCAGCCCGCTGCCCAAGGCGCCGGGGGCGGCTGGAGAGGCTCCTGAGGCCCGAGTTGCGTCTATGTTAATTATTTTGGCCTCTAGTGTCGCACCTAACTGCAAAGTGTCTGACAGCTCCGGTGGTCGGGACTAAGTGACTGGAGCTGCGATGCCCAGGGGGACGGCTGCTGCCGGCCAGGCTGCGTCCTTCGCTTCTGCATTTCATTTATGAACTGTTAATAAAGACACATGGAATTTGCTTTTCTTTCCTCCATAGGTAACTCCTGGACCTCTCTTTCTTTTCCTCTGGCAGCACTCGCTGCCCGGTGCCAACATGCTGTCCATGGAGCTGCGGCACGGGTGAGGCTGGTGGGATGGGCAGCCGCCAGCAGGCACGGTTGGCAGGTTTGCCACACCGATGGCATGCGATGGCACTGTCACCACCTCTGCCGCAGCCTCGGTGAGCCGGGGCTCTGCCCTGCTCATAAGGGACTGGCGGTAACACGGCAGATCTGGAGCGAAATGGTGTGTTATTGAGGTGAGAAAAAGCGTAGGCTGGAAACCAACCTGCGCTGTCCTTCCCCTCCCACCCACCACTTGGGTCCGGCTGCCAAAGGGAGATACCAGCTCTGCGCATGAACGTATGAGAACGATCTTTCACTGTCTCAGAAAAAAAAAAAAAAAAAAAAAAAAAAAAAAAAAAAAAAAAAAAAAGAAAAAAAAAAAAGGAAAAAACCAAGGAAAAAAACCCAACCCAGAGTGAGAATTTAAACTCGAACTCTTGCTGGTGGAGGCAAAGTGTAAACCAATAAATAGCAGAAATCCATCTTGTAAACTCTGCAAGGTAAAGATGTGAAACGAGTTAGCTGTACGTAGGAGTGCGTAGGATGATGAAAGGCTTTAGAAGTACCTAAGGAGGAGAAAGACCATGGGGAGTAATAAAACAGATACTTAGCGTGGTTTTAGGGAAGCTTTAGGCTTTGGTCATGGTGATGCTCTCACCCTCCCCC
>VFFE01007676.1:2102464-2223792 GCA_008921705.1 Burhinus oedicnemus | reverse complement strand
GCTGCACGCTGGCATCCCCGATGGCTGCATGCTGGCATCCCGGTGGCTGCACGCTGGCATCCCCAATGGCTGCACGCTGGCGTCCCGGCGGCTGCACGCTGGTATCCCCGATGGCTGCACGCTGGGATCCCGGCGGCTGCACGCTGGCATCCCCAATGGCTGCACGCTGGCATCCTGGTGGCTGCACGCTGGCATCCCCAATGGCTGCATGCTGGCATCCCAGCGGCTGCATGCTCGCATCCCGGCGGCTGCACGCTGGCATCCCGGCGGCTGCACGCTGGCATCCCCAATGGCTGCATGCTGGCATCCCGGCGGCTGCATGCTCGCATCCCGGCGGCTGCACGCTGGCATCCCGGCGGCTGCACGCTGGCATCCCGATGGCTGCACGCTGGCATCCCCAATGGCTGCACGCTGGCATCCCGGTGGCTGCACGCTGGCATCCACCCCCGGCAGGGGCCGCAGAGCAAGACCTTGTAATAACCAGCCCTGCTCTAAAAGTAATATCAAGTACTTCTGGTTATCTGCAACTGGGAACACACCCAGCTTCAGATATTCTGGTCTATGTAATTGAATTATTTAGGGGCTGGCATGGCGTGATGAAATAGGCTTTCTTCCTATTTTTAGGTTTCCATCTACAGGGCTGGAAATTACAGCCATTAAAATGTTCTATTAGTAATGATATATAAAGGGGAAAAAACTGATCAGACTTTTCTAGTGCACATAGAGCATTAGGATATCATTAATTTTAATGATAGAGCCCAAAATTACAAAGCTATTACAATCATACTTGAAGTTTCCGAAAAAAAGAGAATCATTCTAAATTATTGCTAATGAGTAAAAAAATATTTAAATCATATTTAACAGTCCCTAAAATTATAGCCGATATTGCCATGAGCTAACAGGAACTTTGGCTGTGTTTGTTTCCTGGTGCTGACAAACACACTGCCGCGCGGGAGGAGGCAGCGAGGGGCGTCCGGGGGGATTCGCAAGCGGCGTTTCTGGCGGTGAAGGGGGAAGAGGCCACGCGCCCCAAGGGCTGCTTTGGGGCTTTCATTTCACCACGCTCAGCCCTTGCTGTGGGGTTTCCTGCATTGTCCCAGTGCTTGAAGATGCCTGCTCGGTTCACCTGGGAGATGGCGTGCCTCTCCCTTCCTTCTCAGGGTTAAAAGCGGTTTCCAAGTCCATCGGCTGCTGAGCAAAAAATATAATTACCAGCCCTGTATGCTTTAAAGTAGCAGCAATTAGCGTCCTTTGGAAGACTGCAGATTTTTATCTTGGTTTTCTTTTAGAAAATAAATGACTAAGGAACAAAGTCCTTCCACAAAGCAGATGGGGGAAAAGAAGAAACTGGAGAACAGAGATGCCGGAGCCCGGCGGCTGTGGCAGCCGCTTGTTGCGTTCTCCTGCCTGCCGGGCGCATGGAGGGAGCCAGCGGCGCCGGAGGACGGGCTGCGGCCCCCGGAGAACGGCTAGGATTTCCCCTGCCCGTGTGAGGGGACGGCACGCTGCCGGTGGCGCGCCTCCGGGAACCTGGGCTCCTCTATTTACTGAGCCGGCTTGCAGCAATTCCATGAGCAGCCCCTGCTCCCGATGCACTCAGACACAGCCCGAGTCTCTGCGGAGCAGGGCTGTGAACGGGGACGATTTACTGCCTCGCCCTTGAAAGCCTCGGTTGTCTCTAAGCCACCAAACTCTTGACTGCCTTGTGCAAAATTCTGTATTATCCAAACCCGCTCCGACGCTTGCTGTCTGAGCTCCGATCCCTCACCCGCGTGCTGTGCTTCATTTTGTCGAGACCGTGTAGAGCCAGGAGGGGAAAACCCGAACACGCACGGGCCGATATTGGCAGGTGTGTTTGTAGCTGCGCCAACCCGAGGGTGCAATTTCTCTCCGTTATTACAGCCGCGTATCGTCACTGAGCTGGGGCCAAAGCACAGGAACGTGTCCCGGCTGCTGGCCAGGCCATGCCAGGGGGGTTTCCAGCTCTGTCCCCTCTTTCGGTGACCCTGCTGCAGCAGGTACCTCCCTGCATCCCCTCCCTCCTGATTTGGAAAAACACGCGTGGTTTCAACCCACCTGCAAAGGTCGGCTCCAAGTCCCCCGAAAGCCCCGCTCTGGGTGGGAGAGGTGCCCATGGTGCGCTCCCGGCCGGCTCCGGGAGCCAGAGGGGTGATGGGGACACAGTGGGACACGGGCATGGCGTGTTCCAGCCTTGCCCAGCGTCCCCCGAGGCGCATGGGTCAGACGTGTTTTCCTGCCAAGCGTGCAGGTACAGGAGAATCTGCTCTGTTTTCGGCAAGAGCGTTTTCCCAGGGGTTTGTGCTCTCGTTGGTGCCTCAGAACCTGCGGAAACAGCCTTGCTCCGAGGAGGGCTTCCCGATGACGAGCTCCTTCTGTGGGAACACGCTCTTCATAGCAAGACAGCTACAGCAAAGAGTTTGAACGGGCTCAGGAGCGGCCGGACCCTGCGGGCGGACGATGCCACCAGCGAGCCCGGCTCGCTGTCGGGGCACTGCTGCTGGCCAGCCACCTCTCCCGCTGCCGGCACTGCCGCATCACCCGCATCCGCCGCTGGCAGCTTTCAGCAGCTTAGCAGCCCGCCGTGCCCTCTGATGGGAAAGGCGTACTTATGGAAACACTGATATTCTGGAAAAAGAGGCTTTGTTTCTCAGTGCCCTGTGGCCGGCACCAGACCTGCCCTGCCAGGGCTGCCGTGCCGGCGTGAAGCGTGCCCGTGCGAGACCTGCGGACCGGCTCGCTACCGCTTACTGCTGCCTTCCCCTGCCCTGAGCCCAGCCTCAATGTTGCCGCCTGTTTTCCAAGGGGGAACGGCACCCACGGGCATCTTCTGCTTGCCCTTTGGGCCCCCCTGCCAGTGAGACTTCATTTCTTTATGCTTCAGAGTAAGGCTGCCCGTTTCAGGCTGAGTCACAGGAGTCCAGCGGCAGCGGATTTTGGGCAGGGACCATTCCCCTTTGGAAAGGACCAGCTGGGCAGGCAGCTCCTCGGTGCCAGCCGTGCCACGGGACAGCCAGCCTTGGCGTGGCAGCAAAGCCGATACCGGCTCTTCCCACGGCAACCGTGAGCCCACTTCCACCTCCATCCTCACAACACAGCGACGTGCTTGCTAGGCATGGGAGAGAAGGAATGTGGGGAAGGAGCAGTAAACGACGGCATCTCTCTAAGGAAAAGCCCTATCCGCTGAATCCCCCACTGCTCCAGTTTGCTGGCTGCTGTCCCAAAGCTCCGTGAAACATCTCGGAGCAGAATACCTAGAATAAATACATTGGCTCATAACGGTCTATGCAACATTAAAACTATTTTCCAGATACCTGATATTTAAGACGTTGCAATAAAAGGGTCAAAAACTTTTCAAATTCATTAGGCTATCGCCTCAAAATAGCTGCTTCATTAAGTGCCACGGAGACGGGCAATAATGGGAGGCGAAGCAGAGAGCCCCGGAGATTGGATGCACACGTGGTGCTGATAAATGGCTTCTCTGTGGCTATTCCAGAGCCGGCGAGGGGAAAAATGCCATCCCACGGTTGAACAAGTCCGGGGTTTAGTGCAAAAACTCGGGAACTGCCTTGGCCAGAATAAAACATCGCTGCCTCTGCCTCGCAGGCAGCAATGTGACCTCTGGGAGAGGGGCTGCAAGAAAGCGTGCCAGTAGCCGGCAGCGTGGAGGGATCTGCCTGGGATCCAAAGCTCCTTTGTCACTCCTTGGTGCGGCCGCCGACCCCACTGCCTGGGGTCCCCAGTGCCCGGGGGTCCCCGCAAGCCCACCTGGGGTAGTGGGATGTGCCGGTCCATCCGACCTCTTCAACACATGGAGAGGAGCCACGGCCTTGGGTTCTGCATCCCCAAAGGCTCAGCTTGATCAGCTCCGGCTGCAGATCTGGGATGCGCAGTACGTAATGGCCCTGAACCTCCGGCCCCTTCCTGATGGATAAGGGGGAGGATGAAGACAGACGGTTTTCTCTGACCGGGGTAATAGAGTCAGCAATTCCACTTGGCTAAGCACATGGTTTTTATGATGTCCCTGCGCAGCATTGAACGGAACACCCCGGTGGCGGAAGATGTATAATGCTATCTGTGGAACAGTCTATTTTCTAAATGGAAGCTTGCTATTTAAAAAGAAAGCACTTTAACACTTTGGAAAATATGAAGGTCCCCAAAGCTGAATTTTTGAGTGCTCATTTTGCAGCTTCCAAAAAAGCGGAGTTCATTACGGAGCGGCAGCGAGCGCCGGGTGGCACGGGTCCAAGCAGCACTTAGTGTGCGCATAACTTTAAGCAGACCCACAGTCGCAGCGTAGTCGGAGGCATTACTCGCATCCTAAAAGTTAAGCATCTGCTTAACTGAGTTTTTAACATTCAATTTTTTATTTGTAACACCAAGAGTGGCACCAGATTCGTGCCCAGACTCACCCCAACCGTGCGAGGCAGCTGTGGCTGGGGGTCCCACCGTCCCCCGCCACCCTGGGGTCTCTCCCTTGGAGTCACAGCTCTGCCATCAGCGTTTTCCTTACTTGTCCTTATTGCACAACGCCAAGGTGCTTTTTGGTTTCTGGAAAGCCCAGGCTGAGATAAATGCCCCTCGCTCAAGCACGTCCTTCACGAGCCGCTTCTCTCGCTGCTTCTGGCGCCCAGCAGCGGGACTTGTCACGACAGCACACCCACGCCGACCCCGGTCTCACCAAAGGCTGGCAAAGGACGTCTGCAAGCGCTAGGTTCAGAGCTGCCCAACAGCAAGGCTTTTTATCCAGTTTTTCACTCATTTTGCACGGTCGATGCTCCCGCTGTCTGCAGTCGTCCCTCCGAGTCGAAACACCTCTCCCCAGCACCCTTCCCCGCGGTGCTGCACGACCTCCCGGCAGTGCTGGCATCCTCGCTGTCCTTGTCGGGGAAGGAAGACGTTAGTCTCCCGCTCTTGCCCTTGCCTCTGCTGAAATTCAGGTTAAAGCCGATTTTGGCGTGAAGCGGGCGCTGCAGAGCACGCTGCGGGCTCAGCCGTCGCCTCCTTTCCCAGCGCTCCTCGGAGCAGCCGAGCACAGCACCCAAATGCCTGGTCCAAATCCACGCTGGCGGACGCTGTGGGAGCCAGTGAGCTCCATGATATCCGCAAATTCGGGCTGAGCTTCTCCAAACCTATTTGCTTGATCAGATTGATGTAGCAATTCCAGGATGAGGTGAATAATGAAAATGACTCATGAATATTTCATTTTTATAAATCACATAATTCATATCTATTCACAAATATTTGCTTTGCCTTATAAACCGGATGAATAATTTACAGAAATATGCAGCAAATATTTTAAAGAAAATACGAAATTCATCGACTACATTAATCAACAAATATTATTCAACTTATATTGGTTTAGCTAGCTGACAGATAAATTCTCTGTTTACGAGAGGAGCTGGAGGAGCAGGTGATACTTCCCGTATTAAAACACGAGGAGATGAAGTTCGTTTCTTCCCACGACCGAGTTATTTCACGGCTCAGTCTTGGCAGCAGCGGTCCGGGCAGGAGACCCATCCGTGGCTCCGGGAGCCCCTTCCCGCTCCGCGGCTGCGTTTTGGGGGGACCAAAGGGCTTCTGGGGCCAGGGCTGGACCTGGACCCTGGGCTCCAGCATCTGCTCACCCGGGGCAACGAAGTGCCCACCCTGGGCGGGCATCCGCCAAGAAACTTCTGTCCGTACCCCCGTCTTCTCGCCGCCTGAGAAGGGGGTGCGGGGGTTTCCTGCGGGGCTCCAGCTTTTGAGGAGCTGCCTTTTCTCACTGAAAAAAAAGAGAAAAACCTGTTAAAAAAAATGCCTTTGCCCAGAGCTGCTCGACGGCTGCCGGCACAGGGGGCTGAAAAGCCCACCGCCTTCCCAGTCGGCTCAGCTGCCCCGGGCACAGTCAAGACGACGGAAGCACAGATCGCCGGATTTGTATTAACAGATGGGCTGTTTGAAAAGAGATGGGCTGCAGGGGGTGAAGTGAGAGTTTATCGATACCACTTTTACCAAAAATGTATTTTTACCTAGAGAAAATAGTGGTGCCTCGGCTTTTTATTCGTTTTTAATTATTTCCTCACCTTTTCAGTTCCGTTTAGATGACAAGACTCCGCTACGCCAGCAGGAGCAATCACTGCAAAGGCTTCGTTGGTGGCTAAGGGGAGGGAGAGGAATGCCACTTTTTGCACTTCTGGTTTGCGCAGTCAGGGCTGCATGTCCCTGCTGTCCCCACGTCCCCGCCGTCCCCACGTCCCCGCCGTCCCCATGTCCCCGCCACACCACCGAGCCAGGGCAGCGGTGTGCCTCTACCGGCTTTTCTTGGCCAGCAGCTCTGACAATAAGCAGCGAATAAACTGTTAAGTTTTCTAATTTTACAGTAATTCCCTCAATTATTTAGCTTTTTTTAAAAAAATCAGCTGCTTAAACAGAGTATTAAGCGACTGCATTAATCCACCTGTATTTGGGTGATAAAGTGATTAATCTGAGGTATTTAAACGCTGCCACGGTTTGGCGATGAGTGCCCTGACGGAGGTGGGGGCTCTGCCGAGCGCTGCCCTGCAAAGGGCTGGATCCCCCGGGCAGGCACGAGGGATGTGCGGGAGCAGGCACGGCATCCAGCTCCTCCTGAAAAGGTCGTCTCGGCCGCTCCAAATTAACTCATCAGCCAGCTCCATCGCGGGAGCTTGTGCGCTTTTCCTTTTCCTCGCTTGTGCGGGATTCTAGAAGCAGCGAGGGGGGGAGGGAGGCTGACTATTTTTCCCTGTTTCATAAATATTTCGCAGTGGTTTGGGATTGCTGCTTGCAGCCCCAAATTCCCAGGCTGGAGTGAAGGTTTTGCACCTCTGCTTCACCTCGGCTGTTTGGTGCCAGGAACCTCTCCCGGGATGGAAGCGGCGGGGGTGGACAGGGCTGGGGGCACTTCACATCAACCCGTCACAGCCACGGCGGAGACGCTGCCAGGCGAGACAGCCCCTGTCTCGTCGGTCCTACAGGACATTGTCACCTCACATTTTTGCAACCCAAACATGGAAGCACGGAGCCAGCGCCTGCAAACTCGCAGGTGAAATTGCGGAGAAAGCCGGCTGACGGAGCTGCGGAGGGCGAAGACGCAGCGGTGACAGTGGGGGACGCAGCAGGAGCCCCCTCTGCCACCTCGAAGGTGGCAACAGTCACTCCGATGGGGAGCTTAAATGGCTGAGGCACTCGGTGGCCATCCCAGCGTGGGAAAACCGGGCTTCGGTACCTTTCCACATGGGAAACTGGGGTTAGCAGAGCAAGAGTTGGGTCTGCCGCTGTCTCCTCTTCCTTTGCAATGCAGGCACGAGGCGAGGAGGGGACGGCGCAGCTTCCTGATGTCCCAACTAAACACAGCTTCTTAGAGACCCTCCCAGCCCGCGTTCAGCAGGGATTGGGCGCAAATGTTAGGATTTGAGATGGATCCCGAGGAGCGGGGCCAAAGGCGATGCGGACCCTTGGCATTCCTGCGTGCTGGTTTCCACAGCCCAAAATGAGCAAAACCTAACGTCCCTTTTTAGTATTCCTGCCGTCTGCAGCGTCTCCTGAACTATTCATCTGTAACATTTGTAGGCCTATTAAGAGGGAAATACAATTTCATAGTCACAGATAAGAGATTAGACAGATCAATTCCTCCCCGCAAAAGGGGCTGAGAAAAAACCCGTTTCCAAATTGCAATGTGAAAGGTTTTTGTTCTCCTGGTTTATTGAGCTGTGGGTCCTGCCACCAACTTTTCTGGTTGTGCTGTCATTAAGAGAGCAAGAAGTTCGTGGTCTAAATATTAAAATAGCCAGTGAGGCAGCCAGGAGGCCTGATGTTTGGGAATCTTGTGGGGGAGCTGAGCCGAGCCCCCCTTTCGGCAGGCAGCCTGCCCCTGCTTCGGGACAGCCGGCTGCGGAGCGGTGCTCTCCCTCATCCCCTTTCCCATCTCTGGGGTTTGAGCCGGCAGCGTTTCTCCCTGGAAGGATCGTGGCCGCCCGGCACAGCCCGTTCCGGTGGCGGGGAGCACGTGGTGTGCCGGCGTGCCGTGGCGGGGAGCTGAGGGGACTGTTCCCGTACAACATGACACGCTGTGCTAGGCTGTAAGAAGAGAGGCTGTCAAAATATTTAGCGGCAGAGTTAAACCGAAACCAGCTACATCTGCAGATGGGGAATTCTGCACAATGGCTCTCAAAAAAATCCTCAAATACTCAGGAAAAAACGCTGCCGCGCTGGTGTAGAGACGGGCAGCGCCGTTTCCCTGTGCGTGCCTGGCCATGACCCACAGCTAGCGGGACGCCGTCGCTTTCCCGAGGTGCTCAGCTCGGATATAGAAACATCCGTTTCTTTGGGTCAGGCGGACGCCGAAGCAGCTTACGGACAGACCTGCGTGGAAGGCGATGGGTTTGGCGAGCCGGTTGCACGGTCCCAGCACGCACGGGAAACCTCTGGCTTCCCCTGGTCCCATCGGCAAAGGGCATCATCGCCCATAACCACCGCCCGGGCAGGGGAGCGGGTGATGTGGGGACAAAGCAGAGGAAGCGGAGCTGGCCTGGAAAGGCTGGGAAACGGCAGGGACACCAGCGAGAGGGCGGCCGGGCTGGTGAGAGGGCACCGTTCCCCCCTGCCTTTTTTGGGAGGACGGGGCCCCGAGTCAACCCCGGCACCCGCACGCTCCTCAAACCTGCGCACGGCAGCTCTGTGCCGGAGAACCCTGAATTATTTATAGCCTGTTATCATCCCCTAGGTATTATTTGTGTAACCATTAGTTTCTGTAAAGTGTATGAAAGAAGCTGTAAAATATCAAGCATCTCCTCACTTCAGTTGGGAGCTGATTATTTTCCTGCCTGATTTACCAAGCTCCATCTCAGCCACTTATTAACCCTTTGCGACTGTCGGCGGTGGGGGAGCGCGAGCACTTCGGCACGCTCAGCCCTCCGTCGCTCCCCCAGGCAAAGCCTCGGCTCCTCGTCCCCACGCGACAGGCGGCGTGGGATCCGAACACCAGCCGTGGGCATCGCAGGAGAGGAGAGCGCTGGATTCTTCACTCCCATGCTGGAAGCTTTTGTCCTAGCAGGAGGAGCACTTGACTGGAAAGTGGTGGCTCTTCTCTGGATAAATACATTTTTTTAAAAAATATGATTTACTCAATGGTATAATGAATTCAGTGCCTTTTAAATGTGACAGTGGGTAAAATACATCGTCCTTCTGCAGGCTTAAATGTCATCTGTAAAGATCAGGTTTTCTCTTCCCTCCTCCACGCTCATGGGCCGTTCTTTAATTTACTGCTTGATTTTAGAGGGACTTGGGGCAGCAGGGCTGGCACGGCTGTGGGGACACAGCATCCCCGTGTCCCTGCATCTCCGCATCCCCACGTCCCTGCAGTCCCGGGCACTGCCCCAGCCTGACAAAGGGGAAATTGGGGGAAAAGGGCTTGGGGTGAGAAAAGCAGAACCCACGAAGCTCAGCAGGCTGCCCGAGAGATTAATGCCTTGTAGGGGTTTCCGGATGATGGCAACGTGTTTCTTTTCATGCCCAAGTCAGCAAAACAAAACAGAATTGCATTTCAATGTAAATTTAGAGCCAAGCAAAAAATAAAATAGAAATGACCAAGCGGACTAGAAAATAGCCTTCAAACTCACTTAGTGCAGACATGACAAGAGGCTTGGACAAGGCTTGAGAAATTGCTCTAGAAAACCAGCACTTCAGAAACCAAATAAACAAAAAAAATTACCCTGAGCAAGCCTGTATTGATTTCAGGCACTGAACCAAACTAATAACGCGCACGCTCGTGCCGGTGGAGCCCGCTCTGCACTCACCATCCTCGACGACTTCACCACCACGAGGTCCTCCTCCTCCTCCTCCTCCGCCATGTTGCCCCGCTCCGGCCCTCACGTTGTCGGGAAGAAGGGAGAGCAAACCAGCATTTCACCGCGTTTCTCCAACCCTTTCCACCCACAAGCTCCGGGATAGAAATAAAAGGCCTTTGCCTGTAGAAAATTCATCGCACAAAGTCTCCCCCACCCACCGAGCTGGCGCATGGGGGGACCCCTCGTTATTTCCGGAGGTTAAGTGTGCTGGGACAAGCAAAAGGCGGCACGAAGGTCGGTTCGGCTGGGCCGCCTCGGAAAATGCACCCAAAACCCGGGCAGTGTGAACCTGGGCACACTTATTGAGCAGTGCGTCACCTGAAGGATGGGCAGGCATTGCAGGCAGAGCAGATCCGGAGAGTTTACGAGGGCGCCCGAGGAGCGGGGATGCACCGGGGGCGGGAGATAAGGCTGCTGCTGCAGGGAATACAGACGCGCCTGTCGTCTTTGGGAGGGAGCAGCCTAAAATCGAAGGAAAAGACAGATAACAGCAGAGAGGGAGGCGGAAGGGAAACCGAGGGGCAAAGCAAATAGAAACAGAAAATACAGAGAAAACTGTAGAAACAGCAGTATGAACATAAGCAGTCGTTACCCAGAGCTCGCGTGCGAAGCTAATAAAGCAGAGAAGAGTCATTACCTCTGACATCCCCCAGCGTCGTCGGTTGGGGCAGTATTTCCTGCACAGGTACCATTCCCACAGAGGCTTTTATGTTTTCCTCCTTCAAACACCATCTTTCTCCTTCTCCCTCTGCCAGGGTTGACGTTGGCATTTTTGTGAGGATGATTTTTCTTCCGCCGTCCGTTCGGCTCGGCTCGCGTCGCCACCATTTCTCATGCCGGTCCCCGCCCCCCCTTTTTGCGAGGGGCGCTGCGCTCAACCACACAGGCTGGAAAACAGGGGAAAAATAGGGAAAACCATTAAGAGACACAATAAAAAGAACGGTCTTTCTTTAAAATCGTTTAACCGATGTGATTACTGCCCATAATAATCAGAAACTTCGTTTAAGAGTCCCCCAAGGGCCACTGCTGCTGGCCGGTGGCCAGTGGACCACGAGCCCAGTGCAGCCGAAGATGCTCAGACCGTATTTTCAGCTGTTTGCTCTCCTTCCCCTTTCGCTGCTGCCTCAGTTGCCTCGGAGGGGAACCAGCCATCCCGTGGCCAGTTGCTCGAGCCGGCTGTCAGTCACGAGCCCCGTGCTGTTTTCGGTGCCGGTGGGAAGCAAACAGCAGCCATCGGCCACGGCGGGACCACGAGCTGCCCCACGTGCTGAAAAAGGAAACGCAGTTTCTCATGTAAAATTATTGTTCCCAAAAATTTCTAATTATGATACGACTCTGAGCTTGACAAGCAAAAGAAATGGGAAAGCAGCGCAGCAGCACTGGCTGTATGTTAATTAGTCAGCCTTATCTCAGGAATATATTAGCCCCGATGGCGCTCGCAGTGTTGGAACGAACCCCGCAGCCAAGAGCCCGCCGGGCTGGGAGCAGGGTCGTGGCTGCAGAGCCGTGCCGGACACGCTGGTTCTCCTGCCTCGGGCTGGCATTCAGCGCCCCCATATGCTAACCTAAGCAAGATCATTTAAATCAGCCCCCCATCCAAGCAAGGGTTTTGTCTGGGCCAGCAAATAAGAGCAGGCGATGATGGATACAGGTGACAAAAGTGCAATTGGAAACTCGCGCGGCTGCCGAATACCAATGGGGCTGCGGGGATGCCAGCGTTTCCCAGATGGGGAAATATTGCCGCATGGTGAATAGCTCAGGCCGCCTTCCCAAGGTGGCCGTTGGCCATCCCAGGGCTACGGGCAGGAGCCCGGCCGTCCCCACCCATCGCCCCGCTGGCCGGGAAGCTGCTTCCTCGGTCACAGCTCCCACATGGAGCTTTTACCTCCCGTGGAAAAACGAGGAGCCTTTGGAAACGCACGCAGAAGGGAAGGCATCCGGCAGGAAAACTCAAGCCTCCGGGCAGACGGGTTTGGGCAAAGGGGGAACGGCACATCCTGCGAACCCCTCTGCTGCCGGCATCGCGGACCTGCCTGAAAGGAAAAATAGAGCAAAACCTCAATTTCCAGCTTTGATTTAGTGCTGAGAGAGAGATGTACGGATCAACAGCCGCCTCATCTCCCGGAAGGTGACAGTGAAGTCTACGCAGACCTCGTTACCTCGGCTCACACAGCACAGTTGGTTTCCCGCAGCGGGCAGGGAGGAGATGCCCTTTGCCTGCCGGGCATCGTTCCCCGGGAAGCGCATCGGCATCGCCGGACGCCGGGCTGAGCAACTGCTCTGCCGAAAGCAGCAGCTGGTACACAGCAAAACAAAAAAAAAAAAGAGAGAAAAAAAAAGTTTTCCTTTCAGACTGTTGAACCAACTGTAGCGAAAACTTCACGTTTAATATGCATGACCTGCTCCACGCACTCCACTCTAATAAATTGGTGGAACATCTTGCACAGCTAAATCATTAGGGGGTGGATGAAACACTAGGGGCCAGCTGTAAATGCAAGAGAAAAAAAAAATTAAACTAGGCACATAAAATATGAACCAATTTTCTCATCTTGGCTAATAGATTTAAAATGGGAAATCTGATCACGGATAAGCACTGAGAATATTAAAATATGGGGTGCTGCTGGGGCCCTACCCGGATCCATAAGGGAAGGGCGAAGCGTGATGGATGCTCCCAGGAACGCGACTGAGGGTATGCGCCTTTATTAGCTGTTACATTAAAAATCTGCTGCCGAACATTGTGCTTTTTAGAGCTCTCGTTTAAAGGTGTGTTGTAGCTTGCTGCTTCCTAATTACCTTGTATGTTCTGCATAATTTTTGTTTTTAATTTCAGATGGGAAAACACCATAAACTTGCTAATTAATTACATTTTAACCCCGGCACATCAGCTGAAGCACACGCTTCGCCGTGCAACCTCTCCTCCCCGCAGCACTCCATGGGAATCATCCTCCGAGCCGAGCGCTCGGGCAGCCTCCAGCGGAGCAGCTGGATTTGCAGGGGATTTCACCAAAACCCCTGGAAGACAAAGGAAGAAGAGAACAAGAAGCCAGGTAACCCGATTTTTTGGCTACGGCAGCAGCCGCTCACCAAATCCGGCCCCTGGCGGTGCCATGCCCGGCCCTGGCGGAGGCTGCCCCGGAGCAGAGACCGCCGCGGAGGTGACATTAACCGGTGATTGATGGACTACGTATTTCAAAAGCCCACGAGCTGCTGAAGAGAAAATGTTTAGAGAATCTAAAGCAGCTAGAAGTACCGCCGGGGATGTGGGGGGGATAAAAATAATAAAATAAAAAGGCAAAAAGGAAGAGGAAGGAGGCGGCACCGATGAAACAACTGCCAGCTGCCCCGCTGGCCCCAGGGCCGGCTCCCAGAGCCACCGGCCCGGGTCTCCTTCCTGCAGGCTCCAGAAGCCGCCGCAGGTTCCAACAGCCAGTCCTTCTCTCTCCGCTCCTCCTAATTTTCCTGCCGTCTCCTTTCTCGTTGAAAACATCCAGCTCAGGTTTACTTGACTCCATCGTGGTCTGTGCCCAATCTTTCAGGTTAACGGCAGAGCAGACTACAAATCTAGGGGGAAAAGCCCAAAACGAAAGCTCGGGCTACCCGGGCAGGTGAATGACTTGCTTCTGGGCATGCCGAGCTGCAAATTATTTTTTCCTTTGTTTTTATGAATCATTCATATTTTCATCAACTTAAAAAGCACACAGGCAAATGTAAACATCAGGATTTTTAAATGGGAATACATTGATGCGAAAACAAATAGAGGTTTAATTTCCTTTCCTTTAATTGCTGGCGACTGCATGTTAATGAGAAGGTGGGGGGCTCGGCTCCGTTAGCAGAAGCAGAGGTAATGAGAGACACGGCTGGACTGGTGATGAGGAAGGTGGGCGCGGGCGCAGCTCGGCACGGGGCTGCCCGATGGCGCCGTCCCCATCCCACCCCGCGTGCCAGGGGTGCAGCAAAGGTCCGGGGGGGATGTCCGGGTGACCCCCGCGAGGTGTGGGACAAGGGTGACACGCAGATTTGGATGGCAGAGCGGTTTGGGGCTGCGCGGTGCAGCCCCGGTTGAGGGGCGCATCCCTCGGTGCAGACCCTGGGGACCGCGGCCGGTCCCTGCCGGTGCCCGCCGCGCTGCGCCACGTGCTGCCAGAGCCCCAGTAAGCTGTTTACGCCCCTCACGCTCCATCAATCATTTTTTCATAGAGTTGGAAGATTATAGCTTCTTATACACTACCTCCAGTCCAGCTTGTCACGGGAAAACTCCGGGGAGAAATTCAGAGAGATGTATTAAAGCCATCTAACACTTTCTCCATGGCAACTGGGACCGGTGCAAATCCCATCAGCTCTGCCTGGAGCAGGATGAGAGCTCCTCCGCAGCTCTTCCAGGCGCCCGGATAACGGCAGATAGAGGGAAAACGTCTTCATTAGCTGGAGATGCCTCCCAACTATAACACACAATAACGCTTGATTAACGCCAAAGCATTTATCACTTACGAAATACACTCGACTGAGGCTCCTCGGCAACTCACCCCTGCCCTGGCCCTTTCCTGGCTCATCTGAGGGATCTTATATTAGGAGGCACGGGCGTACATCCGAGCGCTCCAGCAGACGGGGAGAGAGAAGCGGTGCGGTTGGGCAGAGGGCAACTGCAGCTGCGTGCGGGACACCGCTAAATTGCCCGACAAAGATCAAATGAGAGCATATTTGTACTAATGCATAATTAATAACACTACTGTTCATTTCAAGAGTCTTGATCTTTGTTTGTTGTGCTGTCCTCAGCACGGTTGGGAGCCTCCAGACCAAGTGGGAGAGGAAGCTCCTGCTGCAAGGAGCGGATTCCAAGTGTTTAATACTAAAAGTTACAGCCACAGCGTACGCTGGAAGGTCTTTAAAAATAGCTCGAGGTCTGTGTGTGCACAGACGACATTGTGAGCGAGAGGGATGTCCTACATTTCCCGGCTCGCTTAATCCCTCAGACTGATGACAAAATCCCCGCTCATCCTCCTGGTAGGTGAGCTCCCCGCTCCATCGCCCAGAAGAACCCTTCCCGTAATTAAGGGCTTTGCCCTCCCCAGCAGCCGTGGGGTCGGGGGCCACGGGCAGCTCCGGGCTGATGCGGCAGCTCTGTAGGACCAGGGCACCTCCCGGGCTGCCGGAGCCGGCCGGGTGCGGCGCCGGAGCTGGGTTCGGCCACGGTGCCGAGCAGGTCTCCGCAGGGAATCGTGCCCAGCTGGGTGGCAACCTCGGCACACTGCCGCATCGGCCGTGCTGCTTGCACAAAGCCAAGGGGGGTGAGGGCACGAGGAGCGGGGCTTGGCTGATGCTGTCTGGTCAAAAGCCTCCGCTCTCCAAGGGAAAAAAACCCCAAACTTGTTTGAACCACTGGAGCAAATCTGCAATTTTATTTCAACTCAACTTACCACCAAACTGCGAGGGAGCCAAGCCCTTTGAAGTCTGCCATGTCCAATCCATTATTAATCATTGTAAATCTGGTATAATCTCTACAAGCATATTCCGCTCCCTACAAATAGACTGGTGCCAACTTGCTCTAATAAATCCTGCGTCAGGGCAGCTATTGTGCCTTCTCTTCATGCAGCATTTCCCAGCAGAAATATTTAAACAATAACAGTGTCTATTTGGTGCAGTCACTTTTGTTTTAGAAGACTACGGTCTAACGTGTAACAGATTTAGAGCTTACAGAAAGGCTTGGATTTATGGCATGCTTTCTTTCCAATGCTTTTTTTGTTTCTAATAATCCCTGTGAGGCATTAAATGTCTCCTTTTGGCTTCCTAACTTCATACCAAAGCAAGAAAACTATGTTCTTCTTCCTACCCAAAACTTTGGGGCAAAACTGAAAGTTCTAGCAAAAAGGAGCATTGCTAAAAAAGCAAGCTAGCATCGCTTCCCCACGGACTAGAAACGACCTGCTGCTTTCTCTAGAGAGAGCTGGGATTGTCCCTGGAGAAAGGGAGGAAGAACACACGTGTGTGAGGAGCGCTCTGCATGGAGCAAGGACTTTCACAGGCCAATATATGGCAGACCTAGTGAAAATCAGCGAGTTATCTCCTACTACCTTGTGAAGCAGGCCTTGAGGATGAAGGTAAGGTTTTAGGAATCTTTCCCCTGTAACGAGTTTTTCCAAACAGCCTACAAGGAAAAGGTTTGCTGCTCAGCACTTGGGATGAAAGTGCTGTGGGTAAGGGAGCACTGCCTGCAGAAGTAGCCCACGACAGCACCAACCTTCACAAGGAAAGGCTTAAAGCCATGGAAATGACTCCGGGAACTCCAGCAATACCCAGTAGCATCAGCATTTTACTCCTATGCAGTCACGCACTCCCTCGGCTGTGGCCAGGCAGCGTGGCTGGCTGCACCGTCCTCTGCCGTTCAAGGGCAAGGCGAGACCGGCCTCGCGCATGGACCAGTTCCCCACAGGCAGGAGAGGCCAACCAGCCAAAAAACCCCAAAGTGAGAACGAGCAAAAAAATTAAACCCCCAAAAATACACAATCAAGCACAAGGGTAAGAAAACTGACCCTCAAATTGCACAAGGGGATGGGCAAGTGAAGGAGGTTTATACTGAGCCGATGCCGTATATAAACAGGAGCTGCGTATATAAACAACTGCTGGAGATTTATCAACTCTTGCTTTGCCCCTAGTCAATACCAGACAGCCTCCCAGTTTGTGTGAGCACCTGGCAAGGTTTGTTTTGAGCAGAGCCGGTGAGCGAAGCCGGTCTCCCAGAGGAACTGGGAAGCTCCGAGGTTTGATAGAGAATCCAACGTTTCCCAGACGTGTGAAACTTCTCCTGCAAGAGTTTGTGGCTTCGGTGCACGGCTCCATCTGTGTCAGCCTCTTGTGCGGATGCCAGCGCCAGGAGCCCTTCTCTCCATGCTGGCAAACATCGGCACCGAAGAGCTCCGGGCAGCACGGCTGCCAAGGAGCAGGAAGGGAGCCCGGGCTGCTCCCATGGGATGCTCCAGGGGATTCCTGGAACTGCTGCCCAGGGGCATGGGAATGGTCAGCCCCACTAGAACTCATGGGGCCAGATGCCAGCCTGGGTCTTTATGGAAAGATTTAATCAGTACGATGCTAACGGCTCCTCTGCTACTCACCGGCCGCCACCATCACGGAGCCCGAGCGGTGCTCGTGACGGGGAGGGCGCTGGTCCTGGGCTGAGGATGCTCGCCGCGTGCCTCCTCGATGGGAGCACAACCAGCCGGGAGAAGGAGCTGTAAAGGCCGTTAGTCCAGCCGACAGCTTGTTTTCTCTCTCGCTGACAAACGAGTCGGAGCTCCAAAAGCAATTTAGTCTGGGAATGAACATCCCCGTACGCACTGCTAGGGCTGAGGCACTGAACGAGCGAAGCGGAGGGAGGCTGCAGCGAACGCGGCTTCCAGGCACTTGGTTTTCACTTGACTTCCTCAGCTGGCAGCTCACAGCAGACGAGACGCTCTCCAAGAGGAGCAGCTATTTCCTACCCGTGCCAAGGACTCCGGCCAGAAAACGCTTTTTTTTCCTCCCCTGACGCTGCTCATTAATTTTGTTTGTTTGTTTTCTTTTTTTAAAGCTTTTGCCGGTTCCACACTTAGGATGTGATTGAAAAAAGAAAAGAAGGAAAACTCAAGGTACAGAGAGTTCAGCCGGATCCCCAGTGCGGGCAGTGGTGATTGCGGAGATGCCCAAACCTCTTTTTAACGATGGCGCAGGCAGCCAGGCCACCACGTCTTCACCTTCCTCCTCCTCCCGCCAACATAACTTGTTTAGTGCCTTGCTCGTGTTGATAAATCGGCAATAAAAATGCACAGGGAACTCAAGTCGGATCGATTTATTTCAATATTTCTGACACAGTTGCCGCAGAAGCTGAGAGCCGGGGAACCAACAATGCAATTTTCTACCAGAGAAGCGGCAAGATGTCGGGCATAAATTACGCTTAAATGCCACATAGATAATGAGGCTGCATCTGCGAAGATTTATTTTTGTGCACTGAAAACACCCCGAGACAGCAATCCGATGCGGGAGCCGTCACGGCACAACCTTTTGAACGGGATCAGGCCTCACCAGAGGCGTTTCCCTCCGCCGATGCCGCGGGGATGGAGCTGGGGTACCCAAACCGCAGCACGGCACGTTCCTCCCTCGTTCCCCCACCTCTGCAGCTCTGAGGCCAGAGCACGGGTCTAACGGCTGAAAATCAGAATATTAATGTTCACCTTTTGGGGAGTAGTCGGATGTGCCACTTCCGATGAAGAACGGTATTAATTTCAGTGCTTGTAAGAGATATCTGAGGCAGTTCCCATCATTATCAGGGAGACGTGGCAGAGCTGGCGTGAGCTGTCTGCTGGGAGCCAAGAGCAAAAAAGAGTATATTTTTCTTTTTTCATTTAGAAGAAAAATAACACCTCACGTGCCCGCTCTCTCTGAGTGGATTTCTAGCTGGAGTTCATAATGTCTACCCGCTTCCTTATATTTAAAGTCCCTCTCAAAGCATGTTTTGAGCAGTGATTTTGGTAAATAAACTGCCAGGGGCATTCCCTTCGGTTCATTACGAGGCACGTGCACGGCCCACGGGATCGGATTTTCTAATGGTTCAAATCAGGCTTCCCCGTAGCGCCTTGAGGGAAGCGATGACTAATTGCATCTCTTGGGGCTCCCACCACTTCCTGGCCCTACCACCTGATTGCAAGCAGCTCGTTAGTTTGCTTCTAGATCTCCGGCACCCCCCGCCTCTGCGCGGGGCCGGCTGGGAGGGGGAGACGGCGTTTCACATCGCTCCCCTTCCCCTGGCGGCACCCTGCACCCCCCGCACCCCCACCTCCGCGCGAGCCTCCCCAGCTCTCCGAGCCCTCGGGCAGAGGGATGTTTGGCCAGGTTTGATGTCCCCAGCCCCACTTTAGGGTCCGGGGGTCGGGTAAGACTTGCAAACAGGCTATATGCCGCGTCAGGCTGGATACAGCCCCCAGCCCCACCTCTGCCGGGGGGGATGAGACCCCCCCGGAGCGCTGGGGAGGAGAGGGCTGCCTTCGCCCAGGGGTGCCGCTTCGCAAGGGCACGCACCGGCTCTTTCCTGGCACTCCATAAAATTTACATGCAGAAGGAACTTACAGAAAGGCTCCGAGCAGGGGCTGCGGTAACGACGCGAGTTTGGCTGCAGTAACTAGCTTTTCCAAAAATATCTCTCCTCTGCCGGAGGTGTTCTATTTTTAGAGCTACAAAGCGTCACAATGACAAGCGGCGAGGTCAAAGCTTACCTTTAAACTTCTGAAATCCCTTTGCCCTTGTGCGAGCACCTTGGTTTTCCGGGCGGCTATCAAAGGTAAGGACACACGGTGCCTCCCGCGAGCACGGCCAGCGAGACCTGGCTCCCAGCTGCCCCCAGAGCTTCGGCACCCAAGAGCCACGCGGGCAGGGCCAGCTCGGACACGGCCAGGCACTGTCCATCTAACAGACCGCTTTATTCTTTGCCCCAAGCAGTTGACACGTGTCTATGAAAATGATGTATAATTTAAAAACCCGCAATGAGATCTCCAGGTGGGGAAATTGCCGTTCTGTGACTTTTGTATGTGCTCAGGCAAAGAAGGAACTCCCTGGATGTCTGGATCCTTTTCCCCTGCTCCAACAGACGTGGCAGAATAGGGCAGGTTAATTAAATTATCGCAGGTCTGAGAGCTGCTCGACAGCAATGGAACTAGGGGAGACCCCAGCCAGAGCTGTAGGATTGCCGTGTCTGCACAGACAGCGAACCGAGCACACAGGGTGTAAAACTAAAAATCTAGCAGTTCTATCACTAGGAATAAAAGCCATCATTTGCATGTTAAAACACCTCGGCTCACAGCGCCAATTTCCCTCTTTTTAACTTTCTTGGTTTACACAGTTTCCAGGATGAATAATGCAATGAAACTCCTCATCAGCGATATGTATTCAAAAATGTGATAGGACTTCTTTTTTCCCCCCCCTAAGCCTACACATCTTCTGCAGGAAGCCTTTCCACCGAGACATCTAAATACCTGCTGCCAACAGCTTCTGCTGGCAGCTTTTAAAAGAACTTTTTAACCGTGAAGGTTCAGGAGGAAAAGCCTTCCCGTGGGAATAACCCTGCCGGGCTGCGGGCAGCTGCCCGCGGAGGGTCCCTGCCCGGCCGGGGCCCAGTGAGCCACCACAGCAGGCTTTAATGTCTAAAATGCAAAGAAATCACATCGGCTCTGCTTGCCGTGTTCATAACGATCAACAGAGTAAGAGTTTTCCCGACTGACATGGAATCCCATTTCCCCAGTAATGCTCACTGGGACATCAGAAACTCTGCCTATCTGTCCCCATTTATGCTACTGGGATTTATGTCTCTCTAATAACGCTCCTAATGATTTTTCCATTGCTCACGTTAGAGCCTGACAGCTTTCCTGTTTGCCGAAATAAAACCACAGTGTCTGCAGACTTCCATTAACGAGACCTTGCATCTCTTCCTTTAGGAATAAGCAAATTAGCTCATGAGGCAAAAACCATCGCTGCCAGCCTGGTTCTGAAATCTGGACGCAGATTATATTAAACTTGAATAATCTAGATTACATTTAATTTTAAAACGTCCTCTCGTCTGAAGAGGAAAGAGGATTAAAGCGCAAACTAATGGATCAGTGCCTTGCAAGGGGCTGCCTTGCACAGATGGACTTGCCTGGCCCCTCTGCAACAGGGCATCAGCCAAACCCCGCAGAGACGGCCACCATGCCACTGCCTGGCCACCATGCCACTGCCTGCCCTGCCACGCCACTGCCCAGCCACCACGCCACTGCCCGGCCACCACGCCACTGCATGCCCTGCCATGCCACTGCCCGGCTACCACGCCACGGCGCGTCCTGCCACGCCACTGCCCGGCCACCACGCCACTGCATGCCCTGCCATGCCACTGCCTGGCTACCACGCCACGGCGCGTCCTGCCACGCCACTGCCCGGCCACCACGCCACTGCGCGTCCTGCCATGCCACTGCCCGGCCACCACACCACTGCCCGGCCACCACATGCCATTTCGTGCTTTGCTCACCATTTCTGCTGGTTCCCCACCTGCTCCTGCCTTTTCCCAAGCTGCCTTCCTGAGGGAGTAGCCCAGACACCAGCCCGGGCTGGGCAGCCACGTCCCCGCCGGCGGGCCAAGCAGCACGTGCAACGGGAAAAGCTGGTGCCCTTCTGCCATGGAGAAAGGACGCAGTTTCCCCGGAGGAGGAACCCCGAAGGCCATCCTGTTATCGCTCCCTTTGTGAGAGATTCCTGCCTTTCTCCTCTAACGCCGATTCAAGGCAGAACCAGAGGGAAACGCAGCTTTCCCCGGGCTGGTAGGTTTTGCTTTGCGAGAAAGAGCGCGGCTTTTCTGCTCTGGAACGACACAGAGAGAAAGCAAAAGGCTGAGAAACCGCTGAGAGGCAACTTGCCCTCTGATGAGGTAATTTATAGCTTCACCCTCTGCCATCAAAGCAGTTTCCTCTGCAGCTGAGTTTAATTTCCCAAGCCAGCGCTGTGCCCACCCACCCCCTGCCCCGGTGCCTGCTCATCCCGCTCCCCGGCCGGGATCCCTCGTCCTTCAGGCTGCAGCACGACGCGGGCTGGGGCGTTTCTACGTGTAAAGGAATCCACGTATACGATTACCTGGAATATTTTGCTTTCCATGTCCACTAACACATAAGTAGTCTATTTGTAAGTAATGCACATAATCTGCTTACTGGAAGTAATGTACCTGCCCTTGTTTGCATTTGCAAGTGTTTATTAGTTTTTACTTTTATTATGCACAAATCTTCCACCAAGCTCAAGGAAAGTGGCTTGCTGGATTTCATTTGCCCCAAGTCCCCACGTGCCGTGCACCGATGTATGGGTGCACATCTCAATTCCGGCACGGGCCATAACCACGTAAAAAACGTTCCTGAAAGCGGCACCACAACAGGTATTGAAATAAACGTTGTCATTCCTGTCTCCTCCAAAGTGACCGCGGCGTGCCTGTGACACAGCGGGACCTCGCCGAGACCTCCCACACCTCACAGCTTCCAACAGTCAACACTGACAGCACATCACAGAGCTTGGGATGTTTGGGAATTCCAATAAAAGCGAGAAACTCCATTTCCAGGAGGCTTGAAGGGCGGGCTGGCTGCTCCAGCACACCAGCACTGCTCAAGGAACATGCATTTTCTATCAATGCAAATTGTTCTTTTGCATTAGAAAATCAAATTATTTCCATTTATACATGTTTAATGAGAATTTCAAGAGCGTATAATGCAGCTAATGCTTCCAGGCTGTGAGCAGGCATCTGGAGCTGGAGATGACGAGGTCCGCCACGCCGCTGGATCCCGGCCCCGCAGCCGGCCTCTCCCCCAGCCCCTCCCGGCACTCGGCATCCACAGGTCATCGCTCAGGACGTGAAATGCGTCTCGCTCCCCCAGCTTCCCGTGCCCGGCTGCCTGCAGCAGCAAACGGGCGGGACGGCCCGAACAACGAGACTGAAACTTGCTCATTAACAAGCTGTTAAATAATTGATAAGTTTATATATAATTGCTTCTGTGTACATAATCTTGCATTTTTCAGAAAACTATCATCAATTTTCAGTTAGTTCCACTCGAGGAAACAAGGGCTAATGCTTTCATTTGAGCAGATGAATATTTATGACGTGCTTGTTCTGTCTGGGGCTGGGAAAAAACGGATTATTTGGCCTCCCAGTGTGCAAAAGGTGGGCGATGGGAACCGCGCGCGCCTCGGTTCTCTGATGGTGCCCGTCGGCTGCTCCGGACCTCCCACCCCGGCTAACCGGCCTCTGAAGCGCATGAAAGTTTGGCCAACTTTGGGCTGGCGAGCGGGTCGCGGAGATTGGCTTGCTGCTCCAAAACGGCGCCGAGGCTCGGTCCCCTGCTGCTGGGAGCACCCATCCCAGCACTTAGGATTTATCTGTTATTTGTCTATTATTTCATCTCCCCAGGATGGGGACGGGCCAAGCAGAGGTGGGGAGAACGCGTAGGGAGGACGAGGGACAGGGGATGTACATCGCCTGCCGCAGCGCCGGCACGAGGCAAAGTTCTCCTTTTCTCCAGTTTTCCAGAGCCTCGTGCTTTCCCCGCTGCCCTTAACTCATTCTCCAGAACCCATTATCATCATTTAAACTGAAAACGGCTCCGGTTTGATAGGAGAAAAAGCCTAAATGCGTTCAGACACAATGCCTGTAATTACCATACGTGCCATCTCCATACACGTGCGATACACGTTGATCTCAAAGTGTTCTTCCCTTCATTCTCCGCCACGGCTCTGCGGTGCGTGGCTCCTCAGCTTCCGCGCCGTGAGATGTCCTACGGCAGCCTCGGCTTGCTGTGGAAACCAAATATTTTGACTTTGCTATTTATTCCTGTTTTTTTAAAGTGTGTTCTGAGTGAATAATAAATACGCTTTTTAAGGCAGCTGGTGTTTCTTTCTGTAACGCACAAGGTAAGGTAGAAACAAACATATTTGCTTTTGCTCTGTCTATTTATACAATAATAGTAGCTGTGGTTTCAACGGCAAAAAAATGTAATTACCGCACATGTTCTCACGAGCCCTAATTAGCGCAATGTTTAAGCATATGCTTAAACACATCGCTGTTCGGTGCCGGCTTTACCGTGGGCTCTGCAAGGGCTGCCAGCAGCCGGATGGATGGGGGCCGTGCCCTGCCCGGTTCACCTCACGCTGATGGAAAGCTGACACGTGCGCACCTGGAAAACCTGGCCCTTATCTTGATCCCAACCACTGCGGAGTCGTAACGAGCTTCAGCAACCAAAAGAGTCTCATCTTCCCGCAGAGATTGTTGCGTGGGGTGAAGGCTGGAGGAAGGGGAGGACGGAGCTGTGGATGTTCGGCCGCGCCGAGTGGATGCTGTCCCGAGAGAGCATCTCCTGCTGGAGCGCCGCCGACAACCCGTCCTCGGCCAAGGGAGGAGGAAACACGGGTCTAATCGCAGCCGAGAAACTGCAGAGGGAAATGGCAACGTCACCGTCCACCGGCAAGCACCCGTGCGGCACACCAGGCACCGCAAACACTGTTTGGTAGCGGCACAGCATCAGTTTACCGTATCACGGAGAAATTAAAGAGTGTATGTAACCACATCGGTGAAAGGCGCTGAGGCACGGCAGTCAGTCACTCCTTGGCTCCAGCCATCATTAGTGCATTTGCCTCGTTTTTCAAAGCTGTGGAATGTCGTTGTCCTAGTTTGAGTGACACAGGACTGATTTCTCTTCTAATGCCTGGGAAAACTGTACTTTTAGAAGGCTCTCGTGTCTGAAGTTGTGAACATACTGGCTTTCTAACCAGCTGTGGTGGGTGGGTTTCGTATGGGGGGGGGCGGTTCAAGGTCTCGGTGTTTCCGAGCTGGCCAGGCGCGGGGATGGGGAGGAGCAAGACCCGGGCACTTGCCCCGAGGTGGCCAACAGGATCGTTTCGTACCGTGAGCGGCACCTTCAGTAGAAATTAGAAAGTTTGCTGGGGAGTTCTCTTCTCTTCTATGATGGCTGCGATGCCGAGAACTTCTTGCCCCGGTGCTGGAGTCCTGAGCCCTTCCCTTCCTCCCGAAGCCGTAGCGCTTCCAGTGTCCCACATTGGCCGTCCCCTGCTGGCAGTGCACGGCTGCCTACGGATAGAATGGACTGAGTAGAATCCTTGTGTATTTTATACTGGTATTGGGATCAATATCGGTTCCTTAGTATTATTAATGTTAATTATTTAGTCTTAGTCTATTAAATCTGTTTATATTCCAACTCCCGGCTTTCCTTGTTTTATCCCAGTTCCCCTTCCTGGGTGGGGAGGGGTCATCGGGTGAGAGAATAATTGTCTAAACGACAAGAAATTGTTGTGGGTTCCTCAAACCAGACCAGTTGTGCCAGTGAAGAGCCAAGTGCAAACCCAGCCGGTGCCGTGCCCGGAGCCCGCAGCGGCGAGGCCGTTACCAGCACTAACCACAGCCTGGGAAAGAGCCCGACCTTCCTCCCGTCCCGCTCCGTACAGCCTGTGCCCGTCAAGTGCAAGGGAGAGTAATCGAGGCTTTAAAAAGAAACACGCTACTCCCTTGCCCGTAATCGATGTTGTGTTAATCCAGGAGATTTTTTTTCTTTTCTCCTTTTTTTCCCTTTGTATTGGCAATAACATTAGCTCAGCGAAAGCATAATTAAGATAATTAAATGAGCAATTTACTTATTAACAGATTGTAACCTTTTCAACAAGATTTACTGGGTTTCCCCTCTTTGAATGCAAACTCCTCGCGCACAAGAAGCGCGGCGGGACGTGTCTAAGGAGGGGGTTGAGCAGCCTGACCCAAACCTCCGCCCTCTCCTCCATCGGCAGCACCGGGCAGACCCCAGCTCGTGCTCCATCTCCCGACACCGCTGCTGCCTGCAGCACGGAGCGGCTGAGCCTGCCGGGCTGGTCCCGGGGGGGTGGGCTGCCGCCCCCCATGTCCCCATCCAGGGGCTCAGGGACGCAGAGCCGGGAGCCAGAGCCACGCGTAAGCTGCTGCATTTACATAAGCTTCTGTCGTCTTACCCCTCAGACTGAGATGATGTACTCCTGTGTCAATCCCGTAAGTAGCTGGAATTTAATGCCTGACTTAATATTTCCCTGGATGCTTATTTATAATGAACTGAAGCAAAAATACCGTCTGCCCCAGCGGAGGAGGAGCAAGCAGCTCGTTGCAGGTACTCCTGGAAGCGCAGAATAAGAAATCGGCAGTATGTGAAAAGCCCTCCCCGGCTCGCTGCGGGTGGCACTTGGGACCCGGTGCCAGGCTCGGAGCGCTTGCCCACCCATGGCCAGCGTGACCCATTGCAGCACTTCGTACTCGGCTTCCGTCCAAAGGCTCCGGATGCACGGCAAACCAAGCTGGGCATCCCTGAGTCACTGGGCGAAAGGAAAAAAACAGTGTTTGATTTACTCCAGCCTGAAAAGGGCCAGACAGCCTTTCTCTGCCCCAGAGCAATCTGTTTTATCAAAATAAGTAATTTTGAAAGAGTAAGGGCTGGGGGTGCAAGGTGTCCCCAGGCCGCCCGGCTGGTTGCCACCACCCTGGTGCGGTGGGTGGTGGGGAGCTCAGGGGGGGCTGCTGTTTGGTGGGAAACGTTTCCTCATCCTTTGCTCGCCAGGCTGCCCCCGGACAGAGCCGAAAGGTGCGATCCACGCTCTGGGAAAGGAGGTGCCGGGGCTGGCAGTGCCGCTGGGCGCAGCTGGGAAAGCTGGCGCTGCCGGCAGCTCCCTGCATCAGCAGGCACGCAGCCTCCCGCCGCCGCGCCTCGTGTGTTGGGACGGAAACCGGGCTGAAATCGCTGGACGGAAAATTGAAAACTCCTGGGAGAATTTGCCCCAGTCTTCCACCGTGCGTTCAGGAAAAACAGCTGCTGCTCGTACTCGGGAGACTCGGCTCCACTCTCTAGAATAAATTCAGCATTGCCCTTTGCCACTCCAAATTTTTTTTACCCCTTTCAGCTTCCCTGGTCTGTCCAAAGTAAGCCGTACCGAGGCCACGAATGACTCTTTCGACACAGCCGGGGCAGGCTGGTGCTTTTGCCGGGGCACGTGCCACAGGGGCTGTGACTTACCCACAGCCGGGGCAGGTGATGCAGTGCTGCCTCGCAAGAGCCCTCCGGTTCCCCGTGGCTCTGTGGTTCGTGGCCTGTGGCAGCAGCGTGCCAGCGTGGACGGGAGATGCTGGGAGCGTGGGCTTACACCCCGGCACTGGCTTGTGCCCGGCAGCTCGCTCCTGGGATGTGCAGGCATCCTCGCCCAGCACGCCTTCCCGGGTCTCCCGTGCCGGCAGAGCTGCGGTGCTAATTGGCTTCATTACAACACAGAAGTACTGCGATTCGTAACGTGCCAGGAGGGATGCGGATGTCATTTCATATCATCATTGTCTTATGGCAAAGGGACCGCCCGCTCCGACAACAGGATCTCTGCATGGAAGGGCTGTGATCCACCCACACCCAAAGCCACGCCGGCAAAGACACGAGGCACCGCAAACGGGAGGGCAGCAGCCCTCCTGGCCGGTGGCTCTGTCATCGCTGTCACGGGCAACAGCGAACGCCTCCAGCCGTGGAGAGAGGGAGAACCGAGAGCACGGCACCGGGTCAGCCCACGCTGCATCCCCGCAGACCGGAGCCGTGGGCGCTCGGCAGCGTGCTCCTCGCCCGCCCTGCACCAGCCATGCCTCCCTTTTGCCAGCCAGCACTTCAAACCTCCCCGAGTCCTCTGTGTAACTCAGAAAGTGCTGTGGCCAAACGCTGAAATCATCTTTATTGCTGCCATGGACCCCTCGGGCTGCCCGAGAGGGAAAGTACCTGCAGGTCATTAACAAAGGACTAACGGCCTCTTGCTTTTCCCACCCTTTCCCCTTCAGTCACAGGTGGGGTCTGTATTTTCGGCAGCCTAGGTACTTCTAAAGGAAAACAACAAATTAAAGCCTCAAGAGCTCGCCCCGATGGGAAATCACTGCCGTTCTCACCAGAGAAAATGGCTCGGTGTTCCCCCAGGACGGTTTCCCCTTCTGCAATGCTCAGTTGCCCGGGATATCTTACACCGCGGGATTAAAAAAAACATGGATAATTATTACTGTTCACCAGCATAATAGTTTCAAGAATCAGCATCCCTACTTTTTGCAAGAAACATATCCTCAGGCACTTTCCTTTGCATATACGCGTACCAAAAAAGTTCAAGCGGGAAAAAATCATCTCAGCAAAGCACATTTATATAGATGAATTATTTTGAAAATTTCTGAGCATCCAAACTAATTGCAGCAGGTTTGAATTATGGAATTATAAGCAACAAGTTCATTTTGATCCCCTGGGCTAAAAAGTTATAATTAGCGCATGCACCATAAAACTGGCTTTTAATTAATTAAGGCCCAGAACGGAGGAAGTTTTGCGAGGTCCCTCCCTCGCTTACATAAGGCAGCCGGCCCGAGCGGCCGCTGCCGGGGCTGCTGCGACGGCTCCCGAGCCCAGGGAGCGTTAAGCAGAATTTTAAAGAAAGGAAAGAGAGAAATGGGAAATTAGGCAAGCGGGGAGCCCGCAGCGAGTGGCTGGATCCCGTACATTAGTGGTCTGAAGAAGCATCGCAGCCAAATGAGCCGGAAAGATGGTTTGAGCTGGTGAGCTAAGCTGCGTTTCTGGATTTGCAGTATTTTGGGTTACACTGGTAGCGGCCGCTGCAGGCACCGAGCAGCCCGAGCGCCCCGCAGCCGTGGGGGCGCTGCGGCCTGGGGCTGGCTGGAGCCGGGGTATCCGTGTCCTCCCCGGCGGGACCCAGCCTGAACACGCGCCGGGAAGGCAGCGCCTGTACAAGGGCCGGCTCGGAGGCCATCCCTTCTACTTTCCAAGTCTCCAGAACAGCCCAGCAATATGTCACGCTACCTGTTGCCTGTATTCTAATAGGCTGAGTTCATTCACGAAAAGCATATGTTGCGGTACGGAGAGTGGAGATGCCAACTCTCACAGTTGTCTCTTTCTTCGCACTTTAAAAAGGCTGTAGGAAAAGATGACATATGGCACCTCAGCTTACGACGGTTTAATCCACACTGGTAGGGCCAGGGAAAATAGAGCGGAGCGGTGTTCCCTGGGGAGGGCGCCCGGTCCCACCGGCATGCTGCCGGCTGCCTCCCGTGCCGGCGGGTGCCACCACCTGCGGTTGTGCGTGTCGGCAGTGCCGCGCCAGCGCAGCCGCCAGGCACCGGGCGAGAAAATAAGCCAATTAACGGGTCCCTCCTCGTCAACGCCAAAGCTGAACCTCTGGTTCTTCAAATATATAATTAAAGCACACTGGCGTAATTATAAAATTTTATTCCACTTGAGTGCAGGCGGAGGTCTGGCAGGTGCTTAAATTAATTTGATTGTTTCCACTTACTCTCTGTTCCTCTGCAGAGCGGCGCAGCCCGAGCGAGGGGCCGAGGGGGGGCGGGCGGCGCGGCCGAGGGCAGAGCCGGGGCTCGCCACCGAGACAGGGCTGTGCCATTGCCCAGGGCAGGCGCCGAACGGGGCTCCCAGTTTGGGAATGCTGAAGGCAGCGCTGAGGCTGGGGGTGCCTCTGGAAGGATGAAACTCTCCCACTTGCCGTGGCTGAGAATAACGAAAAGTCGTGAGAGGTTCTGCGGGAGTGATGGGAACGGTGCTGCCTTCGCAGGGAAGGCTGTCAGCACAAATACCTTGTGTGGCTGGGAAAGCAAATGCTGCTATTTTCCCTTAATATCCAAAATTATCTGCGAATGCCATTGCTGTAACATTCTATAAATATTCACTCTTCTCAAAGCCTCCTTCTCAGCAGCCTGCCCCAAAGCCCACTCCTCTCTCCAGACCTCACACCAAATGTCACTGTCCCCTTTCCAGGGGTGACAAACGGCACAAACAAAACCACCATGGGAATGCGAGGATCCAACTCATCACACCCCGGCCCCAGAGATGGAAAGCTGGAAAAGCTCCAGCTACAGGGAAGACGTGAAGAGCCATGGATCACGGGAACACATTCATCTCTGCGAAAGCACCCTGGGAGGTGACGGCCACCCCACAGTCACCGCTTTATCCAAAGGAAAAAGAGCTTTCTGTCCTGACACTGAGCCAGCAAGGAAGCACCGAGGCTGGTGGTGCAGTGGGGGGTCCATCAGGGATGGAGCCAAGGTGGGGAGTCACCCGCAGCGGTAGGACCAGCACGGGGTGGGAAGCATCGCCTCCGGTGCAAACCGACCGCTGTCCCCAGGGCGGCCCGAGGCTCCATGAGGAGGGGCCGCAGGAGCGGGGAGGGCGGCGGTGGTGGTGGTCTGCCAACGGCCTCGCACCAGCTGGGCTTTCCCCGGCGTGGCTTTGGGGGAAGATGGGCTACAGACCCGCCTCCGTGGATGCAAAGCCCACGTAGGGGAAAAGTGGTAAGTGCCAGTGTGGGCTGTTCAAATTGTGACCCTGGGAAAGCAAATTAAAAAAAAAAAAAAAAATCACTCTAACCTATTTCCATGCCAATGCCCCTTCTCCGAGGGAGGAACAATCACTGCTGAGGATCTTTGCAAAAATTAGTTCCTGTAAGATCTGAGGAATCTTTCTGCTTCTGCACTGGGAGGGAGCCTATAAATCCAGTTAGTCACACTCGCTGGATTACATTGGACCTTGTACTTCTGCTTTTATTAACAAGATTGTTTACTATATAAGAAGCTTTATATAACTGTGAATCACGGGTGATTTGTAGGACTGCACAGATGGGAGTTGCCAACCATCCGTTTTCTCTGTGCTTGCGTGAACCTCCCGCTCCCAGCCCATACCTAAAAAATAAATAAAAACCTTGCTATGGTAATTAAATGTCTGGCTCTAATCCACTTCAGTGGTGCTCTCAGTGTGGGATTAAAGAGTCTGATATTCCAGTTTAACGCACAGGTTAGTATCAGTGCTGATGCAGGGGTGAAGTTATCCCCGAAGAGTGTTTTCCATCCCGTGTCTCTCCCTTGGGAACATCCCCCAGCTGCGAGGGCAGACGTGCCTGCTCCCACCCGGTGCCAGGCAGGAGGCCACCGCGCCCCAAACCCATCGAGGCTCTTAAGTGACAGCAAAGTCATTACCGGCTACCTCATTTATAAAGAGTGAGCACTTGAAGGCAGAGTCACCAGGACTGAATCATACCCTGCCCACAGAGCACACATCGGTCTTGCCCAGTATCATTAAATGCCTATTTTAGCACAACTGAGCTACCTCCAGACCCCTCCCCAACGCTCACAGGGCCTCTCTCTACATCCCTTTTCCCTCTCGATTTACGCATCTTTTTAAGTGACTCCGCTAAATGGCATTTATATAGCCAAGGCTAAGCATCGGTGCGAGGCGAGAGGCAGGTAGGAAGCATCAGTTGGTACCTCTACCAGTAAACCACAGCATTTTTGGTAAAGTGCTGATCTTTAAAGATGAGTTTGTAGATTTAACACAGCAGTAGGAATTTAAAACTCATCTACAGCGTTGCAATGAGGTGACAGGACCCACGCTTGGGGCTCAGCACGTCTCCTGTGGCTCTCCCCGTCCTGCGGGCAGCCGGGGCACGGCTCCCACGCAGGCTGCCAGTGCCTGCACCGTCCTCCCGCCCGCCTCACCGGGGCCGGTGCGAGCGGAAAACGCTGGCCAGCATGAGCATTTCCATTTGTACACAGGCAGCCTTAATCCTCAGACAGAGTTAATTCATTTACGGCCATTTATTTTACCTATCACTCTCTATGAAATTAATTGATAGCCTTGCTGTTATGCCACAGCCCAGCATAACTCATTGTGTCAGCACGTCCATCCGACAGCACGGCGGTATTATTAACGCAATTAGGGAAAGGCAGCCAGGCTGAAGCTGCCAGACCGGCTCCCGGCTGAATGCGACTCTCAGGGAAGGTGTCAGGAAAACACAGGAAAAACATGGGCTCAGCCTTATCCAGCGGCAGACGAACCGCGCTCCCTCAGAGCCCGGGGCAACCAAGCAGGGCAGAAGCTGCTGCCTCCCAGCAAGGCTTTGCGCCTGCCCCCAAAACCTCGCTAGCAGACCCCGTGTTGGGTATTCAGCACAGGCTTTGCGTGCCCTGGGTTAGCCTGTGGCCAAGATGCAACTCAGAGCTCCTCGGAGCCGTGCGCGCCGTGCCTGCAGGCAGCGCGCCGGAACGCTGGCCGTGCCCAAACCCAAGACCCAGGTCTGGCAGGGTGAGACCCGGTGGCTCTGGAGATGGCAGTCACTGGTGGTGGTGCCCGACACCACAGGGCACCCTCAGCAGTGCCGCGACACCCCCAGAGAGACTCGCTGGATAAATAAATATTCTAGAGAGGCTCCAGGTCATGTATTTTTCATGAGTTCGTTCCGCCATCAGAAACTGCACCCTTTAAGAAGATCAGATGGATCTGTAACAGAAGTAATTTTTATAATGAATAATTTGTTTGAAAAGCTGGTTCTGATCGTCTCGGTGGAAGCAGCGCAGTTTGGCTCGCTCTGCGCTGCGGCGGAGGCAGGAGGGACGCCGCAGCGACCGGCCGGAGCTGCGCCCGCAGAGGGCGGTTTAGGGGGAACCATCGCCCTGCCAGGCAGATGCGTCCCAGGGCTCTGCCCAAGGCGCACCACCCTCCCCTCTGCAAACACAGGCAACTTCTGGAGCAAAACTCTACTCAAGTGCATGTTTCCTGCAGATTCAAGGAGGCTTTGCGGAGTCGCGTGAGTCCCTCCCGGCCCCGTGGGCTGGCTCTGGCGGACCCGCTCCGTGCTGCCCGTGTCGAATCCACGCTGCAGACGACAACAGCGGCAGCAGCTTTGGGATCCTTGCGGAACAGCCTGCACAGCTATTTATTATTGCGCTAGATTTAGACCGCGGATTTAGATATTGATTGAGTCTGAGCCTCCAAGCAAAGAGCGCTAATTAGCACACGCAACAAAGAGCCAGCTTTTAATTAAATACAGCTTAGCGAGAAGGACCTGTTATAGACAGCTCTCCTTGTGCGAGGGAAATGCGTGCAGGGGGATGGCAGAGCAGGACCGAGTCTGAATGGCTGCCCCAGGACGGGGGTCCCGCGGCGGGAGGGCTCAGCCCGGGACAGGGCGGTGGCGGTGGGGCTCCCCTTCCCTCCCTGGGGACCGTCCTGAGCCAAGCGCCCGATGGCCGGGGCTGAGCGTCGCCGTGGGGCTGCCTCTGCCCGCACCCCTGCCTCGCTGCCCGCCCTGCCTCCTCCCCGAACCACCAGCCCCTTCTTGCCAGTGCAAATAACCAAACAAGCATCAGGGAGAAGAGAATAATATTAATATTAAAAAGGCATTTATAGTTTTAATCAAGCTTTGGGGGGAAAAGACAGCTTAACACGGCACTTTACACAGTTGATAAAATGTTTGACATTTACTGGTGCCTGTAATGAATCTTGTCTCAATTTTCTCTTTTAAAATGCCACTCCAGATACTCTATCTATCTGTAGGGTTTAAAAAGCACTTATCCAACACAGTGTTATCACGACTGAGAATATTAAACGGTGGCTCGGCGGAGCATCGCCAGCTGCAGGGTTTGCTGGCACCCGAGGGAGCATCGCGAAGGGTTTGCAGCAGGAGGGCAGAGCCGGGGCGCCTCCGCCGCCCCGCTACGGCACAGCCCGGCAAAACACCGCCACTTCCCCACTGGTTTCCCAATACCCGACTGGGAGGTCCCCAAGCTCCTGACTTACACCGCTCAGTTTGCTGCCACGACAAAACGTCCAGCTCTCCCCCTGCGTCCCTCTCATAGTCGTTCCCAAGCCAAACGCTCCCTTTGTTCCTCCTACAGGAGGAGCCTTGGGATATTTGCTCAATCAACAGGTACCCAGGAACCAGAAGGAGACGCCAGCCCCAGAAAAAGGCATGTTTTCCATCCCCACCCTCCTCGCGCGCTTCGATCAGTGATTAAATCGGTGAGCACGGCCCTGGCAGCAAAGTTGGCCTCAGCCTTTGAAATCCGCTTTTTCCTGATGGATTGGGAAAACGCATCCCCTATGGGGATCGTGGTTTTGCTCTTCGGCAAACCCTCCTCCAGGTGCTGAAATGCCGTTTGGGCGTTACTCTGCCATGCCTTTCTCTTCTGTTACATGTATATTTTGGCAAAGGAAGCAGCAGCGATGTGGGATTGACTGACCCAGGAGCTACAAACTCTTCTAACACCTCCCTGGATCCCAGTCACCCTCCCGGAACAGCGGGAGCTGAGGGGCCGCCCCACCAGCGCAGCGTGGGGCCGTGCAAGGCTTCGGGCTTGGCCGTAGACTGGCACCGAGCTCCTGGGATAAAGCAAACCCAAAGGTCTCAGGCTCCTTCGGAGGCAGCGGTGGCTGGAAGATTAGTGTCCCATGGGAAGAGAGGAGACGAGCTCCCCGCCGGCTCCTGCCCAACCGGCTGCAGGCAGCACTGCCGACCTCGGCTCTGCCCGCGGGCAGGACGGAGCGCGGCGGCACCGGCTTTGGGTTTTATCAGCCAACGGCAGTTGTCTTGTGTAAATACAGCTGATGCTCCACAGCTACTAAACGGGCATTTATCCGAGGAGCGTTTGGGCTCCTCTCCTGGAAGGACACTGCGGAGCGAAATATCAGCAGCAAACACGCAGGCAGGCGCTGCACGGCTCCGTCCCAGGCTTCCCTTCGAATAGGCACTCAAACGTCTCTCTCTGCTCTCTTTTTTCTTTTTTTCTTTTCTTTCTTTTTTTTTCAGAGAGAAGAAATGAATTATTCTATGAAAGTTAGTGCCTGTCTCAGGAGCCTGGTATAGAAAATTAGGTTTTAATAGCTTTGAAATTGAGGTTCTTCAGGTCAATAGGACAAGATTCTGCCAGTGAAATGACAGACCCATAAAGCGAAAAAAAGCAAATATTTTGTTACTCATCAGAGAGTCACAGTCCAAAGATAACAGGCAGTAGCTTAAAATACTGCTGTGCTCTTCAGGCTGCTGTAATGTTTAGTCATAAGCTCCTTTTTTCTCTTGTTGTCTATATATATACTAGCTTTGGGAATGGAGCACTTGGCTTTCTGTCCTCAGTCGTGCCTGGGAATTCCTCAAGTTACTGCTGGAACTGGAAAGTTTGCTGTGAGGTGAAAGCTCTCCTCCTTTCCAGATGGCTTCACAGCCGCTGCTCGCGGACGCCTCGTGCCCAGGAACTGGGGACCCGGCCGATGCCCCGTCGGACGGAGGAGCTCACCGACAGCGAGCGCAGGAGGGGACGCTACGTGCGTCACTCGGTGTCGAGTCCCTCCGGCATTTCCACTATTAGCAGTCTTTAAAAAACCCAAGTTGATAAAATGGAAGCATCCTACCCACATGAGAACAGGTAATTACGAGTGAGTTATTTGAAGGGGAAAAATGCAATGAGATAAAAAACAATGTACTTTAAATGAAAAAACATAAATAAGCTACAGACAATGACCTCATTACCTGAGAGTTGGAGCTTGATCCCCCTTTTGCTAATTAAAACCAGAACAAAATCAATTAAATGAAAAGCAGGAGACTTCTCAATGCCTTTTCCCATGCAGGGAGAGGAACTGGAAACTGCTCGCCGGTGGGGCAGAGCCGGAGCACGTGTGGCAGCCCCGGAACATTCCCGGGAGCTGTCTCCGGCAGGGACACACGCCGCCAGCTGGGACACACGCTGCCCAGCCGGACCGTCCTGGGCCTTGGAGGGCCCTGAGCTGCTGCAAAGAGAAAAGCTGCTAACTCTGCCGGCAGTCAAATTGCTTGAGCTCACGCAGGACGGAAAACTTTCAGAGAACTTCTGCCAGTGAGCACTGGAATTATTTGACTCATTATTACAGGGATGAACGGATTATAATCATTCCTAATTTCATATTCAGAGATCATTACCATCCCTAGGAAGGGTAGATAGGGAGCCCGTGAGATCCTGCAAGTTACTTTAAATATTCATAGAGCTGAGAGGAATTTCTCATGGTTTGGACAGGAAAAGCACCGCTGGCTGAAGGGTCCGGGCAGCTTCTCCCCCCATGGCCGCCGCTCCCCAAAGGAGCATCCCAGCCTGGGCATCGCTGTGCCGGTCACCCAGTGCTCGCCAGCCCACACCGGTGGCAGCACCAGCCCGGCACTTGGAGCTAACATGCCATTAAGGGATTGTCCATGGGAGAGCAGGAGGTGGACACCTCCGCATCTTTTCCAGGTCCCTCACTGCTTTGTGGCTGTTCCAGGTTTCAGCTGCGGTGAGGGGAGACAGAGGAAGGCCATGGCGAGTATGTTCTCACCCCGATGCACAGCGGTTTGCTTGCACCGCTGCTGCGGGAACGTATCCCGAAGGCTCCCAAAGGGGCTTTACCAGTGTGCAGATCCAGCGGCTGCTCAGCCAACTGGGAATTCCCTCTCATGAGCGGCAGTCCAGTCTGAACTTCCACTTCTCCAGACTGGTGCACGGGAACTAATGGCATTACCTCCGCAGGGCTGTAGGAGCTGTCACCTCGGACAAGCTCCCAGGGAAATCCGCAGGCTGAATTTTTCCACAGGCCTTTTATTCACGAGTGTCAACAGGTTGTCCCTCCTACATCCCCCGAGGAGGCTGGAAACGCTCTCCAGAGTGGAGCATGGATGCATCTGGCTTCCTGCTTCCAGCACACCAGGACTTGGTGAGCAGCCGCGAGCCCGCGCAGGAAGCACGGGCAGGCAGCATGGGCAGGCAGGCAGCATGCGCGGGCAGCACGGGCGGGCAGCACGGGCGGGCGGGCAGCACGGGCGGGCAGCACGGTGCCTCATGCTAGCAGGTTGCTTTAGCACAGACTCTCTTCTGGCTCTGTGCTCAGCCTTTCTCCGGGAAGAAATCAAGCTCAGGTACTCCCACCGTTGTTCCAGCAGCAACGGAAGCAATTTCATAATTACCTCAGCTAGAAGTTGGGTTTTTTTCCCCCCCTTTAATATCCATTGGCATGGGAAATGAAGGGATATAAACACTTGCTAAGGAGATTTTTAATAACAATAATATTAAAAGACTTGGAAATACACCGTTGCCAAAACCATACACCTAAAAACTGAAGCAGTTTCCCGTATCCGTCTCATCCCACCTACCCGTCGCTGAGCTGCACAGCCGCGGTGGGGGGCAGGCGACGGGTCAGTGGGTCAGGCCGGGTCCAGCTTGGCAGCTGCCTGCATTTACACCAAAGCTGATTTGCTCCATCGCCTCCCCCACGGCTGACATACCGGGATGCGGTAATGGCTGTATTAGCTTTCCCATCATTTCCCCGTTCAAGGTTTTATGGCAGTGCTAAATCGCTGATCCTTGCGGCGACCTCCGCAGCAGGATCATGGCAGCTCCCATGGGACGATGTGCTGAGCCGGGGACCGGGACACGGCGCCTGACCAGAGCCGCTCTGCTCCGACTGTGGGCGAAGGCACGTGAAAGAGCATGACCGGGAACCTGTGATTTACACCCTGAATTACGCCTACCGTGCACGCTTCCCTAATGTATGGAAATGTCACATTGCTTTAAGTATTGCACCGAACTTCTGTCCTCCAATCAATGCCCAATTTCCTTCCAAGGATGAAGCTGTACATTATTTTTAGCTGACCAATTCAGCTCAGGGCACTCTAATTTTTCCCCGTGCACTCAGAGGACAAATGCTTCACCGTGATTGCCTCAGAGCAATGACAGAACAAGCACATTTCTAATGGCTGGCATAGTGCGTACAAAATATATTAAATGTATTAACTTTGGCACTTGCCGGGTCTCGGGAGAAGCTCTCGGAGCTGCTCATGTGCTTCACCTCCGCTCCCCCGGCTCCTTTCTGCTCTCCTCCTCTGCCTGGAAAATTCCCTGTCCCCAAAACTGTGGCTGCCTGGAGGTCACCGACATTTGCCGGCAGCTCGTCTCTGTGCCCCGCGGGGAGCTGCCCTGACGCACTGGGCGAGCGGGAGAGGCCGGCGAGGGTCGCAGATGGCGCTGAGCCATCCCGGCACCGCGGAGCAACTGCGCCCACCGCGGCGCCGGCAGCACCCGGGCTGGGAGATGCTCACCGATCCCGGGGACATGCGCGACGCCGGAGCGAACGCACGAGCGGAGCGAGGAGCACAAGGAACCGCATCCCGGACAACACGACCAAATGCTCTGTTGGCTCAGTAACAGCCCTATCCGTAAGGCCCAGATGCTTAAAGCCTGGCGGGGGTTTGCTTCGGGCTGAACTGCTGCGAGCGAGGCTCTTGGAGGACGGCGCGGGTGGGAAGTCACCTTCTCCCCCTCGTGCCGGGGTGAACTGGCCGGTTGCCACAACCGGCAGCGGGGCAGGACCCCCCTGGGGTGCCCGGCAGGGAAACCCGTGGGAGCTTTCCCACCGCCCTGCCCAGCAGCCTGCCTGGAATCGGGGCCGGCACGGACCCACGGAGCAGCCGCCGACTGCAAATCCACCAGCTCTGGCGCTGGAAGCAATTCCCAGGGCTCGCTCTCCGGCCACACGCAGCCCGGGGTTTTATTACGTTTTCAATACAAAAAAACCCCAAAGAAGCGCTGGGAGATAACACCCTGAGTGTCATCTGCCACGTGGGCTGCCGCTGTGAGGATGGGAAAATTGCCCTTTGTTCTTCAAAAATAAATCTGAGGGAAAGCCCTTTATAAGCAGGCAGCGTTCTCCGGGGGCTGCCAAGGACTTCACAGGCATCACCATGAATAACAGTTTATCTACAGAGTTTCATTCAAAATGAAGCCTCAGACATGGCCTAAAATTATGGGGACGCTGTGAAAATGGCTTTATAAACTATTGCTTTTCCCTCTATGAGCAGCAGCAAAGTACAGGCCAGACAAAAGCCAGCCGAGACTCTAAATGTAATAAATAAGTCAGCGAAGCTGATAAAAATAAAGGATGAAATATAATTCAGCCTTTCAGTGACAGATCCCATCTTAGCTGTGATATAGGGTCTGTTGAAACTGTCATTGCTTCAGGAAATTAAAGAATGAGCCCATTAGTAAGGATATTTAAAGATGTTCATATTAAGATTATGACTTCCCAGACTCAGCCCGTGCAGGGAACATGCTCTATTCCAAAGTCATTTTTCACAGTCCCTTTTCAGTCCTGCTCCTAAACCCCAAAAAGTGCTACGGGCAGTCACGGCACAGGGGGTGGGGTGGGGGGACAGGGATGACAGTGGGGGGGTGGGTGATGCACCCACGGGTGCCTGGGCAGGGATGGGGGACGCAGCACCCAGCTCAACTTGTGCGTTGCCACGGCAATGGGAATAACTGGCCTAAACCTAAGGAGAAAGGGCATGCGGGCAACCGGTCCTGGGAGGGGAACCCAATTGCTGCCACACGCGATTCCCGGGCATCGCTGCAGCGATGCCGGCACGTGCGAGCGCCTTGCACGCTCCCGCGAGCACCTTGCACGCTCCCGCAGCTCTCGGGAGCCAGGAGCGATTGGTGCCACTTGCTTCCACTTTCAGCTACCAAAGCAAACACCATTGCTGGCGACAGTGGAGCAAAGCACATGGGAAAAGCACATAACCGGCGGCTCCGGAGCGCCAGGGGAAGGAGCCGGAGCAGAGAGGGAGGTTCCAGGCAGCCGCGCAGCCTGGGAGGGGGCTGGTGCACACCCACACCTGAAGGACGAGGGGATGTCGGTTAAAAAAGAAAAACAATGGTAAAAAAAGGTTAAAATCTCTAGTCCCGGTATGTTGAAAAACTGATGGATAATTGTAATTAGCTTTCAGAATTTTTAATTATAGAAGGGGTATAAATAATCACAAAGCACAGCTCTGCTAATGAGAGTCCTTGTGCTAAGAAACACAGGGATGCATTTGTTAGGGAGACTTTGAAAGCTCTGCCGTTAATTAGGTGTCTCACAGCCAGCAGGGTTTCAGGAGAAGGAGAAACATGTATACATTTAAATCAGGCTCATTGTGAGAGGTATCCAACATCAATTACGGGATAGCAGGGTGCTAAAACGAAGGCACTTTGTAATTAGCAAGTGGATCTGAAAGGCAGAGAAGAGCCTTTGCTGCTTCTTCGGGAGCCTGTCAGAGGTATTTAATGCCGGCCAGGGCCCGGGGGAGGAGGAGAGGTGACCTGCCTTCCATATGGAGCTGGAGAGCATCCCACGGCATCCCTGGGTGGGCTCTGTCGGGCGGGCTGGGATGCAGCAGGGCTTCAGCAGGACATGGCAGCTGGGCTCACACAGCTCCGAACCGCTGCTTTTATTGGTGGGGAGGCAGAGGGGGAGGGGGAAGGCTTGATTAGTTTAATTAAGTGTGTAGGAAGGGGCAACGGGTTGCATTTCCCCACCCACAAAACCCAACGGGGGCACCTGGGGGGCTGGAGGGAGGTCTGGCCTCCCCGCCACCCCCCGTGGGCAGGGCTGCGATAAACCACACCGAAATACAGCGGTGGCTGAAGAGAGCAAGCGAGGACGTTTTTCTCCTCCTGCTTCTTTTCTGGGGACAGCTGTGAAGGGCTGAGCTCCAGCCTGGGAATGTCACGGGTTTTCCATGCCAGGCGTGTGGCACCGGCAGCGTTGGGAGGGACGGGGAGGAGAAGGGTGTCGGTAGCGTCACCCGTCCCTGCCTGCGCCTCACGCTGGGTCTGGAGCCGCTTCCCGCGCCGGCGCGGCCCTCGCATCCCGCTGGTTGTAAGCAAAGAGAAAAGGAGATGGCAAAGGCGGGGGGATACTTTCCACAGCACGTGTCTGCCCGGTCCCAGCGCCCGGCGCGGGGGGTCCCCACCAGCCCACTCCTCCACGCTCAGAAACCAGCAGCGAGCTCAGGCCCCCGCTGAGACCCACGAGTCTGATTTCCACCGTCCTTCCTTAAATTTTCATTTTCGACTACAAATTTTCTTTTTCGACTACAAATTTTCTTTTTCGACTACAAATTTCAAGCCTTGCCACCGGAGTTTATGCAAGTAATTATGTTTAGCTGGTATTTGGCTAAATCTAATGAAGCAATGATAAACAGCTCAGCGTTTTCTTCCCTGATGAATAATGAATATTAATTTGGCTGTCAAGAAAGAACCTCTGCTCGTTGCAAAAGATTAGATTCCCATGCTAAAACTTGGAGAGGGGATAGGATTTCACCAGACAGGATGGCGTTTTGGGAGAGCCTGCGTCCCCTCCTGCACAGCCCTGCACTGGGGAGAGCAGAGGCGGCCGCACGCGGTGCCCATGCGTGCTAGCACGACGTCTCGCGGCGATTCGGCCAAGTGCTGAGGTTTTGCACGGTTAAGGAACAAGCAGACAGAGCCCGGTGTTTCGGTTCACGTCTCCTCTGCAGACAACAGCCAACTTTGCTTTTGAAGGATTTTGGCTCCATGGCGAGGGCCTGTGGAAAGCCGAGCACAAGGACATGGCCCTTCTCGGCGGGAAGGCTAGAAGCCTGGACGGAGAGGACAGGCTGGGCTCGGGCGCCTTCCTGAGCAACGGCTGTTGAGCCCCGGTTCACCCTTCGGTCTGTATTCTTTTTTTGGCAGCACCAGGCTGAGCACGAGGTGTGCAGACACGCCAGGCACCGCGTGTCCCGCGTTGCAGGCAGCCGTGACTCCAGGAATCCCCCCTCCAGACCGGGAGTGCTTTCCGTAGGAAAAGGGCACAAAAGTCTCCTACAGGTTATTCTTCGCTGCGTCAATAATCCCACTGAACTTCGGGTGCATCTCTACGCCCCCCAGTGAAACGAAGAGGACGCATCATGGTCTGTGTCCCACGTGCAATGCCTTACTTTTAATTACTTTGCTTATTGCTTGATAGCTTTTTTTATCGTATTATTTCACTACATCATAGTTTTTATTACTTTGCCGCGTGCCGGTGTGGTAGCTGTCGGGTAAAGCCGTTGCAGCTCAGCTTCCCCGCAGCCGGGCTGGCAGGAACGGGCGACTGTAATTAACACGGCCGAGGCTTTCGGCGGTCTGTGCTGCACGGGAGGATCACGGCCCAATTAAGAAACGCCAGGACTTTTTTATTAGACAGGATATTGCTCGTGAGCGAGACACAGGCCAGAGAGCCAGCCTGGTTTTCAGCAAGAGGTATACCTATACCTCTGGTTTTACATATGGCACATTTATGCATGCCCTAGGCATTAAAATGTAAATCGCCACGGACCATCTGCTGCACCTATTGCCAGGCAGAATTTACAGTGGCATAACAATGACAAATTATACAGAGAAATCACGAAAAGCTGCGTAATATGTCTTAGGAAAGATTTTGGAAGTTACCTGCATTCAGCTGGACTGTCTTCCTGGCTGTAAATTATTTCCCTGCATTCTCAGCCTGGCTACAGCTGGAATCAACATCTGTGGCACACGGGAAGAAAACCCCAGAGCAGCCAGTGCTGGAAAAGCAATGCCTCAGCCTCCTGCGCCTTAACTACAGCGAGACGAAGCCCCGACGCGCGGTAGCAGAGAACAAATTTTTGTGCATCGACAGACAGAACTGTGTCTCAGGGAACCCCGTAAATAGCCGGAAGGTGGAAAACTGTTTCAGAGACTAAATGTTCACCGCACTTCCCAAAGCATCTTCTCATAAGCCTCTTTGCCGCTCTGAATCCTTTCCCACTTTCGGTCTGACTCTAAAGCGAAGCGGAGGCTGGGTGAGGAGCTGCCGGATTTTGGGTGGAAAGCAGAGAAAAGGTTCCCGGGGCCGGGGAGGCTTCAGCACCTGGCGATCGGGGAGCGGCTGATTTGTGTGAGTGCTCTTCCCGGCGGTGGTCATGTCTACTCACGCTGTTACACTGATGCTCAGGAATGATCACACCCACCACACAGCTCGTTATGCTCCACAAAAATCTAATGGCAAATGAAATGTGCTATTGTGGGTACATCGATATTGTTATTCTCTTTTGGCAAACTACGAAATATATTATTTTTGTAATGAAAACCGTCATGGCAACACACTGGTGTTGGGTAGAGGAGAAGGAAACCAGGGGACGGGACGGTGTATGTGACCTCCCGCCACGGTCGTGTCCCTCCCCTGGTGTCAGCTGGGTTTGTCCCGCCGCCCGGATGCCACCCAGCATTGCCCCACGGGGGCTCCCGGACCCCTCCGCGTATTCCGAACAGGGCAGAGGGGCTTTGCTTTGCCAGCCAGAGCCTTCGCTCTGCGGGCCGCGGCGTCACCTCTCCGTTTCCCTGCCGCATCATCCCCCGGCCCCGTCTCCATCACTGCCTTCGGCTGCCTCTGACCCGGGAGGCTGCGGGGACGGGGGGAACATCGCTCTTCTTCTCCCGGCTATCACGTTTCTGTTGCTGGCGTGAATGACAGGGTGAGCGTGCAGTGCGAACACGACTGGGCATCATTTATCTCAGGAGGGAAATGATCCCAGAGCTCCGGCTTCATATCCAGGTGGGAAGAGGTACAAGTGATGGCCGTCCCCGCTCCTTCGCCTCCTTTCTTGGAGATGTCCAAATTACCGAGGCGACGTTTCACCTCGCGATTCATGTCTTTGCATCTTAATTCCTATTAGCATTTTCTCATCAAGGGGCTGCTGGTGGCTGGGGAAGCGGCGAGCCCCGGCGCAGCCAGCAGCGTGGCTGGCAGCCCGCTCCTGCGGCGGCGATGAAGCAGCTCGTGCTTGGGGCACGGGGCAGGAGCTGCGGGGAGCTGCTCCCACAGCCACCATCATTCCATCCCGGCGGCCAGGCTGCCACCGGAGAAGCGCAAACTGTTTGTAACGAGCCCAAACGCGCCGCGGCTTCAGCAGCTGCAACAGCCACACGCTGGGCTCTAAAAATACCGGCGTGTGGCTCTCCCTTTCTGGCACTTTCTCCTTGTGTTTTTGAGTGAAACATCAAAGCCCAGCCTTGGAGGAAGATCTGAGCTCTTCGCCTTTATGGGTGTCTGTTAATCTGCCGCTCGATGGTCATTTTTAGCAGCGCAGGAAATGCGGTGCTGGAGATGCTGCTGTGGGAGCCTCAGGGCTGGGGCTGATCCTGAGCTCCGGCATCCCACGGGATGCTCCGGCTGCCGGCCCCGTCCCAGCCTGGCAGCCCCTGGCTGCTGTGGAGGCTCGGGGGGTGCTCACCCCAGCTTGCCCCGGCTCCCTGCAGCTTGCCACTGAGCATGGCCCCCGAGCCACGGTGCTCCGTGCTGCTCCGTGCTGCTCCACGTCGCAGTGTTAGCGTCATGTTAATCTGTTTCTAACTTTAACGAGCATGTGGGCTGCAGCGAAACGCGGTTCGCACATGATGTGAGGGAAAACGCGTGGCTCCTCCCAGGGAGGAGGCGGGCGTGAAAATGAGTCCGCCCGGGTGGGCGAGGGGCAGCGAGACCCAGGTGGCCGCTGCGGGCCACCTGGCTGTGCCCATGTCGGGGCCACCTGGCAGGACCACTGAGCAGCAGCGCACTTGGGGGGGGTACTTGCCCCGCTGGCTCCTTCCAGCACACGGCTGGCATCCCTACCTCCTCTACCGAGGAGGGAATTGAACCGTCTCATTCCCGATGGTTGCTCTCAACAGCCCCGGTGGGATGCGTCGCGTTTCTCGACGTCGCTCTTAAGCCCCAGCACCCCGTGTCCCGGGCTGTGCCAGCGGCTGGGGGAGCAGCCTGAGTGCAATGGGCATCCGGTCCGTCCGTGTCAAGGGGCGCAGAGGGATGGAGGATGCTGCTCAGCCCCCGGCTCCTCGCTGGCAGCCGGCGCTGCATCCATCTCAGCAGGGAGCGCAGCCAAGGGAACGCGCTGGAAGGGGCCTGGAGAAACAGCATCAGGGTGTACTGTAAAAACAGACACTAAACTCTGCATTTGGCAAAAGGACGTGACTCCAGCATCTGCTTTCGGTGTGGTCTCAAGATGCCCGGGCTGGCGGTGGGAGGGCAGGGGGACGTGGGGGCTCCCAGAGCCCTGCCGCAGCCTAAGGGAGCCCGTCTTTCCCGTTTGTCCTTATGCAGCTCGGAGACAACGGGCACCAAGATGAGGAAAAGCACCGAAGAGTACACCTGCTGACTGGTTTAAAATACTTAAACGTGCTAAAATGCCTGCCCCTATTATTGAACTTCATTCTCCACGATCCAGGCTTCCCAGCGACTCTGCAGCCCCTGAGCTTCAGCACTTCAAACCCGCTTTTCTCTCCGGAGCCCGGCTGTGAAAGGGATGCGTGTGGCTGCCGTTCTTCCCTTACGGTTACGACTGAGCGTTCCTTAGAACAAAAATGAGGGGGAGAAAGAGAGCGCGTTCTTGCCTATGCAAATACAATGTGCATTCAGATTCAAATAAAATTATAGCAAATAGGATCTGCAGCATTTGAGATAAAAATGGTAATGAGTTTTAATAGTTCACTTTGATTTCCTCTATTGAAATCAACTCCGGGAGGCTGATATTGTATCGGGGAGATGTTAGATCCCCGGTCACACATCAGGCAGCTGCACAGCTTCCAGGGGGCGAGGGAGCGGGAACGGCATGCTGCTGCTGCTGCTGCTGCTGCTGCTGCTGCTGCTGCCGCTGCTGCTGCCGCCGCCGCTGAGCATCACGGCCGTGCCGAGAGCTGTGAGAGGCGGCCATTACAGCAGCCGTGCAATTAGGCCAGTTATCAATCATTAACATGCTTTTAATCAATAACCCGGGCAAAGCTGAGAGCTGGATTGATGTTGCAGGGGTGCGAAGCGTCCACAAAATTGTCGTCGGAGTATTTGGGGAGGGAGAGCCTCTCCCCTGCTGCTGACGAGCCGGACGGGGATGTAACTGGCCGGAGAAAAGCAGGAGCTGACTGACCCGCTATTTCGTTTCTGGAGTGCCCGTTACTGCCGGGCACGTACACTTACGTCCAGCTCCAGCGCTACGCCTGCTCCTTCCACCAAGGATCTGCATTCCAGCTAATCGGGCATCTACGCACACGGTCATCAAAGCAGAAATCCAGACTTGTAATCTTCTGTTCCCTGAAAGGAAAGCGTGATTGAACTTATTACTGATACCACGGGCAGCCAATAAATTAACGATCTTACTCCGTCCCCGTTTGACCAGCCGCGGGCGCAGGAGGAATTACAGGTTTAGGAACGAGCCGCCTCTGCAGCCCCGCAGGTGCAGAGCACCCGCAACGTAACCCTGGCTGCAGCGAAGCAGCCACCACCGCGCTCCGAAGGAAAATCCCATCGCTTCCACAGCAGCTTGCGCAAGCCTTGCTCGAGCAAAATGAAGTTATCTTCTGCCGTGGGGTCGTCGGTGCCGGGAGCACCGGGGCCAGCACGCTCTGAGCTCTCGTCGGGCCCGTGTGCCCTGACGAGCCCCGTGTGCTCCTGAGGAGCCATCTGGGTCAAATAGCAGGAGGAAATCTCAAAATCTCTTTTTTTTTTTTTTTTTTTTTCTCTGAAAGCTCAAGGGCGAAATTTGAACATCAGAGGCAGGGAGACGTATTCCTGGGCTGATTTGTGAACATCTTGTTGAGACGTCTAGGATCAGATCTGAAAATATTTTAGTGATGCAGAGAGTGATTCAGAGAGTCATCTGGGTTATCCACCCCTCGCTGAGGATGTGATTGAAATGTTTGTGGCTGAATATCATCCGGGAAGAGCAGAGCAGTCATACCCGGTGTAGAAACTGTCATGTTTATATCCCAGGATCTCCTCAGCCTCGTAGCAAGGCTGAGAGGAGCATTCATCATTTTTCTACACGCTCTTTGGGTTGCTGTGGGGCTTTGTCGTTCCGTACCGCTCCTGGCTTTAACCTGCTCGCACCGGGCAGGCTGGCCAGAGCCCTTTCCTCCGCCTCGCCCGCAGCAGGTCCAGCCAGGAGGGATGAGATGCTTGCGGGAAATGCCAGGGATACCCAGCGGCTTGGGAGAAGCTGCCTCCTAATTTTATTTTTTTTTTAATTTTTTTTTTTTTTCATCAGAAATTGTGAGCAGGGGAGGTTAACTTCTCAAAACCGTGGCCCCGTGGCCATGCTGGGGGCAGCCCCCAACCCATGGCTCAGCTCAGGGATCACCATTCCTGGGGCTGCGGCAGCCACCCCGGGGACCGAGGGACCCTCAGGGCGGCCGGCTCTCCCTCGGGGTCCCTCCGCCACGGCCAGCATCCCGGCTGCGCCGCAGGTAGCCCGGCGAGAGCCGCGCAGGCTGCAGGCAGAGCAGTCTGGGCGGGAGCTGCCTCCCCGCAGGTATTTCCAAGCCCCTTTCCTGGCGGGCGCTGTTTGCTGCCTGGCTGCCGGCGCACTCGGATGAACAAGCGCGTTGTTTCTTCCCTCCCTGGCTAGCCAGCTGCCCAAAGACAAATTGTCCTCCCTTGGGGTGCACATTATAAATGCTTAAGCAAATTAGCCATAAATAGAAAATGTAACATATGGGTCTGTAGATAATGTTTCATTATAAATTATCATATTCTCCAGGGAGATACGCCTCTTCCCTTCACACCAAAGACTTTGTGTTTCTTCTTCTGTGCAGATTTTGAGTTTCTTCTTCTTCTTTTTTTTGGTAACTGTTTCTGACAACGATTGGACTCAGTAGTTGATTTCCTGGGTGCGGAAATTGGGATATGAAACTCACTTCTGCTGCAAATCCTCTCGGATTTAATACTCTCTCATTAAAAAAAGAAAAGAAGTTAATACGGTTCTGATGAAAGGTGTCTGAGCGAAAGCCCTGAAGATTAAACGTGGCTGTTTATCCAGCCAACAGTTACACCAAGGACAACAAGGCTTGTCCCCGCGCAGGCAGCCCTGCCCGCAGGATGGCCGCTCCTGCTGGGTCTGCGCCCAACGCTGGCGGCGATGGGGGACCACGGTCCCAGTTCTCAGCCAGATTTAAATGAAGCACTTTCCAGATCAAGAACGCCCCATGAATTATTCCCTCTGTATAGCTGATCTCTGAAGTTCCTTTCTTCTCCTGCTCGGGCTGAACGGCTCAGGAGGAATTTGCCCAGCGCAGAGGCATCGCCTCGGACACCCATCCGTCATCCCGGTGCCCTTCAGCCCCCAGGGACCACGGCGAGCAGCACCAAGCACCTCCCTCCTCAGAAAAGCACTTGAAAACTGCATTATTATTCATCTAGCTACAGAGTCCTCGAAAGAGCAGACTCCCCAGACGGCCTGAAATTCATCTTCCATGTCTCGAAAATTGACTGGTTTGGTGCTTTTTGTGTTTTACTTATAATTCTGTAGGTTTCTTCCCACATTGATCTGGAAACAAGTTCTCAGTGGCCGCCTGGAAAGCCGCAGCTTGCTCCGGGAAGGCGTTCCTCTTCTTGCAGAAAGCGCCCTGGGCTGCCGACTCGCTGGGGCCTCGATTGTCACACGGGTGGCAGAGGAAAAGAGATTTTTTTTTTTAATTATCTTTTTTCCCAGAAAAGTTATTGCATATGTAAACACGGACTTTGTAGGCAAAAGTCACGGTGTAGCACGTAGTCTTCTACTTCACGTATATGGGTGCGTATGGATGTACGTCTCTGTATTAGGGAACTGAGCTCATTTGAACCACTTCAGATGAGATTATTACAGACCAAGAGATTTACCTGCTGTAATTGGAGAAATCCTGGCACTTGCGCCCTGAAGCTAATTGATGTCATCAAAGCACTGAACGAGTCCCGATTTTGGTAGTTAGAGTCACACCTGGCGTCCCCGCCTCTCAGTAATAACCACAGACTTGAGGGAAAGAAAACGTATAAAGTAACATCTGTTGCAACGCAAATATTTGGGAGGATTGTGGCAGCTCGTACCGGAGACGCTTCCTGGCCCAGCCGTACGTGTAAAACATCCACTCCTGGTTTGTCGGCATCTTCCTCCACTGCCGGCGGGGACGCGGAGCGCTGGCAGCACGCGTGCCCGAGGGATGCTGGGCGAGCCCGCCGTGGCCGTACAGCCCCTTCTGCGCGAGGCCGGTCCCCGCGGCACCCCAGGACCGCCCAGCCACGCGCCCCAGCGCCAGAAGCCGTTTGGGTGGGTTTTTTACGAAGCGCCCTTGAAGCGTCCGCTGGAGCCGGGCGCCAGCGCGGGAGCCCCCGCCGAGCCGCAGCAGCCAGCCGTGCGGCAAAGCCGCTGCCTGCCGGGCTTGTAAAGCAGAGACCGGCTGATTTGTGAGCGCTTTGGGAAAATAAAGTAAAAACAAAAGAGGCAAGCGTGCAGCAGAGCGACAGCAGAGCTGAGCTGCACCCACCATAAGGCAAGTCCTTTCCAGCACTCTGGAAGAGCCCGAGGATAAAAGGATGATCTCAGTCCTTCCCGGCACCAAAATAAACCTTGCAGGGAGCGATGCAGGCATGCACGGAGCCTGTGGGATGGTTTGCCCCGTTACCCTGTCCTCTGCTCCCGGTATAACACAGCACGGAGCCTGCGGGATGGTTTGCCCCGTTACCCCATCCTCTGCTCCCACTGTACCGTGGCGCACCGTGGGGGGATTTAGCGGTTCCTCGGTGGCACTGAAGGGTTTAGCAGATATCCATTATGCCGGGGGACAGGTGACTTAACTGGGTCAGCTGGCTTGGCTCTGAAAAGGCTTAAACCTCCGTATTAGCCTTCTTAGCAAGTTTCCTGGCAAACTTCAAAAAGAGAATGAAAAAAAAATATTCAAATTTAGTTAGAATTTCATTCATGACGCAACTGAGACCTGCTCTTGCTGGCGGCATTGCCAGACAGAGATGGGCTTTGAGTGCCGGGGGTCCAACCTCACTCCCCCGCGGGATGCTCACGCCCCAGCCCTGGGCATGGAAAGGGCCTGGCACAGCCCATCTCATCCTTCTGCTTCTCTGTCATCATTCCCAGGGGAAGATGAAGGCGCCCTCAGGAGCCCTGAGCTCAGGGCTGTCTCTCTCCTGGATCACCCGTGTACCTTGAGGCTTTCGTGCTGCACCAGGCTCTCGCAAGGACCTCCGGGGTAGCGGTGACGGCGGTGGGGTCCCTATTAGATTCACTTTGCACATCCGAGCCGGCCGCAGGTCCGCCCGGTGCTGGAAGGCAGTGGCTGCCACATCTCACAAGGCTTGGAGGAACTTTCTGCCCGAGGAGATATATACCTTTCCTCCGCGACGGCAAAGCGAGGGGTCGAGCAGAGCTGCCCCTGCCGCATCCCCGGCTGAGAGAGGAGCATTAGGCAAATCAGCCGAGTCATTTAAAGTGAATAACAACCCAAACTTATCCCTGCCAGTCGCACAGCTTTGGATTATTGTTCCAGTCAAAATATAATTATCGCCTTGCGGCCTTGAAGGCACAAAAAAGGGGAAAAGGAACAGGAAAGGCAGCGAGAGGGAAGCGCTGCAGCAACGAGCTCCCTCGCCAGCTCTGGGCGCTGATGCCGTTTTCCTGCGGGAACAGGGAAACGATGTGCTGCCGAGGGAGGGAGTCGCAACGTACCCGGCTGTGTCGGTACCCTCCTTCGCTCCTCGCCAACTTGTTGCTTTTATAGCCTTGTGCTTGTACTTTTTTTTTTTAGATCCGTGCCTAATCTTTCACGCTGTGGCACGACGCGCTCCGTGTAACGAGACGAACAGATGCAAAGGCAATCTTGAGCACGGAGCAGCGTAAGCCATCACCAGCAAACCCTCCAAACCCGACAGCTTCCGAGCCCTAATCCCGTAGGGAATAAGAGTGGGAGGCAATGCTCTCCAGACATCTCGGCTCTCCTCCGGAGGCTGCAATGGGCTCCAGGATGGGCAGTGATGCCCTCTGCATGCAGGAGTTCAACCAGGAGGGAAAACGAGGCAAAATCCATCCGCTCCGTGTGCCGGCGATGAATTATTCATCCCCTCCCAGCCGGCATTTACAGGCAGAGGGCTGCCTTAATACTGAGCAAGCACCATGGATGTGGTGGGGACACGGGTCCCCTCGTGCTGCCTTCGGTGCCCGAGCACGGCAGCGGCGCTAACGAGCTGCTCCAGTGGCAATATTGCATACATCCAGGAGCGGAGCGGGCGCGTATCCTGCACGTCTACGCAGAGCAGACACAGATTATGCCGTTTCTTCAGGCCTTTCATTTCACACGTCACTTTTTCTATATAAGTATAGGTTTACATGAGAGGTAATTATCATCCTTTCAAAGCTCTTAGTGCAGAGTAAAATGAGACGGAGTATTACATTTGTAATATAATCGTAAATAAAAAGGGCCGTAATAACCGCCAATTAGCACATTAAAATACGTTGAGGACTTGTTTTATCGCTCCGGTGTAAACAAGACCCCCAGGAACACCTTGTATTGCCGAGACAGCCCCGTTGGTCTCCCTTCTGGAGCCAAGTTACACAACACCCGTAAAACCAGCTATTAGTCGAAGTCAGACATGGTTTTTTCATGAGGATAAATTAATCATGGGCGATTCTGTTCCCTCTGCCGAAACATCTGGTGCCAGGCGGGGAGGAGAGGGACCGGAGGCGCAGCCCAGCCTCCTCTTCCCGGGCTGCGAGAGCAGCATCGCCGGCGCCCGTGGCAGCCTGCGGGGAAGCAAGGGGAACGAAGCAATGGGGAGGCGTGAAGACAAAGACAACAAAAGACCAGGAGCCCACCTTTGCTCTTACAGTTAGGCACGGAAACAAGAGTTAGACGAAAGGGCATCTTCTCCCAATGGGTAGGAGCAGGCGATAGCAGAGGTGGGGGCCGGGGGGCCGTCCCCCGCCCCGGGGCAGCGCCCGATGGATGCGCATCAGCCACCGAACGGGAGATGCCAAATGTCCTGTGCATTTCTGTAAGTACACGGAAGGCAAACAGGCTTAGGCCTTTCCCAAAGCCGTGATTGCAATCCCCCAGGGAGACTCATTTTCAAATGATCTTGTTAGACATTGTTAGGAATTGATATATTTGCATAGCATGAATGTTAAAACTCCGAAAGAACTCAAATGCCAATTAGAACCACGGCGTTCTTTTCCCCCTAATTAATCAGTCATAAAAGAGCAGCTCCAGGTGTTTTTCCCTGACTAAACACTAGCAGAAGTCTATCGTTATTAATCTTGATGACCCAAGTGTCATCACCATATGCAGATTTTTTCAAGGTGATGGAAGACTGGAAACAATCCGGGACGCAAGGCAGGAGCGCAGCAACCTGCTCGCTAGGGCTTGTTCCTGGGCACCGTCGCTGGGATAACGCAGGCTTGAAACGCAGCAGCAGGGACGCCAGCGAATAGGCTTTACTTCCTTCTCCTCAAGTTAAAACTGTACTGAAATTTTCCATTAGTTCATTCTAGGGTTATTTTCTTCATTTGTTCTAGTCTGCAGAACAGGCTAGGAGAAAAGATGGTTATTGTTTTCTCTTTTGGTAGAGCTGCATTCTCTTAAGAAAAGAATTTCATCAATTTTACCAAAGTTATGCTTCGGGGCACTGACCCTGGCTGGGGACCCCCTTGCTGCGGTGAGCGCAGCTGCAGCGCGCAGGCGGGACCGGCCATCGCAGGGACTTAAACACGGTAATTTAGAGAGCCAGGCAGATGCTACGCCCCAACTGAGGTACGCCAGCTACTCCTGGGACGTTACGCTCCACATAAAATCAGCAACGAAACCTGGAATTTCTTTTCAGACAACAGTGAGAAAGTGATGCGTTAAGCAAGAACGGGCCCATCTCTGAGCTGGAGCAAATTCACTTGCTGAGAAACGTTCACGCCAACGTTTCAGAGGCGAGAAATACCGCACTCGGGGGCCGGAGGATGCCATCGGGAAGGTAAAAGGCATCGCAAATAAAAATAAAATGTGTGTGCCACAGGCAGGTGGATTGCATTATGTTAATAGAGAAAACATACGTACCTGATGCAGTGGGGAAAATTTGTGCTGATTTGCTTTTTCTGCATCCCAGGAGCCAAGTGATTTGAGTAAGCGGCCTCACCGCAGCCCGGCGCCGCTGGCAGGGCTCTGCCGGGCTGCACCGCCGGGCACAGGCACCGCCGGGCACGGGACACCCGCTCCTGCGTCAGGCCACGGGAACACAGGCGGGAGGAACCGCGCTCCCGTTTCAGGCTGGGTTTGCAGCACAGCCCGCGCAGGGGTGACAGCAGAGCCCCGGGGACGGGGACAGGGTGGCGGGGCACGCGGTGCCTCCCTGGGGAAGGTGTCACCCTCCTGCCCCGTCCCCTCCGCCGGGAGAGGAGCCTTCGCTGCGTTTTCTCCAAGCACAAAGCCAGCTCCAAACGCCTGCAGCCGGGTCCCCTTCCCCTGGGACAGGGACCATAGTGTCAGGCTGGTTATTTGAGTCACAAATGGAACCTTTGGCGTTTTTCTATCCCTATCCCAAGTCACCTTTGTTTCCCTTGCAGCAAATCGACGGCCCGTTTAAAGTCCTGCCGAACACTGGCAGCCTGCATTCGCTGGCTGGTTTTGGGGGGACTGAGATCCGTCTTCTTGGCATCACCCCTGCTTTCTGTGCCGGGCTTGGAATCGCACAGCCCACAGAGGAGCTGCTGGGGTTTCCCGGCGGCTCAGCCTCGGTGGGTGCCGGTCCCGGTGCGAAGGGTCCTCCTCGTGCCTGGAGAGACGAGCGGGACTCGCAGGCAGCCCCTCGGGCCAGCAAAGCTCGGGAAACGCTGTGCTGGCAGGGACCAAAGGTGCCTCTCAGCCTCGCGGCCACCCAACCTGGCTGCATCCAGGGAAGCTGCTGCTCTGCCATGAGCCTGGCATCTCCAGCCGGTCGGCAGGGCACCGCTGAGCTGCTCTGAGCCCTCCTGGGAAGAAATCAATCAGCTTCGCGGTGATTAATTCCCCTGCAATAGCCGCAGGTGCAGCGCTCCCCCGGGACAGGACGGGGCAGAGGCACAGCCCTCACCTGGCTTCCACCCGGGAATAACGTGTGCACAGGATCAGCTCTAATTAGCAGCACACAATTTATGCATCCTACTGCAAATGATGATTGAAAAAACCGCCCCAAAACTGAAAATATCATCCCCGGGGAGAAGCGTGGACAGCATTTAAGCTGATAAAACAGCGAGGAAGAAGATGAAGAAGAAAACTGTCCTTTGACTTAAAAGGTAGTGTTTCAGCTATGCAGATTTTTAGCACACTTTTGAAATTCTCTAATAAAAATACTGTTAAATATTAATTATATTGCTATTTATAAATGTATACATAATTAATAGGAATAATTAATGTAGCAAGGATTGGCAAAGAACTTTCCTCTAAATATTTGAATAGTGAAACATAATTATGTTTTGATGTGAAAATGTCAGAAATATACTGAAATGTTTTTACATTATTAAAATCAGGGAAACTTGCCGGGAAATACCCGCTCCGGGAAACGGGCTGTTTCACCTTATTCCACTTAACTTTCAGAGTTTTGCCTTAGTACAGCAAACGCCACAGAAAGCGATAACTGTTGACATAACACATTGTGTTTCATCATTATTTTGGATTACCAACATCATTATAACCCAGCTCGAGATTCCCAGCGTGTCGATGAGCTTTGACCCAAATTCCCCAGGCGTTTGCTGCCCGGGGCAGGAGCAGCGCCCGGCTGCTGTCCCGGCGCGGAGCCACCGTCCAGCCCCGCTCCCTGTCCATCACCCCAAGGACATCCTGGCCAAAGCCACCACCCCAGGCAGCTCCCTCCGTCACCGAGAGGCCTCTGCTTAAATCCTTAAATCACCTTTTCTTTTTTTTGTTTCCCCCCCCTTCCTTCTCAAAGCCCAGGCACAGGTTACGCCAGCCCCGGGGCACGGGCAGTGCCCTCCCCGCGGGACACTGGCAGAGCTCGGACAAAGTGACCGAGGACAGACCTCACGCATCGTGGGAAGCTCATGGAGATATTTAAAATGCTTTGCTGCTTGGCCTCCTTTTGGGGAGGTTTCATGGGAAACAGATGCCAGGCTGTTTGCTTCTGGAATCCGTGACCTCTGCCGCATTTGAAGTGAAAACGCCGTGGCAGGAATGCAGACGCACGCTCTAATTAATGATCAGACTGAGGAGAAACACGGGAGATGAAGGGAAGTGCTTTATTTGATCCCCGGTCTCATGAAGGCTGCTGAGACACTGAGCAGGATTGCTTGGTCTCCCCCAGTAGCGTTTTTGGGAATCTTTGGGCAGATACTGCACCCGCCATCCTACGCTGCATCCCTGGGCGGGACGAGGGGCACGGCTGTCCGGGACGCCTCTGCAAGCCGAATAACTGCTGCTGCCTTTCTATATAGGTTTGGGAGGTTTTTGTGCTAAAAGCGATGCGAATCACACATTTTTCTTTCCAGGAGAAGGTAGTACATGCTTTTGCACTTAGTCAAACGGCTTTTCTACCTTAAAAGTGAGATTTGCTCCAAGGGAACGATGAATCCCAAATAAGTTTTATTTCCAAATGGTCTTTTATACCCGCTTGCTTTGTCCTGAAAAAACCCTGGTTGGTTCCACTCCCTTGTTTTGTGTTTGCTGATGAATGCGGTCATTTAGCGATGGCTGTGCTGGAGGGTGCGCCCCTTCACCAGGCTCCCCTGGGCCCCGGCGCCGGCACGCAGGGAAGGAAAACTCGCCGGGAAGGGAAGCTCGCCGAGCAGCTGGGTGCTGAGCTGCCTCTGCTCTCTCTTGTGACCTCCTGCTTGGGAAATGGCATCCGTGAAAATCGGCTCCAGCTGGAGCCCGTCCCATTTGGAGCCAGTAACCCTGCTTCCATTGTGGCACCAGCTCCGTCTCGGCGGGGGGGTCTCGACCCCACGCCTGCTCCCGGCCCCTGCCCCTCCTGCCCGCATGCCGGGATGAGCGACACCGGGTCACGCTGCTCCTCCAAAGGCTGCTCAGCAGCCGGCACCGCTCTTGACACTGGATGCCATTTACGTCAGGTTGCCGGGAAGAGCAGAGTTGCAGCATAAAGACGTGTCCTTTAAATGGAGTAACCGTCTCCCTTCCAACGAGGAGTTAACTCGCATTGCAAGATGCCATTGCGGACATCTCCTTGAGGGTGGCACGGTTTGGTGGGGGGCAACAGCCGAAGCCCCCCTCGCCGCGGGGTGAGGGACGGCGGACCGTGCCATATGCAGCCGTACGTCACTCTCGCGGCACCGAACCCTGGCAGCGCGGCAGCGCGCAGCAGTCGTGCGAGCGGGAGCTCGTCCAGGCGTCTGTTAACATGACGGAGCCTCCGTGTTATACAATACCTGCCTGGCACTGATAAGAAGGTGGAGTAAAACACGAGGACTTTAGTACAGCATGTGAAAGACACGCTTTGAAATCATAAATTTTACCATAATGTAATCTTTATGCAGATCTCAGCTAGAGGCTGCGCCCGCTCAACCATCAGTCACCGTGAAAAATGAAACTTTCCGAAACTTTTGCACATTAAAGAGAGGTTTGCAGTTTGGTTTCCCAGTTTGCTTGCTTTTTAAATGGATAACATGTCTGATTATGTCTAAAACTGAATGCTTCAAAGGTCTTCTAACTTTCTGGAAGATTCATGGCGTAGCTTGCCCATGTTTTTTGAAGAGGAAAGTGTATTTATTTATTGCACTTTAAGTGAAAGATAGTATCTCACAGCCAATTCCTGAAAAACAGCTCTTCTGTCCTAAGGCACTTACCGAGGATTGCTTCTGCTCAGCTAATACATTACCATATAAAAGGAAAAAAAATGACCTTAAAATTCGGGCATCTCTGGTGGGTTTTTCTTCGGTTCTCAGAAAGAAGTAACAGAGACAGACCTCCCCCAGGCCTGTGCGAAAAGAAGGAGTTATTCTGGCTGTCCCGCTGTTATTGCCAAAAATCTTTGGCTGCGTCAGTGCCCGAGCGCCCCTGTGTCAGCAAGTCAAGAAGTGCCCTCGGTGGCTCCACGCCCACCCGCCAAAGCCCGTCCAAGAGCTCCACAAAGACAAAAGGGAGATTTTTCTCCCGACTTTGTGCTCTCTGGACTTCCCCCGTCCCTGGGCTTTGCACTGATGGGGTTTGGGATGCGGTCACGGCACCAGCGATGTCTCACGCGTGCTGGAGGACACGCTGGTGCTCGTACCCGGATCACCCGAAACCCCCGGCGAGCATCCCTGCAGACGCGTCTCTTTTTGCACGGGATGTGGAGGGAGCCGAGCCCGAGCGATGCGCCGAGCTTCCGGCTACCTGAAGTAGATGAATCCCGAGTCAGCACAAAGAGCCGTCCGCAGGCGACACGCCACACTGAGCCGCAGCTGGTCCTGCCGGCCGCCGGTCACGGGCTGAGCATCTGCCTGGTGCCCGTATCCGCAGCGTGCGCGTCCGAGCGGCGGCGTCCCGACGGGAGCGGGAGGCACGCTGTGCCGCAGCCTGCGGACACGAGCTGCTGTCGGCAGCAATAACCGCTCCGTCCTTCTGATCTCCCCCCTCTCTCCCTCCAAATGTTGCAGGCGATCAAAACCGGGTAATGAACGAGCAGTCAGCATTTGTGCTCGAGATGTATTTAAAAAGGTTAAAGCAAAACACATCAAAACATCCTTTATTCTACAGCCATTTCCCCAAAGTAACACGTTAGCCCTAAGGTAAAAATCAATGTTCAAAGCCTGTACCAATTTTCAGGAAGATAAATGCTGTGTTTAATACTTTGCAGTGATGATTGTTCAAGAAGCTGTCCTTGGTGTATACGAGACGGCACCAGCATTTCCCAATTAATGCCTGTGCATTAGTAACGCAGCCCCTTGACTGGTGTGCGGTTTGAGGAGAGACGCGTCAGAAAGAGATAAAACAGGCTCCTGCGAGGACTCGCTTTAAAACGGTTTACACAGATGGCTGTTAAGGACAGCGACACTCCGGGTTTGTGAACCCAAGTGTCCCCAGGACAGGCGCAGGGAGGAGCGGGAGGACGCCTGCGAGTTGGGCTCCCACGCCGAATCGAGAGGCTGGTCCTCCAGGATGTGCCGAGGATGCGTTTCCCCATCCCCCCACCCAGCCCCGGCATCCCATCAGAGGACCCATGCTGGGACCAGTACACTGCTGGGGCACTGCTGCAGCCAAGCGTGGGCCAGTTTTGGTGACATTCTCATGTCTTTAAACTTGAAGAAAAAAAACCAAAACAAAAGCAACACATAGCTTTGACTTGTAAGGAAAAAAGATCATTTTTGTCCACAGCAGCCTTTCGATATTTTTCAAGGGTGATCACAAGACGTGAAGGCTCGCAGTGGAGCCGCAGCATTTTGTTCGGTTCCTGTTACGTGATTCACAAACGACGTTCATTTGGGCGCAACCAGAAATGCATTTGACATCTCCTGCCCGCGGCCCTGCCTGCTCGCACCAGCGGCTGAGCCTGGTTCAGAGCAACGATGCTGGCTCTGACCCAGTGGGTCACACACCGCGGACCCCCCCCGGCAGCGAGGAGCCCCCCAGCTCTGCTCCGACAGACCCTGTGGGCGGGAGAGGGGCAGGACGGGCAGGACAAGCCCCGCGTGGCCCCTCTGCCCCATGCTCCTGCGCAGCGAGAGCGCAGCTCAGCTGCGAAAGCCGCTCTGAAACCGAGCACAGACACGGGATGCCACCACTGAAAAGCCTTTTTATTACCGACGGCTGCTGCGGTGAGGTGTGCGGTGGGTACCCCGTATGGGCGCAGCCCCAGGGCAATGGCAAATTGTGCCGCTTCGGGTGCTCCTGCCCGAGCCCTGGCGAGGAGGAGGAGGAGGAAGAGGAGGAGGAGGAGGAGGAGGAGGGACACAAACAGGGCTGCTGCCCAGCCCGCAGCAGGTCAATCACTTGTTGCCTGGATGTCTGTTCAGAAAGATGACAAGGGGCATGGATTCTCGCTTCTTACGTCTTAGCAAACGCTAGAGGTCTAATTCCTTATTTTCAGACATTTCCTTTATTATGGTGGCCTGAAGTGCCAGGGAAAAGCAGGCAGCCAAGCGCAGGCTTTGCAAGCCTCGCTGTCCGCAGCGGTCCCGGTGGCCAGCCCTGCCTGCCCGTCCTGGCCAAGCGGCCGCCTGCTCCCGCAGGGACCAGCTCCTTTAAAACAGAAGTGTGCGGCCGATCAAAATTGAAGTAATAAACAATTCTCTCAGCCTGCAAACACCCTGCCTGGTTAGCTAAGCATTTTCTGAGCTAAAAGGACTTTTTTTTCTTTCTTGATGGATCCCAAGTACGATAATTGTATTTGCTGTGATAAAAAGTTAAATTGCATAAAATTAATATTGATTCAAATTAAACCATTTATCTCCTTTCACTTTTCAGCTCCACAAATACAATTATTGCTTCAGCTATTACATACCAAATAAAATTACAAGTTGAAATTGCAGCTTGTTTTCTGGCTTCTATTTTTTTCCCCCTCCCCTGGCTGCCTCTCGCTTGCAGGGGAGACGGTAGCGCCCGAGCTGGCACCTCTGGGGCTCTCCCCGAGCCCGGGGACCCGGCGGGTCTGCGGCACAGCGTCCAGCCTCCCGCATTTGCGGGCGGGATCGTGGTGGGCACGGCAGGGAAAAAACACCAGGCAGACCCAGATCCCGTGCACGGACTTCAGAGCCGGTCGCCTCCCGCTTGCCTCTTCCTTTCCACCGCCTTCTCATGGCGATAATTGGAAAGGAAGGAAGGAGCTATAAATACCTCTTGAAATTAAAAGGAGCGTGTATAGTCTTGGCAGTGAGGGAGAATATCCTGAGGATGCCAGTTCCTCTCCCCTACGCCTATTCCCAAGTGTTTACTTTGAAATTTTTCATTTGTCTCCTCTGGGAGCACAGGCAAAACAATATTTGACAGCCCAGGAAAAACGCGGTTTCTATGGAGTGCTGTTTGCTTACGCCAGGGATGAAAATTAAGCTTAGAAGGAAGAAGACTCAAGGGCTTGAAAGCCGGGCTCTTGCAAACGAGCAAGTCTCCGCAGCGGGCCACGGAAAAGCTGCCGGATGCCCCGCTGCCCTCACCTCTGCCTGCGGCAAGCCTCTCGGAGCAGAGAGCGCAGGACCGGTCCAGCGGAGGATATATGGCAACTGAACTGCTCCCGGACCCCGTGAACCCCGACGTCTGCCCATGGGTCTGTCCCTGCGCACGGCATCCTCCTCCCCGGTGCCCGCGGCCCCGCGCAGCGTCTCTGCGGCACCTCCCGGAGAAACCCCGGGCTGGTTTCTGCCCCCATCACCGGGACCAGCTCAACCTCCCGGTCAAAGCTGTCCTCCAGAGGCCGGAGAGCTGCCGGCGAGTGGCGCCGGGGCATCGCGAGCTTGTTGGGGCGCGGACTGAAGCCGAAAGAAAACAAGGCTTGTCTGGGTAGGAAACCACCTATTTTTCTGCATCTGGGCTCGCTCCAAAGCGAGTCCCTCGCTGCAGGGCAGCTTGCCAGGCCCAGACCCCAGCCTGGGAGGCAGGAGAAGTTCACTGGGCTGGAGAGGTTTCAAACACAACATCGCTGGCTCGGTGAACCGGGGCTGTTCGGTGAAGCCATTTCAAATCAGCTCCAGTGCCGAACAGGTTTATTGCCGTAAACTTCTGCGGATTCAGAGGCAGGGCAGAGTTATTGAAATCACTCTCACCGGGCAGATTTGGCTCTAAGCTGCTGTGTAAAACGCCAGGTAATCATTTCGGATGAGCGGCTGGGGCCGAGCTCTGGCCCTGACTGCCTCAACCCAGCCCCGCGGGGAGCATCGCATCGGAACGGGGGGGACAACTACCGACTGCGTCCCCGCAGCTCACAGCGTACCGGAATCCCAGCCACAATCAAATATTTATAACCGGGAGAAATACAAGTCCTGCAGGATGAGGGTTTCGATGGAAGAGCAAAGCTGGGCTTTGCTGCGACCTATAAATAATTGACAGGCGACGCGGTGGCGCTGTGGGAACGGCGAGGCTGGTGCGTCGCCACCTTCCCCGGCAAGCTGGCGCTCACGCGAGGGACTGCGGGCTGGCAACCGGGAAAGCCTACAGCAGTCCGAGCTCATCCGTTGCACAGATGAGATCCCAGAGTTTCAGGTTCAGAGTCAAGGAATTAGGGAAAGTGGGATTGCCACGGCAAGCACCCAGGGCCAACGGTTCCCACGGACGGCGGGTGTGTGAGCGCAGCGCTCGCACGACATGCCGTGTGCGGGCTGAAAGGGCGACAGCACGTTAAACCGAGGAGCATCCGTGTCGCTCACGCGCCCCCCAACCTGCTGCGCCCCGTGTTGCTTTAAGCCCCCGCCGAGGGCTGCTCTCCATCCCCTGCAGCGCGCGGAGGGAGGGCTGCGCAGCTGGGAAACGCGCGTCTCATCACGGCACAGCACCAGGACACACCACCAGGACACACCACCGGTGCCCCAGCTTGCAGGCTGACCCCCCGAAATAGCGATTCCCGGAGCACCAGCCCGCTCTGCCGGGACACAGCTGGCGCTGAGCGGGCCACTGACCCCAGCGGGAGCAGGGAAGAGTCTAGGCTTTAACAGGACTGGGGAAGGAAGGAAAGGACAGGAAGGAAAAGGAAAGGCGATTACGCATTCAGTCCAACCCAGAACTGTTCTCCCATTACATTCAGGGGTGCTTTACAGCGCTTAATTTAAAGTGCTGTTCCATGCAGGAAACTCGTAAAGCAACACGATCCATATTTATGATCTCTTCACGATGCCAAGTGAAATTTTCCCATTTTGTAAGCTTAAGGGAAGGGGGGGAAAAAAGGTCCGTGCTGCTGCTGTCAGCAGATTGCGCAGGGGGTGGGCGAGCCGCCCGCGCTGCCCGCTTGGCTCGGCCACCTGCACAGCGAAGAGGCTGCGATGAGACGCTGCCCTCGCCGACGTCTGCCTCCGGCTCCTGCCCCTCCTCGGCTCCCAGCTCTGCTGCCCCTCCAGCAAAACGAAAATCAAAACCCCACGAAAATCTCTGGGAAAGCATTTCCGAGCCCAGGAGCGCTGTTAGCTAGAGACTGGCAGCCTAATTTTTTTCCCTTTTTTCATCTGAATCCATTGTGAGCAGCTCCTCGCGCCTCCCTCCCCCTGCCTCTCCGCTGCTCTTCCGCCGAGCTCCGCTCCTGCCTATTCTCTGATGCCTTGTTGTCCTGAAAAGTGAACATGAATTGCTGCCAGCTCAAATTAGTGTCTTTCCACACACGGCCGAGTGAAACGTTGAAAGAGGGGAAGGAGTCTGGATCTTCAAATCTTTATATTTTGTTTAGCTTGTACTAAATACCGTGCTATTGCTGAATTTGCGAGCAGGTGTTGGGCAATTTGGTCTCCCTCATCTCCTCTTAGACAGGAGCCAGGCTCTTCGGGGAGCAGCCATGGGGAAAGCCTGTGTTGCACAGGGCATCCAAGGAAGGCTCTGAAAGGAGATTAAACTTTACACGCAAGCCGGAGAAGGAGCAGCAGCCCCTGCAGCCCAGCCACGGTGCTTTGGCAGAGCTGGGTGCTGCGGTAGGAAGCCTGACGCAGGCAAAACCCATCCTCGCCAGGAGGTGCTGAAGAAGGTTATAAAGTTGGAAAGCCAATAAACGATAACAAAATGGCCCCAGAAACACCTAATGATCAATAACTCCCCACACCAGCGGTCCCGGCTCACACAGTACAAGTGTAACAGCTTTGGCAGCGCCTCGCGGCGGTAGTTGAGGAAGACGGGAAACCCTACGGCTCTTTGCCAGCACAAATAACTCCAGCCGCCTGAACCGGACGAGGAAAACCTTTTATCGGGGACGTCGATTGATTTCATCAGTTGTGCATTTGATTTGTCAGGCTCGGGACCTAATTAGCACACATGATATTCCTTTGAAACGGCATTAGGCTGCAAACTAAGCCAATGGAAGCCAGAAACAAACACAGCTTAATCCAGGTAGGTTTTGCCCAGTTATTTTCGATTGCCTTCCTGGTCTGCCCGCAAACCCCGCGGAGGGGCGCGTGCTTTTTATTGACCGGATAGACATGGCTGTAATCTCTCTGGAAATGCACATTAAAGGAATTTTAAAATCGGGATTATCTCTGTAAGTAGTCCTTAACGACTCCTTTGCAGCCGCTACAATGCTTATGTGGATATTGGGAGTGGATATTTAAGGCTCTGTTAGAGAGAAGTTTCCTGTGCTGTCCATAAAGCACTGACTGTCTCCGTAAATCCTGCTGCACCGGCCGGATCTCTGAAACGCGACCGTCGCCTCCCTGCTCAGCTCTGGTTCAGAGGTCTTCACCTCCCCAGTCCTTACGTGATTCCAAATAAAACACCAGAGACAGCCTCGGGAGACCCGTGAGTGTCGGAAGGAGACCCGCATCCTGCCTCCATCGACTTTTGAATCAAAACGTAGGAATAACGTCCAAGTAGGAGAAGAAAAATGTTAAACTAGAAAGAGGTAAGAAAATGTGCTAGAATTCAATACAAATTAATATTCCAGGCTAGGAATAATACACTGGTGTATATATGCACGATCGCTATCAGCTTTTTTGTTACAAAGCTGGAAGAGCATGAAAACAGTAACGTGTCTTCTAACAAGACCTCGAACCTGCCAGAAGTAGCTGTACACATGAGAAGAGTCTTTGGCATTTTCTCTGGGCTCATGGAGAGAAAGCCAAATTAATTCAGATTAATCTTCACTCAAAAAGCCACCTCTCTGCAGGATTTGAGCAGCAGATGGATGGAGAAGGGGAGCCCCGTGAACTTCCAGAGCGCTCCCGGCACACCTCCTGCCAGCCGGCACCACGAAAAAGCCGTGACCCACCGCTGGCGACGGGCTGGCTGGTGCCCCACGGTGACAAGATCCCATCCGCCGCCTCGGTGAGCTCCGGAGCTGGACCGAAGGAGTTTCATTTGAACTGTGTATATAGGAGATGGGTATTTAAGCGTGGCCTGAAGGCAGGAACCTCACCACGCCACCCTCACCCCACGGTGCCGCCGTCTTTCATTGCGGACGATCTGTTTGAGGTGTCGGAACCGACCTCCTGACTCTGCCGAGCATCTCTGCAGAACCTCTCACCGCAGCGCGGAGGTGGGACATCGCAGCCCCCAGGCGCGCGGCACCTCTGCCCCTCAGCCCCTGCTGGCAGGACACCCCGGCCCCGCTCCGCTGCTCCTCTCCCCACCTTAGGCAGCAGGGGAGAAGCTGCCTCCTTCTTGCCGCTTACAAGGAGAGATGGCGAAGGGCATAACCGGCACCTCGGGTTCCTTTGCTAACGTGCAGTACTGCCTGTGAAGGGACACTTGGGAAATCAGCTCGTCTTAAACAGCTGCCGCCTCTTACCTGACCCCCCCCCTTCAATTTGGGTTTTGTTTACAATCCAGTGTTAAATAAAAAACCTGTCATCTCTGGGCAGCAGCCCTGCTAACAGCGAGGGTGACGTGCGATCTGCGACGAATCTGGGGTTTTTTTCACGGGGAGGGCTGGGAAAGAGAAAGGGGCTCCATTCAGGGCAAGGGGCTCCGGTGCCTGACCCCGACCCCGACCCCTGCCCGCCCGTGTCGCACAACGCCAGATCGACTGCAGCCCCTGCTCCTGCCCTGCCCGCGGGTGCTCCGGGCGGCCAGCATCGCCCCGAGAGCTGGGGTGAAGCCGGGACACCCCCGCCCTGGGTCCACAGCTCCCGGGCAGCTGCTCTCATTTCTGGTCCTCCCGCTTTGCGGAGGCACTTGAACTCCAGCGGCAAAATCCCGGTGGCCCAGAAGAAACGGACCGACACAGCAGAGAGCGTACGGCCCGGCGTTACGCTGTGCGGCAGCCCCCATGCCTCGGCGAGGCGCAGGCAGGGCGCTGGGGGGATGCTTGGGTGCCCAAGCGCAGGCAGGGGTACCGCTGCGCACCCCGGCACCTGCCCCCCGCATCCCCGGGGAGGCGCCGGAGCCGAGGGGAGACCCGGAGGGACCCTCAAACAGGCACCCGCGCTGCCGGGGAGGAGGCTGGGCGAGGGGGCGACGGAAGCAGCGATGCCTCCCAGGGCGAGCAGCAAACCTGGGTGGTGAGGCTGCTGAAGCGTGCTTCGGCTTCTTGGACTGAATCAGGAGCCACCGAAATTTCGGCTTTTCCAGTAACCCTTTGAAGGAGCATTACAATAATCTAAACAAGCAGCGGTACTAGACGAGCTTCTGTAAATCAGGTGGCGATTTTCTTCCCCCCCTCTCAACCACAAGGTCCGATTCTGCCCGCGCACGCCCCCTTTGACGGCAGCGGCGTTTCCTGGGGCTCAACCCCGAGCCAAACGATGCAGCCGCAGCTTCCACGTGCCCAAGACCTTACGGACAGGAGGAAACCAAAGGTCACAACAAGCAGAAGACTTTCGCTTTATTCCTGAAAGTTTACAAGCAAATACAGCATCAGAACCCCAGGAAGATTTAATGGAAAAAAAAATAAATTAATTTTCCTAAACTAATGAAGTCGTTGAGCTCTAGGGCAACAACTGTTAATGGTACTTCTATCTCAGCTGAAGAGGCAAAAAATTCTGTTTAATAGTAATTTTAAATACAGATTTGAGGATCTTTCCTATAAATCATGAAGTCAAATACAGACTGTGCATAATAACTTGTCAGATTACGTAAATAAAACTGATTTCAAGTAGTTTAAGAAGAAACACTTTTATTCCATTTGCAAGGCTGTAAGCTTCACAGGAGACTTCAGCGTCTGCACGAACCACCAGCCATTTTAAAACCTTCATCTGTGGTAACTGTTTCGGTATATTAATGGCACCAGATCTGAAAAATCATGCAGGCTTTAAAAAAAAAAAAAAAATTTAAAATTGCATGGACAGAGAGTTTGTCTGGGGTGGGATCTCCTGCAGGTTTGCTCAGGGAGAGCAGCTTCCCACTGCGGCCACGAGCGGCTGCGAGGAGCCGGAGGGGAACCCGCACGGACACCAGCCCAGCCCGGCTGGCAGGGGAGACGCACCCCACGGGGCAGCTCCGGGCTCGAACGGGGCTGAAACCTCAGCAGCGGCTCGGGGGTGTTTGTCCCTGGGTTTCCAGCGCCTGCTGCGCCCGGCTGAACCACAGCAGCACCCTCCATCACGATCCTCAGCCACAAGCAGAGCGCAGGCATCCGTCAGCCCGATTCCTCACGCGCAGCCCTGAGACACCTCTCGCGCTGCCGCCAGCCACCGCAGCGCCGAGCTATTACTTCCAATGTAAATAACAGCCTGTGCTGTTACACTCCTTTACAATAGCTATTATTTTAACGCTTCCCTCCTTGAATCCCTCTTCCCCCGGGGACCGAAACGCCGCAAGCCGACGCGTTACTGCCGCAGAAAGCCCTTGGCAGAGCAGCACCCGCCGCCGGCACAGCAGGCTCGGCATCTCCAGAGGCCGGCGTTCACCGACACGCGCTTCCCGGGCAGCAAGGGAGCAAACACCCATTTCTTCAATACGCTGATAACATCAAGGTGAATATTAACATCCTCCCTGAACCTCTGCTCTATCGGACTTGAATAGAGGGATGCCAGGGGGGAAGGAAAAAACCCTCATTAACAAAACCTGAATTAGCGCTTTGGGGTGTGTCGATAAGAGCCGGGGGACCTGCGCAACGAGCCCTCCAGATCGACCGTCCTCTGGCCTTGGACCGCTCTTAAATCACAGCTGCCGAGGCGGCTGCCCCATCCCCTCCTCTGGGGCCCATCGATCACGTTTAACGTGACTGCGAATTACCACCAGATTATGCTTCATTTAACGTTCCCACGAGGGGATGCCCGCGCCTGGCCGGGCTGGTCCAGCAGCTCGCGCGGAGCCCGGCCGAGGAGCCCTGAACCCGCCCGCTGGGGGCCGCGGGTCTGCGTCCACCAGCAAAACCATCTCGGAGAGGGGGGGTGGGCAGCGGGAATTGGGGTTCTGCTGTGGGCTGGGCTCCTCCAGAGCAGTTCACTTCTCCAGAACAAATGGAGGTGGAGACCGTTGCCATGTCCTGCTCTTTTCAGTGGTTTATAAACTTTTTATCCATCTGTAAAAATCTGTAATTAACTGAGGTAACTAACCAACGCGGCATGAACTCAAACTGAGAGTATTAGTGTCAAATACGTAATTAAAAATTTCTGCTGCACTGGTTCCTTCTGCCAGTTACGTAAGTTACTGCACATGGTGCAAGAGCCGCAGCCCGAGACCCCGTTTTGATGATTCCTGTTCCAGTAAAAGCCAGAGCCGCGAGGAAGGAGCCGTGCTCTGCCCTCCCCTCCTGCTCACCGCCGGGACCCGGGGAAGGGACCCCCACTCTGCCCCAGCTCCCACTGCTGGGGGACGTGGTGTCCCCTCGCTCCGGTGCCCCTGCGGCGTGCCCACGGCCACGCCGGCTCTCCCGGCCAGCTCCCCATCCACGCTTGGCTGGAAGAGGAGCCGTAAGGATTGACGGAGAGTGGGAGCCGCCGGGCTGCAGCCCAGGAGCGCAGGCTCTGCTGGCAGAGCCCGAGCCGCAATTGGAGCCAAGCACACATTAATGTCTCACTTCCTCAGAATTAACCCTGGGAGATATTCTCCCATAAGTAGCGAGCAGCTGCTGGAGATGGACAGCCTGGAAAGCCACAAAGGAAAGAGAGACCACAACGGGAAGAAGCTCACAGCTTCCCCGGGCAGCGCGTGCACTTGTGCAGCCGGGGCTCTCAGCATTTGCGTCCCACCAACTGCTGGGAAACTTCTGCAGCTCCTCAAACGGTGCCAGAAAACAGAATATTCCTCTTAATGACTCACCTGCCTCCATGCTGCATCAAAAACATCAAGTGGGTCTCATAGCAACTGCCAGATTAGCACATCTCCCTAAAGCAGGATTATTACTGCGAGCCGGAGGGCTAGAAGGAAAAGCGGGCGATGCCAGCCTTTGAAAACGGGCAATTCCCCCCCGGCCCCCACCTACCTGCCGGGATGAGCTGCCACCAGGCTCCCAGGGATGACGAGCAGGGGCTGAGCTCCAGGCAGCGCTGGCTCCTCACCTGCGTGTTAAATCACCTCTCCCCCAGCCCAATCAAGCCTGGGAGGCCCCCGCCCCATGGGCAGCTGCCTGCCTGCCCGCCCACCCCCTGCGAAAGGGCTGACTCAGCACCCAGCCCAGCCGGGGGACCACGGGCACCGGCTCTGCCCAGCCCCGGCGTGACCCGCTGCACCGCACGACGGGCTGTCAGCAGAAGCTTCTCTTTCCGGAATCATTGTGTCCTGGGTGCCGGTGGCCCCCAGCCCCTGCGAGGACTTGGTCTGTCGAGACCCCTGCTTTAGTAAGCCCTGCTTTAGAGAGCCCTGCTTTGGCTGTGACGCAGCCAGCTGTAGCTGTGTTTGGCTGCTACAGCCCGTTTTCCTTGCAGGGATTTTCTTGCTTCATGCATCGAATGGTGTTTCAAGTGCTAGTAGCCATGGCAAAGCCCTCCTTGCTAGCGTGTGTGACGGATAGGCTCGCCGTCCAGCCCCGCCGCGGTTTCCACCCCACTGCACGTGGTTGCTCCGTCCAGCTCCCACGTGCTACGCTCAGCCTCCGGCGCGTACGTGTGTTATGTTCACGATTTCCCTTCGCTTCCCATAGCCCGCATGAGCGGGGAAAGGCTCTGCAGCAGCTTTCTGCGTCAACGTCCACGCTCCACGTGCGCTTGCATTTGATGTGAGAGCGCTGGTAGAGGGTGTGAGCCCCCGTTAGGCTGCAGGAGTGATTTACTCCACGTACACCTTCCAGCTGGGGCAGGGAGTACAGACACAGAGACCACGTAACCGCGCGGAGCCCCCAGCCCAAGCAGGGATGGGCTTGCCGACGCTCGCCGAGCCCTGGCACACGGTGCACTGGGCGCTTGCTAAGCCAGGGCTGTGCGCTGGCTCCGGGACCCGCGGCCGCCGGAACAGCCCTGGTGGCAGAGGGATGCCGGGCACGCAAACCGCTTCTGGCAGCGAAAGCGTGGGGGGAACGAGCGCGTCCGGCTCCACTGCAAATCCTCTTTAGATCAAAAGGCTTTTCGCTCTGACCGATTTCAAAGCACCTTCTCGCCTCCCCAGCCCAATCGCTCGGCTTCCCAGGCAGAGCCCTAATCCCCGCTGTCCCCCCTGGTGCCAAGCATGGTGCCCAGCCGCGGGTGCCCACCGGCCCTGTCTCCTCTGGCGGAGCCGTGGCAAGAGGGGCAGAGTCCAGAGAGCCTCGGGCAGCCAAACCATCTCCTGCTGCTTTTTGAAAGGGCTGTGGAAATCATCTCCCTCAGGTCTTGCTGCTGCTGCTGCACCCGAGCATCTCCCGGCCCCTTCTTCATCTCCGGGTTTTATCCTGCTCTCTACGGCACTGATCGGTAACGCCGGGAGCAGCCGTGCCCGTCACGCCGCTGCTTCGGGGATTTTGCTCACCGGGTGCCTGGACAGAGAGACGATCTCACACGGGAGTGTTTTACAGCTCTTCACAACAAATTATCGGAGGGTGCTTTAAACCCGAGTGCTATTGTGCCATTATCTGTGCCTAATTTTCCGTTCCAGTCCCTAACATTTCAATTTCCCCCTTCACTGATCTCCTGCTTTAATAGCTCTTCCAAACTTTGCTTAAGTTGAGAAGTGCCCATTTGGTACTGTTCCTGCCGCATCTTACCGATGCCTCGCCTCCTTCCTTTCTCCAACTCCTTTCCCTTTCCTCATCTTTTTCTCCTTGAAAACACGGCCTCTCTTTCCTCCATCCCCTGGGAATCATGTCGCCGGCCCTGCCGCTGCTGGGGATGCTGCGTTTCCCCCACTCACAGGGAGCCTCAGCTGGACTCTGGGAAGGAATTTCATGGAGCTTGTGAACCTTCGCTTTTTCTTTTCTTTTCTTTCTTTGCAGCCCTCGAACCTAGCTCAAGCTGACACTCCACTTGTATAGTCCCAGCGTGACTCGAGGGCTGTGCTTGGCCAGAAAACTGTCCCAAAGCAATTCAGAGGGTCAGAACCATGCTCGGATGGTCTCCAGCGAGCGCCGCATCTTTGGGGTCCTTTGTCCCGCCACTGTGTTTGCTCAGTCAATGTGCCCAGCGCTTTTGGCAGGCTGCCACCGGCGAGGCTGCGCTGTCCCGTCTCTTCCTGCAGAAAGGATGCTCCTGGGCTCCGGCGGCCGCTGCTCGGTGTCACTCAGCTGTCACCGGGCTTTGTCCCTGCCAGCATGCCGTGTCCCCGGACGGGGTCTGCTCCGAACGGCTCGCTCCCACTTCCAGTCTCCCTGGCACAAGCGACCCTCAGGCTGTTCCCGGCACCGAGCAGGGACGCGGGCTCAGGAGAGGGTTTTTGGGGCTCTTGGCTGGTTCTTTCCCCGTATCCCGCTGAGTCGCTCCGAGGGCGGAGGAGACCCTGGGAGGCGTAAATAGCTCAGTGCAGGCGGTCGCTGCTCTGCCCAAGGAGAGACAGCCTCAGCGGCTTTGGGACTCAATTATTTGAAGCCAGACAGCGCTAAAACCTGCCAACCCTGAGGAAAAAGATTTTATTTGCATTTTGAATATTAGCCCTGGCTCCTGTTTTTCAGCCACACGCTCCACGTGATGTGCAAAGACGTTGGTGGGATAAGGGTAGTGCCTCTGAGGACGCACGAGCCAGCTCCTGCCCGGGTGACGTGGGATGTATGGCCGCAGAAAAGCCCCAGTGTCCCCATTTCTCTGCCCAGGAAGGCCACATTTTGAGGGCTCCTGCCTTCCAAAACCCCAGGAGAATAACAGAGCAAATATACCAGCCCAAAGCATTAGCCGCAGCGATGGATGTCGCCGGCTGTGGGACGGTTCCCAGCTGAGCGGCTCTCTGGGCTGATTGAAAGCAAATTGGTGAATGTGGGGCTTTTCTGTACCGGGGACTGCGATCACGGCTAATTGCTTCGATGTACAGGTTTATGGAGTGTTACATGGATATTGCTCTTCTCATGGCTTCACAAAACCATTTTATAAATGGCGCTGGCTGCAATCCACCGCTGTGTGTATAGCTGTTGGACTGGATGTCAGCGCAGTCTGCAGCAAGGAGAAGGAAAACACGGATGAGAAATAGGGAAAAACAAATGTCAAGCTGTGCTTTTTATAGACCGAGGGCAAAGTGCTGGCCAGCCTTTTAAATGCGGAGAAGTAGAGAAAGATGTGCTGGTAATTGGAAACAGGCGCCCGGGGGAGGACGGCAGTCTGGCTCCTGTGCCACCAGGCAATCGGGACACCTGGCCAGCCCTGGACCGGGATGCTGCGCTCCCACTGCCGGCATCGGGCTCCGCTTGACTGAGACCCTGTGTCCCTCACAGCACAGCCCCGGCACGGGCTGCTCCAGATCTGCCCCGGTCACGGAGCCAGCGAGGTCGGAGAGAGGAGACTCGGAGGAAAGCACTGAGCTGTCGTGGAGTGGCTCCCACTTTTCAGGCAAAAATGGGATGAGGGTTGGCTCCCCTGACACCACCATGACCAGAGCGGCCCTCAGGGTTAGCAGAGACCTCAGAAAGACTCAGTGGCAACCAGAGGCTGAATGAGCATTGCTGAACTACGGCTTTTTCTGGGCAAGTAAAGCCCCAGGGTCGTACCTTAGTGTCGCCCACTGGAAACATCAGGCGATGCTCTCCAGCCCGCGAAACCCGGTGATGTATTTCTAAACACTCGCGCTATCGAAGGCCAGAGTGAGTATCGGGCAAAGAAATCAACTGTTCCCTGATCTAAGCCGACTGAAATCAATTGCTGCAGGGGGAAGCGCGGTCAGCCATGTCTAAGCCCTTTGACAGGTCAATAAATACCGCACCTGAGAGGACACCGCTCGCCTGCGGAGGTGGACGTGCTTCCCCTGGCATCGCTGCTTGAGTGACGCCCTGCTCGGGCGGGCGCTGGGCACCGGGAGCGGACCCCGCGCTGCCTGCTCCAGCCTGCTGCTGACCCTGCCTTTGCACGGGGCTTTGCACAGGGCTTTGCACGGGGCCGCTGCCTTGCGGAGCCCTGCCGTCCCACCGGGGCTTTTGCTGACACACCGCCCGGGCTGGTCCTCTGTTGCGGCAGAGGCGAGGAGCTGGCTGCCAGGACACCCGCCACCGGCTCCTGCCTCCCGTCCCCTGCTCCAGTCACATCACTTATTCACGCTTGAAAATCTGCAAGGGAAAGATAATAATAACCCCGAAGAAACTCCATCCCTGTTTTGGCCTGACAAGGAACTAAGATAAATGTGAGTTTTCAGTTAATATCATGCTCGGAGGATGAACAGAGCTACAGGAACAGCGAGGATTTCATTCTAGTAAGTTTATTAAAAACATATAGACATGTCACTCCTGGCAGAGCAGAACAGGTCCCGGAGTCTCAGGGCTCAGGTCATATCAGCGTCAATAAAACCCGAGATTAGATCTAACACCAGCCTGGCATTTGAATCCTGCAAATCGCATCCGTACATGCTTCCTGAGTCTTCAGGAGAAGACATGAGTCCCATCAGGGAGTGGGTCCCCAGAGCAAGCTGTGGGCAGCTGCCACACTCCCCATCCCCACCCCATCCCAGGTGGGCAGGCGGAAGAGAGCCATGGGCTGACCCCAACCATGGGCTGACCCCACCACAGGCTGACCCCAACCATGGGCGCACCCCAACCATGGGCTTACCACACCTGAGGCTGACCCCAACTATGGGCTAACCCCACTGTGGGCAGATCCCACCACGGACCAACCCCAACCATGGGCTGACCCCACCACACACTGACCCCAACTGTGGGCTGACCCAACTATGGGCTGACCCCACCACAGGCTGATCCCAACCATGGTCTGACCCCATCACACGCTGACTCCACCCGCGGGCTGACCCCAACTATGGGCTGACCCCACTGTGGGCAGATCCCACCATGGACCAACCCCAACCATGGGCTGACCCCACCACACACTGACCCCAACTGTGGGCTGACCCAGCCATGGGCTGACCCCACCACAGGCTGATCCCAGCCACGGGCTGACCCCACCACAGGCTGATCCCAGCCACGGGCTGACCCCACCACAGGCTGTGCTGGCGCTTTCCACACAGGTCTCCTCCACTGCGGCATCCTTGGGGCTCTTCCTTTCCAACGCCCTCCTGCCATAATTCATCTCTCTGCTGAGAGGCTTTGCTGCTTCAAACTGCTTATTAGCACAAATTGCCTGGCAGTAATAAAACGCTCTCTCAGCGCTCGTCATTTATCGGGCATGCACGTCCGTGGCCAAATGTTGAGATGTGAGCCCCACTGCCTCGCAGCACGCCCCGCCGCAGGGCTACTGCACAAGGCTGGGGCGGATGACCCATGGTCTGCTTCAGCGACCGGTAACAGCAGTAATACACCCCTCCATTTTGCAATGGAACTTTTTGATGAATCCAATAATTCCAATCGCAATAAAAGGTTTCGTTCGGCCCAAAGTCCAGACAGGTTTGGGCCACGCCACCCACCAGGGTCTGGTACCCGTCCAAGGAGGAGGATGCTGGGGGTAGGGACGAGCTGCCAGCTGAGCTCAGCTGCCAGTGTCCCCTCCACCCTGTCCCCGGCCATGGGCACCCACGCACAGCCCCGTCCCTGTCCCCCATCCCCACAGGGAACTAATGGGACTTAGAAAGGGTGCGAAGCGTGGAGATCTTGGCTGTGAGACCCATCAGCTCGGATGATGTACTTAAACTTTTAATAAGAAAAAGCACTCAATATAGCACATTTCCAGCATTTATTGAACTGAAGGGCCTTCTGCTGCTTCAGTGGTGAGCCCTGAAGCCTGTCCTGGATGATTTAAGAATGATCCATCTGGAAAATGATGCAGACAATTTGTTACATCCAGCCAGAGAGCCATAGAAACCACAATAACAAGCTTAAATGATTTCAGCATCGCTAAATCATCCAGACCCAGCCAATCTTCCTCAAAGCCACCGCCAAGGTGGGGTCACCGCATCCTCTTCCTGAAGCCGATGCTCCTCCTGCAGCCCAGCCTGGCGCCGGGAGCCTGGCTCCTCGCACGTGTCTTGCGGGACACGGGAACGCTGGCACGACCGGTTCCCCATGGCCCGCGGACCCCTTTCTACCTTCCCCTTCTTCTCTCACCCCCCCGCCCTCCCCTCCCCCCAAATCCCTATTTGCAAATACGAAGATACGACCAGGTTAAAAAACCCTTTCTTGGTGGGCTCCTCCTTCCGCAGGCAGCATTGTTGCATGTTGATGGTTACTACCTAGCCCTGGATAAATCAGGGCTTCGTTTTTCAAATTAGCATGTTGATTGATGCTTAAAATATCTCCAGCAATTACTGTGCCCCGGTATAATTATAATAATTAAACTTGGATAATGCTTAGTCCTACTTTTTAACAGAACTGTGTGCTGCGGCATCAGCGCGCTCGTGTTTTGTTTCCAGCCTGGTTTTTCAGTCCCGCCGGGCTGAGGCAGCCCTGAAGGGATGCCGAGGTGGCAGCCCCCAGCGCTGAAAAGGGGACGGTGACCCAGCCAAGTCCCCTCCGGCCCCGGGGACCGCTCGAGGCACCGTTTACTCTGGGGCACCGCACACGGCGGCCGTGCCCCGGTCCTCACCGCAGGGTGGGCGAGCGGCAGGAGGGGACGCTCCTGGCTCCACGGCATGGGCCATCGGTGCTGGAGGGGGACAGGGACAGCTGGCTCTGCGGGGACACCGTTTTTTTTGGCCGGTCCTGCCCTTTGGCTGCAATGCAGAAAGCTGAGCTCGCCGGGCTGGGCAGGAGCTCCTGCAGCAACGGCCTTTCACGGAGCGCAAAAAAAGTCATCCAAATAGCAGAGCGGCGACGAGCTGCCGCCTGCTCCTGCAGCCGGACCGGCTGCCAGAGGCGGTGGTTTTCGGGGAGCCAACCACCCAAACGCGGGCAGCACCATGCAGCACCCACCCCCCCACCTGCGCCGTTTGGCTCCTCCGCGTCCCCCGCGTCCCCTCTCCCACGCTGCACAATATTTCTCCTTCGCGCTCCCAGCAGCGACACTTGCAACAACTCATGCTGGCGAGTACGTTCCCGGCTGTGATAAATAGTGGGGAAAGGAATGAGATCCCAACGCTGTATTTCATGCCCTGAAATCCCACTTGTATCTGGAAACGAACAGAGCGCGCTGGCTGATATATGCAGCTTCGGGGCCATTCGCATCCTGTTAGCTTGTACACATTGTCATGGTGATTTAAGCTGGCAATTTGGCCCTAAAATGAAGAGCATCTCACTTTGTCCCTCCCTATTTTCCTATCTATTTTCCCACTGGAGAGAGCTTTTGGGGAGGATCCGGCCAGGCTGGGGACCGGCAGCGTCTCTGGTGCCCGTTTCGGCGTGCCGTCAGGCGGCTGGCCGGGCACGGAGAGCTGCAAAGGGTCCGGGCGCCGCGGGAAGGCTGCTGCCACAGCCTGGAAACGAAAGCAGCAGGCGGCCGTGCCGAGCTCCGTCTTCTCAGGTCATCCCTCTTCACTGAGAAAGGCTTTTTTCCCCTTTCTAGGTCAGCTGGCGTTTCGAAGAATCGCAGCCGTGCCGTCCCGCGGTGTCCCGGGGAAGGGGAGGATGCCGGCGGGAGCACGGGGGGCTCTGGAAGCTGCCCCTGCTGCCCGGTGAGCTCTGCATGAGCCCCCTCCGCGCAGTGCCGGGTCCCCACGGCCGTCTGTCTGTCTGTCCGTCTGTCCGGCGAGCAGCGTGCGGCTGTGCACCCACTGGGCCAGCCCCGCCTGGGAGGCAGCAGGACAGTGACAACCATCATCACCCACTTCAAAGCCAATTTGCAAACCAGAAATGCCATTCTAATACCCAACTGCTCACGGCAAATATTTCCCTTTATGTAAAACACGTATCTAGGTTAAGCAATTCCATAACGCCCGCTTACCTTATTGCATAGCTGTTTGTTTAAAACATCATTAGTGACGTTTAATTAACTCCCTAACCATCCTATTAAAGGGCTTCCCTCTTCCAAGCCCTTCATCCCAACGCACGTGCACGTGTCCCCCCCAGCGAGCCCCGGGGGACACGGGGTGAGCCTGGGGACCCGGCGCGCTCCTGCCTCTGCCGCAGGGTCGGGAGGTGGGTGTTGTGGCAGCGGGGAGCCCGAGGGGACGCGGCAGACCCCGAGGGGTGCGCGAGACCCTCTTCCCGGGATGAAGGCAGGGCCATTTCTCCGCCGCTCTCCCGAGGGATGCGCAGGCGGGGAGCCAGGGAGGTTTCTCCAGGGAAGCCACTGGGCTCCATCTCACCGAGGGGTCACCCCCCCCCCCGGGCCCCCCAAATGACCCATCCCCTCCCCAGGGCCCGTGGCCGCCGCGCGGAGGAACCCAGTCACCACCCGGCTGCGCGGTTCTCATATCAGTTTTAATAGCAACATCAGAGTACTAAATATACACAGGGAAATCGGTATAGGGTGGCATTTACAGTGCTTCCAAATACACAGCTTCGAAGTACAGAGACAAATTAAAAACCGCTCGGGAAGAAAACAGTTCTCGCCTGCGTGGCCCCGCCGGCAGCCGGCTCCCCGGCACCCCACCATCGCCCCGGCGCACACGGCAGGCGCGCCGGGGGGGAACCGCGATGCCGAAAGGCGACGTTCCGCTTCCACCGGCGACAGCAGCGAGCGCCGGGCTGGCCGGCCGCTGCCAGGGCGGCACGTGCGAACGGCGCCCGCAAGAGCATCGCACACGACCGTGCTGGATGTCTCGCGGTGCAGGAATTTCCCAGGAAAATAAAGAAGTACTCAGTGATGTAAAACCGGTTACAAAGTAAAAGCTGTCTCATGTTAGAAAACGGTTTTTGGCAAAATAAAAATAAAGTGTAAACTTCACTGTACATGTCCTATCAAACAAAAAAAATAAACCCCTCGGAACCTAAAATAGAAGAATCTGGGTCAGAAATCTGTGCCCTTAGTGTACATTTTTGTGCAACATAGACTTTTTCTCAAAGTAAATATTATCTCCACTCGTGACACTATTAAAAATGTACCTACAAACGCTGAGAATAATTCTTAAAAATGTGTGAGAAGCGTTACATGAGATCTGGAGACCAAATCCACGGACTTCTGAAACGGTGAGGGATTTCTTGCTGGTTTTGAAAAAATCGCTTAGAGATTTTATACCTGGTTGAATGAAAATTCCAACCACATTCATCCTGAAATGGGTGGGCTGAGATAGTATATATATATATATTTTTGTTCTATTTTATTTTAAATTTTTTTTTTTACAAAATATATAATAGTGTAGAATATCTACTATTTAACTACCGCTTTAGCTGGACTACCTTCCTTTGCAGCAAGCCGCCAATGGAGAAGAGGGAACCCCAAATCTGCCCCCGCACGCTCTCCTGCGCTGGCTTCGCTGTTGCTGCTCCGACCTCCCGACGGCGGGGCGAAGGACGCGGGGGCTGAGAGCCCCGGGAGCGGCCTCCGGCACGGCCTCTCCGCCACCGCCGCGCCGGGCTGCCCGTTTCCCCCCGCTGGGAAGACAGAGTGAAGGTAAACGATGAGGTTTGGGGAGACGTGCAGCCGTGGGACCCGCTCTGCTGGGGATGCTACGGGCAGACGCTGCCCTCAGGACACCCCGGTTTGCAAGAATCGGGAGCTTGGGTACCAAACCCTACCAACCCGCCCGCCGCAGCCGGAGGGGCTGGAACACAGTGGTTCAGACCAGCAGCCCCAAACCAGCGTAGTTTGGTGCAGAAAAGAGCCCGCCAGCGCCGGCTGCAGCGAGCAAGCGCTGCCCGAGTCCCCGGCTCGGCAGGAGCAGCACGTCCTGCAGCTCCTGCTCGGTGATGAGTTTTGGTGGAGGAGAGTCCCGGGCAGCCCCTGGGCTTGCTGCGGAGCCCCGGGAAGAGCCAGCCTCTCCTCTGCCGGGGAAGCTTTGCCGGCTCCCTGCAGAGGCTGGCGGTGAGATGGGCTCGTCCCAAGCCGTTCTCTCTCTAAGGACGGAGCCACGAGCAACGCACACACCCCGCACTACACATCTGGGGGATTTGGCAGCCTTTCGGCAGCTGTGACGCATTCCTTAGTGACGACTAAAGGGCTAAGAAATCCATAAAATGAACCGAAAAGAAACAAGAAGCAGCTAGCTGGAAGTTCACGCCAAAGCAAGGAGCAAAACTGTTGGTTTTTTTTTTTTTTCAAGCTGCCGGATCCACAACGAAACAAAACACAGTAAAAAGCTTTGTTTTCCCAAGGAAAGGGCACACTGGAAATACAGTTTTGCTAGGCAGTGGTGGATGCCCGATGCCGCGTCCAGGCTGTGCTCTGGGCTGCATCCCGTGCCCACTGTGGCTGCTCCCCTGGATTCCCTGTACATCCCTCCAGTCCCAGCACACGTGTGCCTGCAGCTCCCCAGCACGGCACCGCAGCGAGGTGCCCGCCCTGGACACAGCGGGGTCGCTCCCATGGGATGTTCTCCACCTCGCAAGCTGTCGCTCAATTCATCGCGATGCAAACGATGCCGTCCAGCACACAGGGCTGTATTTCATGGTGGAACATCTCCTGCTGCCTGCACAACACTATCAGGCTGGAAAACGGGCTCAGCTACTGAATGACAACAGAAAAATCACTGATTCTCCAAGCGTGCCCAAGACCTTTCTGTCCCTGCACCGCAGCAAGACCGGCCGCTCGGGTGACGGCTCCAGCCGACCCACAGTCCCCGGTGGCACGAGCGCTGGCAAAACCTCCCCCGTTAGTGCTGCATGAGCTTTGGGCTGGCTCAAGCCAAGGAAACCCGGCACAATTCCCGCCAGCTCAGGATGAAGCCTTGTGTCCGGCGCAGGGCAGCGACGGAAGGAGCCCGTCTGGAGCCACCACCTGTGGCTGCAGCAGCCAAAGACCTCGGGGCGAGACGACGCGGCCGTAACGCGGCAAAGCTGATGAGGGAACATGTCTGCAAACACCACGTTTGCCTGCTTTTCCCCCGGTGTAAAAGACCTGCTCAATCCATCTATTCCTCTAAAGAGTGACTTTAGGTTTCCATTTCTTTCTTTTTTTTTGGCTTCCATCAACGGTAGGGAATGAAATAACCACAGTTCATTTCTCTTTACTACAAAAGACATGGGGATGCTAGGATCCTGCCTCGTAACCCACCGCATCTGCAGCTCCGGCCCTTCCCTTCTTCCTTCCCTCCTTCCCTTCCTCCAGGCAGTTGTCCCTTGTTGGTGTGCTTGGCATGCATAGGGATGGGAGGGTTTCTCTGATAAAGTGCAAGTGCTGTTGGTCCTTATAAACAAGGGAAGATTGTGCATCTACTTTTGTTGCCCGGCTCACCGCTCATCCCCCGGTGACCAGGACGTGTCCTTCTGCAGACTATGTGGAAAGCTCGTGCAAGTCCTGCTGTCAGAAACCTGCTCCCGTCATCCGAGGTCAGTGTCATCTGCCTTTCCTCTCTCTCCCTGACACATACACGGACACACACACACAGACACATCCCCCTCCTTGCCCCTAGCTCCATGGGGGATCTTCCAGGAGCTGGCTGCTGGGCTCAGGGGCAGGGCGCCTCTCCGTCACCATCACCGTCACCGTCACCGTCACCATCACCAGTGCTGCCCGCGCCGCCCTGCCAGCCCCCAGCTCCGCCTGACGACTCCCCTCCAGGCAGTGGGTTCCGTACATACGGAAATACAGGACGATGCCTCAAACACTCGAGGACGAGGGATTCGAGATATATTTTATGATGTCAAATTGCTATCGAGATCCCACTGGAACATCCACAAGAACCGCTGGGCGCAGCCAGCACATACAAATACAAATAAATAGGAAGATCAATGGGTGAAGCACAACAGAGGCGGCTCCCGAGCCGGAGTGGATTGATGCCAGCGAAGTCAAACAAAGAAGGAGAATTCAAATACTGGGCCAGCAAGGGTAATTTGCAGGGGCCGCACCATTTACACCAGTAAAACACAAAAGCCCCAATATACCGAGATGATGCATCGCTCCGGAGTAATTCCTCAGGATCCGTGCTCCTTGTCCGCGTTTTGGCTGCTCTGGCAGAGCCGGGGCTGGGGCGGGGGGGGGAGCAGGACCCGGGGATGCCGCCCTGCGCACCCGCTGAGCGGGGACACCTGTAATGCAGAGAAGGCGACACGCTGCGCTGTGAACTGCACCCGGCTGCAGCCCCCCGCGCCCCCAGGGGCGCAGGAGAGGCTGCCAGGACCCCAGGCAGCACCGCCGCGCCTCCCCGTCTCCGGGCAGAGCCAGGGGCATCCCGAGGGCAAACACACCCCGCGCTTCTCAGGGATGGATAAAGCTTCACTAAAGCTTCAGGGGGTCGCTCCTCCAGCGGGACATTGTCCGTCCCCACCAGGAGGCATCCCAGCCAGCAGCACCCTGGGGAGCCAGGCACGGAGCCGCCCGGCAGACACCCCTCTGCCCGGCGCCCAGCCCCACCGTGGAAAGCTTCGCTCTGGTGAAACACAGAACAGAGCAGATCTCGGCTGCGCTGCAGCAGCCCAAGGGACCCATCCCTGTTAAATAACCCCAACACCAAATCCCAGCCCCGGGGACCGCCCGTGCCCGCCCCGCTCAGCCTCCCAAGAAACCACCTCCGCAGAAGGAACGGGTTCGGTCATGGACTAAAACCTGGCCAAGAGCAACAGGAACCCCCCGCCTCCTCTCCGGCTGCCGGTTGGCAGCGACCCCGGTGCCGAACGCGCCCGAGGCGATGCTCAAGGCTCATCGGAGTCGCAGGGAACGTTGCCAACGCCTTCGGAGATGTTCGGTTCAAGCCCACTGGTAATTGTCATGTCCGGCAAGGAAGACTTCAAGGCAGCTTCCAAAAATTTGGGAAAAATAAACCAGACTGTGCGATTCCACCAGGAAAGGACAGAAAAGGTACAGAAACAAGAGACTGCACACGCGGCTATGCGCAGCACCAGAAGTTTCTACTGTTTTTTTTTAACTGCACACTCATTATAATAAAGAAATGAAGCTGAATAATTAGCGGATGAGTAGAAACGTGTATCTGGACAATTCTAAAAAAAATCACTCATACGTAGGAAGGGCAGTTTACAAAAAGAACTGGAGGACTTTGGTCTGAACTCCGCTGTCGTTCCCACCCGCGGAACGCTGGAGCGACCCGACCGAGACCCATGTGAAGCAGACCCTCACACGAAGCCGCCCGGCGCAGTCGCCCGGGAGCCCTCTGCAAGCTTTGCCTTGGCGTGACCTACGTGGGCAGACCCGGGCACGGGTTAAAGAGCAGAAGCAAACCCTGGTGAGACACCGGGCAGGCTGGGAGACCCCAGGCTGCTGCCGCCATCCCCTGCTCCTGCCTGGCTCTGCCAGTGGCACCGGCTCGGAGGGGCATGGCACGGCACGGCACGGCACAGACTGCCACACCGACGGCAGCACCCCATTCCGTGGAAAGACTTGAACAGCGGGAACTGCGGACAGGCTGGCGTGCTTGCCAGCACCCACCAAAACCACCCGCCCCTGCGGGAGCTGGGCGATGGGACGTGTCTCTAGAGCCACACAGCAAACCGGAGCCAGCAGAACCGTGCTCCTCTGGCAAACTGCTGGGCAAAATTCCCTTTTTAATGCTATTAAATGATCCCCATGGTTGTGGACAGCGGGCTGCATCTTCTCCTGCCACGGCAGACCCAGCCAAGATCACGAGAGCAAAGGAAGAGGTTGCCTGGCGCTCGCTGGCCTTGGGCCGGGTCAGGAGGCAGTTGGCTTGCTCCTCTCCTTCCTCACACGGGGCTGAGCAAGCTTTGGTGTCGTGGTCAATTTAGAAGCCGTTTTTCCAAAAAACCTCCCACATCCCGCTCCTGAAATCTGTCTCTTGTGCCAAGGGAGGCCCATCCTTTGAAAGTCCATGCCTGAAACTCGTCCCCGGCCAGCCCCGAGGCATCACGCAGAATAAATACAGCAGGGACCACAGCTCTGCGAAACAAAGAGCAGACGCAGCCTTTCGGGCTTCTTCCCGTCTACCTTGATGATGTACCGGGCTACGAACCCTTCCCCACCGCCCCGAGCTGCTGCAAGCTGCCAGGAGCCCGGGGACCTGCCTGCTGCGAGCTCCCCGCTCGCTCCCCGCGAGCTCCCCGCTCGCTCCCCGCTCGCCCGTTCCTGGGAACGCCACGGTGCACGAGCGCCGTCTCAGACCCGGGGTCCGTGGGAAGTGGGAGCAGGATGTGCCCTGCGCGGGCGGCATCCCGCATCAGGGAAGGGGCTGGCAGCAGGAGGGGAGCTGCTGTGCTGCCCCCTCCTCTCGCTGCGGCGTTACGCTGCCTCTGCCCTCCGACCGCAGGAACGCGCGTTGTGAACTTGACCCCGACGCATCCTTCTAGCGACATTCCCGGCCCCTTCCCATCCTCCTTTCGTTCCACACCAGCCTCCAGAGCTCTCTGCCTTCCCTTCCAGAGCTGGAGGAACCACGGGGCAGTGCAGCCGCGCTCCTCCTCTTTTTCGGGAAGGCTCTGCCCCGCTCCCCGCCGGACGGTGCACACCGACGCCAGCCCCGGCCGACCCGCACTGCCCGCCGCTGCGGTCCAGTCACGTCGCCACCACCGGAAACGCATTTCCAAAAAGAACCAAAACTATATATATATATATATATGTATACATACATATATATGTTTATACATACACACACATGTATCTATATGTATATATGTCTACCTATATATACACATATAGGTTTGAAAGGCAAGCTGCCAAAGTAGAAAACATCGGTTCACCTAGTTCATATTATGCATGTTAAAGAAATGAGACTTTTAGCCCACGATATCTTCTTTAAAAATGAGTCTTTAAGATCTTCAAAAATTGCTACAGTACAAAAAGTGTTTGTGTGTGTATATATATATTTTCTCTCTACATATATCGTATGTATGTATGCGTATGGACCGGAATGAATGACCCCACCAGAAGAGACACCCCACTCATCCTCCACAACGTTTCTAGGCGTTAGCGACTTAGCTTCGGCTTCTCGCGAAGTCTCTGCATCGGTACATGGCACATAATGGTATTATTGGCACAGGTTCAGAGTCACAGTCCACGTCCAGGCTCCAGGCGCTCGGTCCTGCCCACTCAGTCCCTCGCCGGCTCCTCTTCCTCCACCGGATTCTTTGCTCACACGTTTGTCTTTCTCTTCTCCAAAAAAACGCGCTCTTTGAAAAACGCAGTTACCTATAGGCGTGTTCATTTTTATAAAAATATATTTGGCCCATAGAACGCTGCTCTTCGAGTCTCCTACTGGTAAACAGAAATGGTAGGTACAGGTAACCCATTATTTTTTTATATTTTTTACAGGTTCACCAATGGAATCCTGTTAAGGACGAGAAGAAAAACAAAGATTAAATCACGACAAGGAAACGCATCACGACTCGCGCCGCTTCTCTGATGCCCCCCAGGAGCCCGGAGGTTTCCCCCTCCTCCCAGCAGGGCTCGGGGCAGCAAAGCCGACGGCAGCGGGCGAGTATCCCGGGGGAGCGGGGTAGGGGGGAAGCGGGATGCCAGTGACCTCCCCCTCCCCAGGGGCACTGGGACGGCTCTTCCGCCCTCCCGGAGGAGCCCCAGCCTTGCCTAGCTCGTTTTCAGCCGTGTTTTGAGGGGCAGCCTTCGGAACGGGGATGCACGCGCTGGGACCGGGATGCTTTTGGAGGGCAGTGGGAGTGACTAAGAGGCGTCGGTGGGCCTTACTGCACACTTTTATCTCCTCGGGGCGTTTTGTAAAGCGTGATTTATTTCTGAGCGTCCTCGCGTTCTGGAGCTTTTCCTACTTGGGCTAAGAGCAGCGAGTGCTCTGGCAGATGAGAAGACGATGATGAGTACTAACAAGATTTTCTAAAGTTAAATGCCCTAAAGAAATCAATAGAGAATTGGTTAAGCATCAAAAAGAGAGATCCTATTGAAGTTCTTCTTAAGCTATTTATTTGCCGTCTTCTGAAATATCTCTCCCTACGTAATCTGTACGCAAAGACAATTACTCCCCATCGTTAGCGCGCGGCCACTCGCTTTACGCGTTTGTGACTTCAGGTGTGGCAGCACAGGCTGTACCACAGCTCCCCGTGCCTGGCACGGTCCCCACGCGCGGGCTTTGTACGCAGCACACGCACACAGCACGTACAGAAGTGCTGCCTATAGCGCGCTCATGACATATATGCCCTAATCTACGCTATGACCCCTGACCAGCCGGTTATCAGCATCTAGAAATGCAGCCTGCTTTATGTTCGAGGGTTCTTTCCTCAACATTATTTTTAAGCACGAGGCCCAATGTACACCGTCTCCAAGAACAACACCGAAGTCTTAATTAGCGAGACAGATTTTACAGAGTCCTTAATCTCCTGCACCGGGGCTGTGTTGGGACTGCTGTTATTCCTCCGAAGACAAGCCTGGATTTTTTTATGATGACTCATTATCTGTTAATGTTAATACAACCCATTCGCTGTTGTTAGGCAGAACGGGGCCATCACAGCAGCTGCTCGCCATGTTCAAAGCACGGAATTACCATACAACACTGTAAATTTTAACTGCCTTGTGCAAAAGCTAGGGTCAGATCAACGTTACCGCACCAGTACGACTTTCAGGTCTCAAATCGCCACTTCCCTAACAGCAACGCCGAACATTGACATAGTTCCGGATGAATACTGCTTAATGCATGCATCGCAGAATGTAAAATTTATATTGTATTCCAAATAGCCTCTTTGTGCAAAGTAGGTCAGCACTTGATCAACCTTACAGATTTTTGTATAATCTCATTCCATGGGGTTTTTCAGTCAAAGAGAGTGGGATTAAGGACAAGAATAATGCCAAATCTCAAACTTCATTTCAGAAAGCCCCCAAAGCCAGTATGAAATCACACCAAATCAGCCACAGTTTGCCGGGGTGCCCGGCCAAAGCCGCTCGAGTCTTCGGCAAATCCTACCTTTCGGTTTGCAAACGGGCGGCTGCTCCTGCCTCCGCCTCGGCGCGGCGTCTCCTCCGTCACCTGCCGTGATGGGGGCACAGGGAGTTTTGCCTCTTACAGCTCCGTGCAGACCATCCTCCCGGGAGCCGCCTGGCACAAATGCTTTCCTTGACCGCTTTGCTCTTCACCGAAACCAGCCCTGGGCCAGGCGGCTGCTGCCGCCCCGGCGTGCCGGGCTGCCCGCTGCCGAGGGCTGACGTCCAGCTCCGAGCCAGCGCCCCGAGCGCCCTGGCACCGGCGGAGACAATCTGCTGGGAAGCTCCAACAGCTGCTCCCCGCGGGTGGCATCGCCCGCTCCCGGAGAGCCAGCGCCCCGGCAGCGACCGCGCCGGCGGCATGGGAACCCTCCCTGCCACTCCTTGTTGGCACGGGACGAAGCGGACCCCAGGAAATAACTTCAACATCTGCTTGCCGTGTAACTAGATGAGTTTCACCAGTTTTCCCGACACAACCTCAGCGCTGCCCGCAGCTCTCCAGGCCGGAGACCGTTCCGCGGTGCTGTCCCTTACATCTGCTCCCTGCAACCGCTCAGCCCAGCCTTACGGTGCCATGAGCATCCTCAGACGCCGGGCTGCCATTTGGGCAGCACGACGTTTGGAGCTGACGGACTGCAATACATAAAGCCCACGCTAAACTCCAACCAGCCTTGCGGTGCTCACCTAGTCGAAATGTCCACACTCCCTCTCTGCCCTGCCATCGTCTCCCTGGCCACATCGTCCGTCTTGTGCCTCCGGCTCTGACTCTGCACGATCCATAGTACTAATTTGCTTATTAGACAGCTAAGAGCTGTGAAGTGCCATCAATTAAAACTTGTGAAGTGCTTTGAGCCTTTCCAAGGAGAGAGGCTTCCAGCGCAGCATCCGACCCTTCCCGGTGCGTGGCCGTGCGCCTGCGGAGCAGGGGGAGACCCCCGTCTCCCCCCTCACACAACCCCTCCAGCCAGGAGGCTCTGCGTGCTCTAGAGCATCCTTCCACCTCTGCCGGGGTGCAGCGGGTCAACATCAACTGTCACCTTCAGGCTACGCTGCTGCTACTGTAAAAGCCAGCCAGGAACGCGGCCATCCCTCCAGAAGCCATCCTCGCGGCCGTGCCCGACGCCGCTGCATCTCCTTTTCCGCCAGCCTCTCCTCTAGGAATGAGAGCTGGAAAGGCACCCTCTGTCCCACCGCTCCTCCTGTGCTTAGCAGCATCTGCCCGGTGACAAGGCAACCGCGATGACAGGGGACACTCTACGGGGGAGCTCATCTCAACGCCATCTGCTCTCCAAAGGTTTCACCTTGCGCGGTGACACGCGAAACCTGAAATATTCATTTTGTCTGTGGGATGTCCCAACTGGCACATACGCATTCGCACGAAACGCTGTTTGCGTGGGGCTGCGATGCACCTTCTGACGGCAGGCTCGTGGGAACCCATGGGGAGCCGCGCCGACCGCGCCGGGCGCTGCAGGGACGGCGGTGCAGCACCGCGGCGCAGAGCAAAGCCCGCTCAGGAGACACGCACGCCGTGACCCCGGCACCTCCTCGCTCTGACAGCCCTGCCCCGGCAAAGGGTGCAGGCAGGCGGGCACGGGGCATAGTACGGTGTGGAAAAAATCCTAAGCGACCTTTTTTGAACTTCCAAAGGATTTGGGTTGAGCCCATTTTGGGATGAGGGCAGTATCTCCCGTTATCTGTGCCGTGGTGACATTCTCTGCATTACTCCTCACATGCAGTAGGGATCTATGGCAATCACCTGGTGCAGATACACATATGCACGTGTACACATGCAGAGCGCAGTTTTTGTATTAATCTCACTTTGTTAACATTAATGAAACCAAACATCAGCTTCCAGAACTGTATAAATAATTGAAACACTATTATGGAGCTAATGCTCCAGGTACGGCTCGGATAGATTTTTCCAGGGCACGTCAATACGCGTTTTATGGATTCCATGAAAACGGGTCAATGAGAATTTCAAGGATTTAATAAGGCATAATGGACCAGCTCTGGACTATTTAAAGAAATCTATGGAGATGACCAGGGCGCGGTCTTTGGCACAGCTTCCCGGCACCTCGGGCAGGAGCAGTGGGAATTGCACAGGCTTCCCACAGCGGGCAACGGCTCAGAGCTGCTCATGCTCCTTCCCCCTGCTGCAGGCACGAGAGCTGCCGACGGCACCCAAGTATGACTGGCTTGGCTTTTGTGTTGGTTTTTTGTTTTGTTGGTTTTTTTTGTTTTTTTTTTTTTTAAAAAAAAAAATCATTTCAAGCCAACAGACAGACATCACAAAGTACAAAGCTCAGCGGGGGAAACGGGGCAGGGGATTATCGTGGTTCACTCTCTGAGCCAGCGCCCCCACGTGCTGCTGAGGAAGACCCCGCAGAACCTCTCCCGTTCATCCTCCAGCTGCCCCCGCTCACCAACGCCAGCTCTCCAGCCGGGTACCTCCGCACTTTGTCCCCCCCAGGCAGCGGCCACAGCAAAAGAGTTGGAGAAATAATGGGAGAACACTAACAGATGGGGAGTAAGAGCCGATCATGTTTAACAGGAAAGCCCCTCCAGCCAGGGATGCTCTGGGAGGGCAGAGCCGCCCCGGGGGAGCAGCGGGGCCGTGCCAGCGGGTCCCCGCGGGCACCGACGCCGCTGGGCAGAGGGCTGAACCCTCACCTGGCCTGCCCAGACACGGCCAGACCCCAGCGCAGCCGAGACCATTAGCCTTTTTTTTCCCTTCCATTCTAATCTAATTATATTTCTGTGTTCAATAGCTGAGCATAATGTTAAACAGGCTATTCCGAGTAAGCTGCAGTCAGGGAAGGCTGGAAATTTCATTTGTGCTGAATATATGATTCATTACAGCGGGGACTTGGGACAGACCAATTAATTCACCTGAGCGCATGGCTTGAACGGGCACCGCTGCCCCACGGTGAGCTGGCACGCGGCGAACCCTAATTGCTTTTCCTGCCACCGCTATCAGCCGTGCCACCTTCAAAAGCAACACAAGGAGGTGAAAACGGCCCGAGCTAGCTCAAAAAAATGAAAAAAAATCCCCAAATGAGGTGCTGTGGAACCCAGTACAACATCGGGTCGCAGCAGTAGCTGAGGCGTGAACCCGGCTGCTGGGGACTGCGCACACGGGCTCGGCTTCCCACAGCGCAAGGAGGGCACGGGAGCAGGAGGAGGAGGAGGAGGAGGACCCCGGCACCCTCGCAGCGGGAGCATGGAAGTGTTTGTGACAGCAAACATCACCGAATGAGCTTTCGGGTACCGATGGAGCGTGCATGTCAGACGTGTGACTCTTGAACGAGGCGGGCTGTCCATCATGCAACAGGAGGTTAATTACAGATCAGGCCATTTCACGGCACGGAAATTACTATCGCTTGTCGAGGTTTAGAGGTGGGCTGGAACCACAAGATCAGGCTGAAGTTCAAGGCTGCCCCAGGGACCCTTCGCTCTCAAGTCCGCATCCATCCCAGTCCCTGCCTTTTAGCTCCGGCCCGTCTGTAATTCACCTCCATGGAAAAGCCATTTTTGGTACCCAACCTCCCCTCCACGGGGGGAGAGGTGTCCGGCCACCCCGGCTGGCCGAGCCACCCTGCTCAGGTCGGACATCCCAAAAGAAGCGCGAGCGGGAGGATGGCACCAGGCAGGGAAGAGAGCGGCCGCTGGTGGGCAGGGGATGAAGGGCAGGGGGTGATGGACAGGGGGGGGACATGGGGGGAGCGCGGTACGTACCAGGAAACAGCCCGATGGCGTCTGCCCTGCCCCCAGAAGTCAAACAGGCTTCGGCCAGTCAGCAGGAGATTTCAAACCATTTCTCAGACACAAAGGCCACGGGAATAAGATGCCGGTCAGAAGAAGAGGGTCTGCAGCGAGCAGAAAAAGGGGCTTGCACGTGCTGGTACATAACACACAAGGAGCAAGCCGAGATGGCCTGCTGCAAAAATCAGCTTTTTTAGAGGGGAAAAAAGAAAATAATCTCTAATGCTTTGAGTGGGCTTCTTGGCCTTGGAAACCAGGTGGTGCAAAGCAGAGAAAGAAGATGGACTGCAATATTGAATGTTTTTACCCCTGTGCATGAGCACCTTTTAACGCAGCCAACTGCCCTGGGGGTATCTGAGCCCGCACGGCAGCGGGGCATCTCCCGTCGCCGCCTCCCTGTCTCTCCATGCCCCGGCTGCCCAACGGCAGCGCTGCCCGTGCTGCCCACTGCAGCTCCCGCATGGCGCTGCCGTGCCCATCGCCTGTGTCGGCTCTGCCAGCCTGAACCGGGAATGCACCGAGGCCAACAGGGTCCCGGAAAGCATCACCTGACGGCAGAGAAGCAACGAAGCCCTTCCAGCCCGAAAAAGGGCAGCCCTGCGTCGCCTGGCTGGGGTTCCCAGCAGAACACATGCGTACGGTCAAGGAAATGGTTTGAAAATCCCTGCCACTTCTCTGCCTCCCAAGACCTGAGGAAACCCTGAAAAACGTGAACCAGCAAAACCCCATGCGCACGCAGAAGATGCTGGTTGAAAAGTTGTCTATTAAGCTGTTGGCTTCCAGGCTTCTGTCCTTCATGCGGGTGGACACCAGCTGCGGGTGGCACGCACGCCACAGTGCTCATCTTCTCCCTCAAAACTCCCCTCCCGATTTCTCCTCTAGCTTTGACGAGGAACGTGCATTTACCGCATGGTGAAACTCTGCACCAGTGCCCAGCGCGAGGGCTCTGGGAGCCGCCCCGGGTGCGGGGTGGTCACTCACCCACCCTCCTGCCCACCCCCTCCCCACGCAGGCGAGGGGCACGCAGGGCGAGAGCTCGCATCTTCTACACCGCGCCGCCAGCTGCTATTAAGCCCCCTCGTTAATGCGTCATTACTTCGCACCAGACAAACGGTTCATTTGGCTCTCGCCGCCCGCTCCTCCATTAATCACCCTGCTCGTTCGCAACCCAGCAGCTCTTTCCATGCCACTTAGGAGACAGCACGAATGCTGGAAGACGGATCCAGCAGCATTTACGTGCTGGCGGCAGCAGCCGGGCACTGAAAAAACGTGCGGGGCCGAACGCCGCCAGGGCTCGCTGAGCCGACTGCCCACCCTCATCGGCGGGACGAGAGGTCCAGGGGCCATGCCCAGGCTGAGCCGCGGGGTGGGCAAGCAGCCCGGCGGCTTGGAGAGCCGGAGGAAGGCACCTCCGCCCCGCGCTCCCGGGGATCTCCCCAGGGAAGAGACGGGGCAGCGGTCTCCGGAGCGGGATGGCGCTCCCCAACCCGCAGGGAAACCGCGCCGGCCACCTCACCTGTTTCCATTGAAGGTTGTTTTATAATCCCCGGGCGAGTGTAACACCTCCTCCGCATAGACGGACACAGGGGTCCGGACGCACTCGTGGGAGCACTGCAGCGTCTCGTTGTAGGCGGTGAAGATGTCGAGGGCGCTGGGCACGCGGGCAGGGGCGAAGTCGGTCAGGTTCTGGCAGCTCTCCTCTTGCTGGTCCAGCTTGCGCTGGTGGCTGTTGCGCCGCGGGCGCCCGCTCTGCGCGCAGCTGGGGCGGCGGGGGAGAGAAGAAGGGACACGACGCACCATGCGTCGGCAGGGGAACTCGCATTATTGGCCGTTAATTGTGCATTGCTCAATATTAGGTTAGAATTCACAGAAGCACAGAACGGTTTGGGTTGGAAGGGACCTTAAAGACCATCCAGTCCCAACCCCCTGCCATGGGCAGGGACACCTCCCACTAGACCAGGTTGCTCCAAGCCCCGTCCAACCTGGCCTTGAACACCTCCAGGGATGGGGCAGCCACAGCTGCTCTGGGCAACCCCGGCCAGGGTCTCACCACCCTCACAGTACAGAATTTCTTCCTGATATCTAAATCTCCCCTCTTTCAGTGTAAAACCGTTCCTCCTCATCCTATGGCTCCACTCCCTGATCCAGAGTCCCTCCCCAGCTTTCCTGGAGCGCCTTGAGGGACTGGAAGGGGCTCTAAGGTCTCCCCGGAGCCTTCTCTTCTCCAGGCTGGACACCCCCAACTCTCCCAGCCTGTCCTCCCAGCAGAGGGGCTCCAGCCCTTGGATCATCTCCGTGGCCTCCTCTGGCCCCGCTCCAGCAGGTCCACGTCCTTCTGCTGTTGGTGTCCCCAGAGCAGCACCGTAGAGGGGTCTCCCCAGAGTGGAGCAGAGGGGCAGAAACCCCTCCCTCGCCCTGCTGGCCACAGGCTGGAGGGAACGGATGCCGTCCAGAGGGACCTGGACAGGCTCGAGAGGTGGGCCCGTGCCAACTTCATCAATTTCAACAAGGCCAAGCGCAAGGTCCTGCACATGGGTCGGGGCAATTCCAAGCACAAATCCAGGCTGGGCAGAGAATGGATGGAGAGCGGCCCTGAGGAGAGGGACTTGGGGGTGTTGGTGGATGAGAAGCTCAACATGAGCCAGCAACGTGCGCTGGCAGCCCAGAAAGCCCCCCGCATCCCGGGCTGCATCCCCAGCAGCGCGTTAGGGCGCTTTGGAAAGATCAGCCACAATCAAGAAGCCATTTGCCTTGCCTCTGTTTTCTTTAAGGATCAAATTTAAATTTTAGATACAAGCTTTTTACCACCAGAGGAATTACTTAGCATGTCGTAAGTTTATACCTGCAGGAAATGGAAGCCTTTTTTAAGTGAAAAGACATAGGTGAGATCAATGAAGTTAAACCCTTTCCATTCGGGAGGCACCAGAAGGTTTTAACGTATCGGGATGAATAAGGTCAGAAACTGGCCCGACACGGCAGATGTCCCCCCCTCAGCCGAGGGCCAGCCCTGCTTCCCAGTGCCTCCACCGGCTCCAACGGGATCTCATGGCTGAGCAGCGCTTCTGGATCCGTATGTGTGAAACAAGGAGAACACCAGCTAGCGGGAACCTGCCCCAGATCAGGCTGTTCCAATTTAAGGGTCTAGACGCTGAATTAATTAAGCTGTCACTTTTTTCCGAACAGGATTGACAGCGCCTATCGTAACACGGGAGTTTGGGAAGATCACAACTCTGAGGGCAGCGGGAGCTGGGGATGCTGGTGCTGCTGGCGCTGCCTGCGGAGCGGGACCTGCGGGGATCCCCCAGGAGCGGCACCGGCACCGGCACCAGCTGGGGCGGCAGCCCCTGCCAGCAGCGGGGCACAGCCTGCTCTGCACCGGCTGATGGGACCGAGAGAGGCAGCCGCTGAACCAAGCGTCAGCTCCACCACGGCACGTCTGCAGAAGGCGGAAGGACAAGGAGGACGCTTGCATGGCCCGCAGCCATCGCTCACCCGTCCTGCCCGAGGGGGACGAGCGCCAGAGCTGCCCCGGGTCCCACGCAGCCAGCACAAGCCGCGCCAGAGGCAGCCGAAAAAATGCACGAAAAACCAGAGCACGGTTTGGCAAATGTTGGAGGTGAGCAAACTCCTCGGGGTGCTGCTTTGCTGCCTGGGACACGTCTGGCTGCTGACCCCGCTCGCCTGCAGGTACCCTCCGCTGATTTCCCAATGTCACTTATTGTAAACAATTTCTGTTCTACACTGATCACTCTATTTATTTTTTTCCCCCTTTCTGGCTTCAGCGTGAGGTTACTCGAGCTGTTCTGCCACGCTGTGCTCGGCCGGATCAATGATATGTACTGCTTACGACCACTATTAGAGGAAAATCCCAGAAGTGTATTTTCCACGTTCTTTCATAGAAACACTGCTACGACTGGGGAAGTTTAGCAAAGTGGATCCTCTCTGAGATACAGAACCGAGCATCACAGGCTGCTCCCAGCAAAGCAAAACTCCTCTGTGGGGCAAATAACTCCGCGCTTTCGGCCAGCGGCAACGCTTCCTTACAACTCTGCCCAGATTCAGATGCCTCCGTAGCCCTGCAAAGAGGTTTTTCCTCTAATCCCTGGGAGCGAGCAGGCATCAACCCGGTTTTCTAATCTCCTCCCGGGTGCAGGAATGGCTTTGCTGCAGCACCCGGGGAGCGTCCGGGCGGGCAGAGGGGCAGGAGGTGGCCGGGCCGGAGGAGACGGATGGAGGAGAGAAGCGCCGCCGAGCGCGGCAGCACCGCGCGGCTGCTCTCCCACCGGCCCGGAGCCGCAGCCCTATCACTACACCGGCAATGCTGACCTCAAAGTAGGCCAGTTTCCCTGGGAAAATAGGTAAAGTCAGGAGCGCCTGAAGCGAAAAGCTAACCTATTTTGCCATACGCCCAGCCACGTCGAGAGAATAAACGGGACAAATTAAGCTGGAGGAGCGCACAAGCGCTCCGGGGGACAGGGCACGCTTCACACCGGCCGCGTCCGCGGGGCTCGGGAGGTGCCCTTCAGTCCCTGGAGGTGTGGGGAAGGTCAGAAAATGCAATCGTTGCCGGCCGAGCCAGGCTGGCGATTTCAGGAGCAGCAGCAAAGCTGCTGAAGGCAGGCGGCAGAGGAGATGGCACCCAGCGCAGGGCAGGTCCCGGCACCCTCGCGGGGACGCCCGCTGCGGCCGAACACACAACTTTGACCTCGCCAGGTGGCATCACGTTGCGGCGAGGCAATCCCGGGGCAGCAATGAGCACGTGTCCCACGTGGCACGCGGCCACCCGACCCTGGCCACGTGCTGGTCCCCAAAGCCACCCACCACAGGGTGAGCGGTGGCAGAGCCGCAGGGGCATGGATGAACCCAGGTGCTTCTGTCACCCTGGGAGCTTTCAGTATAAAAAAAAACCCCCATTTTCTCCTGCGATGCCTTTCTGAAGCCATCCCGGCAGATGCCAGGGGCTTGAGAGTGGGAAAGGCACCCACCGTCCCCACCCTGTCCCCGTCCCCATCCCCACGCCACCCTCCCCGAGCCAGACAGACCCAGGAGGGACCTTACCAATTTTTTAAGACAAGAGTTGTTATCAGAGCGGCTATGACCATGATGAGGGACACGGTGATAGTGATTATCTGATGAACCGCCAGACCTGCGGAGAAAAGAAAGGAGAGAGTGGGGGTGGGAGCCACGGGGGACCCCCACGGCAAAGCCCCCCGCCGCGCACAGACCCCCCCCATCGCCGCCTCCCCCCGGGCCCTTTCCCGGTGCGGGGCCACACGCAGCCCCCGGCAGCGGCGACGCAATCCTCTCTCCTGCCTTACATAAAATAATCTTTAAGCCAGGCTTCTCATTTCCTATCCTCTCAAGTATGTTCCTTGTCAGCCCGAATTAGGCACGAAGAACGGAAGAGATGTGAAGACGTATCCCCTCCGGGACGGAAAGGGAAACTTGAGCGCAGCGTTGCAGTGGGTGCAGGATTAACCAGAGATAATAATTACCGCACTAACTGCCGCTCACTTAGAAGGTCGGGTGGGCTCATTTTCTCGCAATTCACCTTACACAGGGTATAATTTTGGCTCCTGCATCACTCCTAATGAGCAGTTTGGAAACAAAAGCGTCTCAATGTACAGTATGTTTGCGATTTTGTGCTGCTTTACAGTCGCAATTTTGTAATGAAATGATTTTTCCTGGCTGCAGCCCAAGGATGTGCTATTTTTCACAAACAGATGTTGCAGCTCCTGATGGATGGTATTTTTAATAAATAAATAAGCGTTAGCAACACAGGGAAACAAGCAGCTTTTTATATATATATATATATATATATATATATATGTGTGTGTGTGTGTGTGTGTGCATCTGTGCGATGCATGCGTAGCGCTCCCCGCTCCTGCGGGAGCGCGTGGCAAGGGAATTGCTGCTTCTTCCCACCCAAGAGCGCATGGTCCGCCGTGCGCGGCCGGCGCTGGGGATGCCGGCGGGGCAGCTCCGGCTGCGGGCCCGGGAAGGAGGGGGGCAGACGGCCGCAGGTCTCGGCAGCGAACCGGCCGCAGCAGCTGTGCCGGCAGCCGAATCCTCACGGAGGGAGGCTCGTGTGAGCCCGAGCACCAGGCTGGGTAATTAGGCCAGATGAGATTTATCAGTGGGATTTTAACTCACGGATCGCGCTTGCTGCTCTGCCGCCTTCTCTCGGAGGACAAAAGTTTTGACTCCCTTGAAATTTGTTATCTCGTCTCCCCCTGCTCATCCCCGCACCCCAGGGGTTTCGGGTCCCTGCCCACGCTGCCGACAACACTCCTCAAGGGAGAAAAGCTGCTGGGGCTCAGCCCGGCTCCCAGGGCGTGCGGCATTCCACGCCTCCCCAGCCCACCCACCTCCGAATCAAATCCCCCAGAAACGCGAAGGAAAATGCTTCTGGCCTGGGGAAGCGCGGGAGAAAAGCCGTGCGAGGCTGCCGAGACCCGCGGTGACACCCGAGGGGACGTGGGGGCCGCTCGGTTCAGGCGCACGAAGAGACGGACCTCACCTTTGGATGGCCACCTCCAGCGCGGCAGCACCACGCCACGGCTCGAGGGGCTGCCCCGGCTTCCGTCAGCCCTGCCGGCGGGCACGCCTGCCCCAGCACCACACCTCGCCACCTGAGCATCCTTGGCTCAAGATCCACCACCAGTTCGCCGTTGCTGGCGATACTGTGCTACCCAGGCTGTGGGACACAGGCTGCCTCGGGAAGGGGGCGCGGATCCCCGCTGGGGATGCAGAGACCCATAAAACCCCAGATTTTGAGCAATGAGGCCAGCCAGCAGCGACGCCTTTTTAGGAAGCGCTGCGGACTTTGCTGCCAGGATGCATCCCGGGCGTAAATCAGACACTCGGAAATGTGAGTCTTGACAGTTTAATATAATAAACCCAAGGTCACCTTTGGCAAGTCTGATTCACCAAAACGCCCCTAGTGCCAAGCACTGGGGGAGCGATGGCTCATGGCGAAGGCTTTGCTCCCAGCCCCGGAGCCGGCGTGCCGGCAGCAGCCAGCAACCGGCACCGGGCTGCCGGGGAGGGGAGGGGGCTGCTCGGGAAGGACCGATGTGAAGTGGGGGGAGCGATGGCCTGGCCTCCGGCAGAGCGAACGCACTCACCTCCCATGTAAAAGCAGAAGGGTTTCTGGAAGGAAGCACGCATCCAGAATCTTCTAGTGCTTATTCCGCTTTGCCAGCGGATACGCTATGGAGGAGATCTGGGAGAAGAGCTGGAGAAAAGAGCAGGGATCCCAACTGGTTTTAAGGACAGGACAAGGTCCGGAGCAGGAGGTGGTGGCAGATGTCAGCCGTGCCACGGACATCGCCAGGGAAGGGGTTTCCTAGAGGCAGGACCGAGGAGAAATGACTTCCCGAAGGCCAATACTTCCGAAATGCTGGCTCTTTGGATCCCGGCACACTCCCAGTGCCGAGCCGGCAGAAGACAAGAGCCGGAGGAGGCAGAAGGTGCAGAACGCTGCAAACCCCGCATACTTTGGGGCTCTTCCTCTGCTCCCTCCCCGGGGAGCCACCGGACGGACAGACGGACTGACGGCTGCTCGCCAGCCCCCGCGCCCTGGCGAAGCCCAGCGCAGCAGGATGGCGTGCGTCAGGGTTATTTTTCTCCCTCGACTCAAGCACCTATTTTGCAAATGACCCATTTCCTCCATTTACTCCCAATTACACTTCAATTGGCTCAAACAGGCGGTGACAAGGCTCCTCCGGAGAACGGCTGGCGCCAGCAGCTGCCAGAACAAAGAGCGGGTCAGGGGAAGAAATGCCAGGGCTGGGGACGGTGGCGGCAGAGGGGGACGCGGCATCCACCTTCCTCTGCACCAGCTCCAGCTCCGGAGGGGTCCGACACCGGGGAGCAGCTGCGGGGCTTCGTGGCCTCGAGGAGGAGACCCGGCAGGGCCTCGCAGAAGCCGTTCATGGCTCTGTGGGCTGGGGGGGCTCTGAACCGACGTCCAGCAGCCGTGGTGACACCGCTCCGGGTGGGCAGGATCGCTCGGGAGCTGCGAGGGCCGGTGGAGTCGTCCTCAGCTGGGGAGATCGGCCACCTCCGAGTAACTGGGGAGCCAGAGCCGAACTACATTCCCAAGGGAATTCACGGGGAAAATGGCACAGGGCTTCCCACCTCCCACCGGCAGCCCACCGGATGAAGGCAAGACACACAAAAAGACTTCTGGCCCCGCGCTTTGACGGTCGCGACGGGAGCCGTGTCCCGACAGACCCGAGGAACGCAGCCGGCAGCTCCCAGCCCCCAGCTCGTGCCCGCCCCGGTGCTCCCGCACGTGCTGGGTCCGGAGCGACGCCCATCCCGGCGCAGCCAGCCCGGCCGCATCCTTCACGGCAATCTTGGAGCAGCTCCCAGTGGGACGCTGCCGAAAAAGATAAAAGGAAAGACTCTAAAAATAAAATAAGAACAGCCCAGTGGCCGATTCCTTTGAAAACAGGAGCGGCGTCGGAAATGAGACCTTCTGCAAAGATGGGAGCCACGGCAGAGGCGGCAGGGCCACGGGAGAACCTAACGATGCAATTAATCCTTGCACTTACATAATGGGAAACGCGCAGGCAGAACAGATTGCAGGTGGCTGAGCACTGGGAAGGATGGCAGCTCTTGGGAGCAGGACACATGGATTTTAAGAAGGGTTGGATAATTTTAGACTCCGTCACATACATAAGTTGCCATATGTACCGGCACAGAAGAAAGTTCCTTTGCATCGCATATTAATTCCGCACCAGAGCCCGGGGGGATTTCAAGGGGATGGGAAATGTTTTTCCCAGCCGCATTAACCAGGGCAGCGATGGAAAGAGGGAAAGGGACAGGACGGTAACTGGGATGATTCCCTGGGAAGCCCTATAGCAATACCCACCGCAAGGAAGACTGATAGGCCTTTTTTCTTCCTTTGCAAATATATCAGTTCCTTTCCTCTAGGCCTTCAAAGAAATATATAGAACCGTACAGAGCAAAATCGAACAGAAATATCCAATCTGCAAGAGAAGGTGTTAATGGATGGGGCATCCTGGGAGAGGGGAACATCCCGTAAGGGACACACGCCACCGGGGGGGCGAGGCGAGACAAAAGAGCGGTGGCTGGGAAGAGCAAAGCAGTATTTTAGACACGGCCCTGGGAGCCCAATCTGTCTGCAGGAAAGGGACCCGCAGGATAAAATCAATAGCTCATAAAGCAAAATTACCCTCCTCCTCCTCCGGCGCAGGAAGCCTTGTGCCGAGCGCCTAACTCACAGGGAAAACCTGCGCCCCCAGGACGCGGGGCAGGCTGCGGGAAAGAACCTGGAAGCAGGAATGACAGTGGCTCGGGTTTTTTTGCTCATCTCCGAGGCAAACATTCCAAACGGCAAAGCTCCGATCCCAGCACCTTACAGAGCCCGGCGGTCACTTAATTACAGGTTAATAACCAGTGAAGAAACGAGCCGCAGGAAGGGCAGAGGCTGGTATGTGGGATCGGGGAGGGATGCCCGGCGAGCTGCCGCCCCATCCGCACCGGCCACGGCACCTGGAAATGCCTCATCGCTGCGAGGGGCTGTGAGCGGTTCCCTCTTACAAGGCTTTTACTAGGCAGTTTGACGCAGTGACCATTTAACTCGAGGGTAATTACAGGAGAAGTATTTAATGGAATTGAAAGTGTGTCCAAACCCCTGCGCTTCTGCTAGTGCAGCAGAATTTAATGTGTCGCCTGCCAGGAGGGAAAGCTCTTCAAAAGCGCTCTTTGAACCCTTGGAAATGCTGAAATATTGCTGGGTTTTTCCACTCTCACACCGTCCGAGCGCACTCCGCGCTCGCCGGGCACTTTCTGTCCCCTCCAGCGATGGGACCCAGGCTCAGCATCCCCCGCGGGCAGCAGCCACGCATCAACCCGCAACACGCAACTCCCAATTCCCCGCAGTCCAGGGAAAAACCCAATCTTCTCAAAGCAAGCAAAGGCCAGGGCTATTTTTTTTTTTTTTATATGTTATTTTAAAGACCAGGTATTTGCCACTGAGATGAAAGCACTGAGTTTTGGCCTTTCTGGCCACCTTTTGAAACGGCTCCCGGACAGCTCTGCATCAACAGAATTAATTCCATGAGAAAATCCATTCGAGACTAATGTCTTGCTACTGCAGAAGTGCGCAATGGCAGCGAACAGGAGATATAAGCTCTTAATTAAAAACAAAGAGAACCTCTATCCCCCAAGGCCTTTATTTCAACAGCTCTGGTTAGGGAGACCGTATTTTTCATTTTCCCAATAAAAACAGCTACGAGCCGCAACTCTTTGAAGACCCTCGTCAAGGCCTCTAAGCTGCATAAAATTAAAAAAGGAAAAAACATCTCCATTTCATTTTGCAGAGTATAATCTCGAATCACCATTGGTGGTAGGAAACCAACGGATGCCCCGGATACCTGCTCCACCCCAGCCGGGAGGGCTGCCATGGACCACCGAAGCCCCTGCCCGCACACGTGACACACGGATTGCCGCCTTCCCACAACTCCCAGTTTGAGTCGAAATGCCAAAAGAGGGTAAGTCTCCTAAATACGGCAGGGCAGCAGGACGGACACGTGCAGGGTCAGGCCCTAACGCCTCTCTCTCTCACTCCTCAATCAAAGCAGCGCCTCTAGCCGGGGAGAGACCATCCCAAGTGGGCTCCCAGTAACGAGCATTGAAAAGAAACTGGCTTCTGGGAGTGGCTGAAGAGCTTACGGAGAGGGAAACGATGAAAACACAGATGGAATCAATGCCATGGCAATTATTCCTAGCCACGGCCACACTCAAACAGTTGCGGTCAACGGCTCAACGTCCAAGTGGTGACCAATGCCAAGCGGCGTTCCTCAGGGGTCAGTACTGGGACCGATGCTGTTTAACATCTCTGTCGGCAACACGGACAGTGGGATTGAGTGCACCCTCAGCAAGTTTGCTGATGACACCAAGCTGTGTGGAGCGGTCGACATGCTGGAGGGAACGGATGCCGTCCAGAGAGACCTGGACAGGTTCGAGAGGTGGGCCTGTGCCAACTTCATCAAGTTCAACAAGGTCAAGCGCAAGGTCCTGCACATGGGTCACGGCAATCCCAAGCACAAATCCAGGCTGGGGAGAGAACGGATGGAGAGCGGCCCTGAGGAGAGGGACTTGGGGGTGCTGGTGGATGAGAAGCTCAACATGAGCCGGCAACGTGCGCTGGCAGCCCAGAAAGCCCCCCGCATCCCGGGCTGCATCCCCAGCAGCGTGGGCAGCAGGGCCAGGGAGGGGATTCTGCCCCTCTGCTCCGCTCTGGGGAGACCCCACCTGGAATATTGGAGGGTTCAAGGCCAGGTTGGACAGGACTTGGAGCAACCTGGTCTAGTGGGAGGCATCCCTGCCCATGGCAGGGGGGTGGAACTGGATGATCTTTAAGGTCCCTTCCAACCCGAACCGTTCTATGATTCTATGAAAATAACCTTCTAAGCAGTTTCTACTGTGAGCATCACAGCCCACACAGAAGCCAACAACGGGCACTGTTGCCACTGCGCTTGGCTTGGCATGGCACCACGTCGGGCAGCTGGTCATGCTGCATCTCCCAGCCTGACGGGCACACCAGTACCTGCTGCCTGAAACAGCCGTACCAGCGCAGGATTCCTCCCGGGTGGCTCAGCAACTGTCCATGGCACTTGGCCTGGCTCCCTACATCCCAGCAGCCAAAATATAGCTGGAAGAGCCGAGCGAGCCCAGGCTGGGCAACGGCGGGGCTGATGGGCTCTGCAGCAGCTCAGCATCGGGTACCGCATCTTTGGGCGGCGGAGTGGGCAACGTGAGATGGCAACCACCGGAGAGGATCCGCTCTGCTCAAACCCAGTCAACCGGGCACGAGAGCCCGGCAGCTGGCCAGCTGCCAGCTCCAGGCATCGTCCCCAGCTGCCTTTGGATGTGGGGACACTGGTGCTGGGTCTTCTCACAGGGCTCAGCATCCCGTCCCCATCCCCGCCAGGAGGCTCCTTCCTCTGTTCTTGCACACCCTGGGCACCGACACCTCTGCCTCCTCCCGAGCATCGTGGAGGGGCTGGGGAAACCCGGCTGGACTCAGGAAGCTTCCCCTGCCATCAGAAAATGCATCTGATCCCCGAAAGCCTCATCCAGTCGATAAAGCTGCTTGCGGACAGAAAAATTCAATCAGGAGCGTTGCGTGGCCGTTCTGCTGCAACCCCAGCCACAAGTGGCCTTTCCCAGGGGGGATCAGCCAGACTTTGCCCTAACACGAACCCTGCTGCCGTTTAATAGCTTGTAAGAAAAACAATTTACAAAAAAACACAAGGGTTAGATACAGGGGAGGAGATAATGGCAGGAGTCTTCTCGGCAAAGCTTGTCCGGTGCAAAGCCGGTTCATCGGCTGCCGGACCCGCTCCGCTGGGAAACCGCCCCGGGGCTGCTCCTCCTAACTCCCCAGAGCTTCCCAGGCAGAGCCCCTTGGTTTCCCAGCTGGTAAATCAGGGCGATGAGCTCTGAAACCCAGCCCGGTGAGCATTACTCATCCTGATGTGAAAATGCAGCTCTTCTGCAAAAACAACACCACCAAGGTTCCTGGAAACCTCCTGGTATTTTGGGTTGGACTGATAAAAGGAGAATATCCTGCTGCTGCTGCTGAGAAATACTCTTGCCAAGAACGAAGATCCTAAAGGCTTATGCTAAAGACACTGAGACTTATCTTCTCAGGTGTTACAGCAAATATGACTGAGCAATAAATACTTCTGAGAGCAGCAGAGGAGAGTCTCTGGCTCGTTTCGGCACACGTGGGTGAAGGCACACGCACGCACACACGGCATCTGCTAATCCCGGGGAGAAAACGAGTCCCTTCTCCCTCGCCAGAGAGAGCTCAGCTTACGGCCACGCTCATTTCTTCCTTCTGCCGTTACCCTCCATCCTTAAGGAAAACTGCAGCTGATGCACGGCCTTACAAAGGATCCTTCGGGAACCTCCCGGGACAGGCGACGCGTGGGTGCTGGCCCTGGCGATGCCATCCAGCCCCCTCGCCTCCCCTCCGGCCCCCGGCTGCGACGGCTCCGCACGCCCTTGCACGGCGGATCAAAGAGGCGGCTCCATCCCGACCGCCCAGGGTCTTCTTTTAAACGCATTTTATCTTTAATTAATTCCTTTGAAGCCTTTTGCATCCGCTATCTCCTCGCACCCAGTGCCCCCTCTCCCACACCCCCTTTTTGAAGGCAGGGTCATCTCCCAGCAGGGAAGGGAATATCTCCTTACTATTATTTATTCCCGATACGCTCCCGGCCGGCGGCGGGGAGGGAGCGGAGGGCGGGCTGGGGCAAGCCATGAGCTCGGCTCTGGCGGCCGGCACGGTGGGTGCCCACGCCGGCACCCAGGCAGCCCCTCGCCGCCGCCCAGGAGCCCCCGGCCAGCAAACCCGGCCCCCACCGCTGCCCCCAGCCCCGGGGAGGGGGGTGTCCCGGGGGGTGCCCGTAGCACCAGCTCCTTCGCGAGGGCGCTGCTCGCAGAGCAGGATGCCGAACTCGTTGCGTACCGGCGGCGACCGCACCACCATTAAGAGCAGCAGACGACACATGAAGTCTTCTGCCTTATAAAGCACTTAAAGGTTTAATTAAAGACGGCTTTATTCTAATAATACTGAAAGGAGAGCCTCAGACAACCCGGCGAGCGCGATTCATGCCTTCACTCTGACAGTCTCTGATTCATTCTCCTCTTTTCTTCTCTTTTTTTTTGGCTCAGCCCGCAGTACAGGAGGATGCTCTGCCTTGGCGGAGGAGCCCAGCCCGCACGGAGAGCGTCCGCACGGCCGCCCCGGTGGAAGCTCCTTACGGCCCTCGCCTCTTGCAGCACGCTGGAATTTTAATTATTTCTCTCTTTCCGTGCTCCACCGTAAAACGATTATGACAGCCCCCGAAAAAGGAAGCACATTTTTGAAAAGCGTAAGCATAAACTACGCCTGGGTGAACATCTTGCGTCCCCGTCTGACTGCCATCAGCGCTCTGCCAGGCGCCGCGCGGGCAGAGGTGGCAGCGGGACAAACACACCTGAGCCGGGGGTTACCCAAAACACCCCCCCACCACCACCCGGCAGCACCCACTGAACCAGGGCGGCACGTCCCAGCCTCGCCTTTCTCCCGGACCTTACAAGTAATCACTCGCCTGCCTTCCCTCCTACCTACGCGCAGAGTATTCGCTCTTCCAGGGGAATTTTTTTTTTTTTTTAAGCTTGTTTTTGCTGCTAGTGAGTCACAGAGACGTTGGTTCTGGCTTTTTTTTTTCCTCTCCCTTCCTCAGCGCGGAGGAGCAGGGCGGGAGGAAGATCTAACCGAGCAGGACTGCTTTAACTGCTCGTCCAAGCACATGCCGCTGCCTCTGCTGCCGCGTCCCCACCCCACACGCGCCCCGGGGACCCCCACGGTCCCCTGGTGTCACCAGGCGCCCAGTAGCCAGTCCCTTCCCAGCAGCGCGCAGAGGGAAGCGAGGGCATGGCACAGGATGGCCACGGCGGGGAACGCAGCACCTTCCTCAGCCCGACGGCAGCGCCCGATCCGGCCGGGAAGGAGGGTGCCACCGGTGTGCCGGGGAGCACGGGTCCCCTCGGCTGCGGGAGCCCTGGGGCGGCTCTGCCGGCTCCCAGGGTGGCCCCAGTTCCCTCGGGTGCCGCAAGCAGGACCACCCCGACCCCCGGGGCTGCTGCCAGAGCGCGCGGCAGGACCGCAAGCTGCCAGAGCCGCATCCCTCCCTGCCCGCCCACCCACCAGCGCGACGTGCGGCGCCTCCCAGGACGAGGACTTCCAACGCCGGCGGAGGCAAATAAAAAGTACGGACGAGTTACCTCACCCTAATTTGCAGCCATATGTTTTTCCCAGCAGAGAACAAACACTTCCAGCCGCGAAAGCTTGTACAACAGCGAGGAGCAGGGCTTGAGAAACGCACGGCCTCGCGCGGGCGCGTCGCCAGCAGCACCGGCGCTAGCGGGGCCGGTGCTTCCAGAGGGCCGGCGTTGGCCGCCGGCTCCCGGCATGCTCGTCCCGAGGTGCTGCAGGGGCTCGGCGCTCCCCGCCGGGAGCTTGCCGGGGCTCTCAGCGCCGGCAGCGGAAGGAAAAGCAGATCTGGAGCTCAGGCACTTTTCAATTTAGGGTGGACGGGCTGACATCAAAAAGGTCCTTTAGCCCTGGGAAGGAGGTTATCGTATTCACCACTCGGCGAAAAGAAGTTAATTAGCAAAAACTCCGAGCCCGGAAAAAGCCCCTAATGAGAGCTAAGAGCCGGCAGATTAAAGCGGTTGGTCCCTTGGGAAGCTGCCGGGGATGCCGGCGGCTCGCAGCTGCGGCTCTGCCGGCCGGGGAGGGCAGCGGTGGCGGAGCACGGGCAGGAACGCGGGCAGCACGGGCAGGAACGCGGGCAGCACCGGCAGGAACGCGGGCAGCACCAGCAGCTCATCCTCGCCTAAACGAGGCAGCCGACTCTAAGGATCCGCAGCGCGTGCCCGGGGCCATCCTCCCACGTGCTGCCAACGCCAGCACCCACCGGACCCCACGACGCCACCAAGGGCGGAGGCGCCGACCGAGGCCGGTCTGGGGAGATAAGGCTGAAGATTCATCACACGGATCACGCAGTGAGCCGCTCACGCCGGCAGTCATTATCGATAGGCCCTTGCTAATTTATCCAGCCCGTTCCAGCATTTTTTTAAAAGGTGTGTAGGCTGGGAGTTTTTTCGCCGCTATAAATAACTCCTTTAAGTCAGGAACAACATTGTGGTTGGCTCGTCTCTTTCTGCCAAGCTGGGCAGGCTAGATAAACTAATTGGGATTAAGATTAGGCCATAAAATTCTTTTTCGATTCGACTAGAAAATCACTGTGAGCTAAAAGCAGTCGATGCACAGTGAATAAATTCTGTAAACTATACAACGGTATCCCACAGTTTAATACTGGCAATAACAAATATAATTTGAAATAAATGGGAAGCAGCTTTCCCATCCGTGTCCACGCAGCAGACAGCGCTGGGGGAACGCATCGCCGTGCCCGAGCGCCACGCTAAATACGATTACGGGAGATGGGCTGTGGATGGATACCGTTAATGGGAAAAACACAGCAAGCTACTGGAAAAACGCCTCGGATAAAAGCAATGAATCAGAGCTGCTGCTTGCCTTCTGAGTGCTCCTGTTTAACATCAGGCACCTAATTTCTGTCCCAGGCAGCGCTGCCACCAGGGAAACTCGTGCTGCAGTGACCACTCTGCCCCAGCACCCGCCCCAGCCCTCCCCATTTACCGCCCCGGTCCCCCTGCAGACCCTACCTGTGCTGTCTCCCAGTACACGGGGTGGGCGAGCATCCTTGCCGCCACTGCTGTGGCCAGCGGCCGGCTCGGCAGTGCTGGTGCGACCGGGGCTGCTGCGGGGCACGTCCCCACCGGGTGCGGGAGCCGGGGTGCTGGGGGGTGCGCGGGGCGGCGTGGTGGCAGCGGTGGCAGCAGCAGCAGTGGTGGTGGTGGTCGCGGCGGTGGTGGTGGCGGTGGTGGTGGCGAAGGCGCCGGGCAGCGTGCTGCTCTCCAGGGAGTCCTCCTCGCCCGTGGGACCCCAGACGATGACTTCGGGCAGCGCCGTGGTCCGCCCGTCCTGTGCGGTGAAGCCGCGGCCGTGCAAGTGCCGCCGGCCCCTCCGGGAGCGGGGCCGGCGTGGGGATCGGCTGGCGGGCAGCGGGGTGGCGGGGGGCTGCCGGCGGGAGCGGGGTCTCTGCAGGGGGGGCGCAGGGGTGCAGGTCCAGTTGGGGCCGGGGCGCCGCAGCTCCTCCCCGCTCCCTGTGCCCCACAGCGAGCCACGGGACAGTCTGTGCCGGAGCGCTGGCCGTGGCGAGAGCCTGCCCCCGGCGCTGCCGGCTGGGGGCTGGCAGCTGGCGAGGTCCATGGCTAGGTGGAACATGGCTATTAAAATCCAAGCATGGCTTCCGAGCGGGCAACCTGACCTGCGGACAGACAGCAACCATGTTAGAAAGGCAGAGGGGCAACCCAGCGGCTCCCCAAGCCCGGCCACCCAAAACACCGCCCAGCAGCGCGGGAAAGCGGTGCCGTCACCCTCCCCCGTGCTCCAGACAGGGCCCCCCAAAACAGCGTGGCAGGGTGCCCTGCACCCCTCCCCACCCACCTCCCACCGCAAAACCCATCACCACAACGGGGCAGATCAAGGACCCCCATCCGAAAACGTGACTTTGCTGCTTCTCAGTCGATAACGCGCATGCCGTGAACGACTCGAGGACTGGTTTTACTGCGAAATGCCCTCAGGAAGCGGCCAGATCTGCGCTACCCAGATTTCACCCTTTCACATGAATTACCTAAAGCAGATGGCACGAGCGGAGCGCCAGCAGCAAGAGCCTTTGCCCCGGGGTCTCTGTGCCACCAGGGTATTGGGGAGCCCAGCCCCTGCTGCCCGGTTTTCCAAGCCAAGGTACGAGGAGCATGCCCACGGAGGGCCGTGGTATTAATCCCTCAACGACCTGAAGCAAAAGAGTCCGTGGACTCGTGCTTTTGCACGTGTAACCCACCTCCTGTTGAGGAGGTTGCCCACGCCGCAGCAGGAGCATCCCCTCCTGCCGAGCACGGCACCCAGCGCCGAATGCAACCCCGCGGCACGGGGACTTGCCGGGCACCGCGCTGGGTGTTTCCTCGGCGAAGCCCCTAACCCAGCAGGGAAGGACGAGCAGCCCCTTTTCGCTGCTCTCTCGGTCACAGAACAGCTGGAAATCGCGCTGCGCTGTCAGCAGGCTCAGTATTTAAAATTCTGCCTTGACGTAACGTGCCTCCATCAGGCCAGGTCACGTCAAAGCCCTCTCCCCTCCTCAGCCGGGCTGCACCTGGAGAGGTTCTGCTCCGCTCGCATCTTCCCCTGAGATGCCACCCCACGTGAAGCACGGTGTTTCACAGTGAGAAAATGCCCGATACACAAATTTTTCTTTTTTTTTTTTTTTTCAGAAAAAAAAATCATTAGGCCAAAGCCCAAAATCTTTACTCCATTTTATTCAGCTTTTACACAAGAAAGACTTTTGTCGAACTCAGCAGGAGCTAATGAGAGCTTTATATGGCTAAATAGACTAATCCTCCGCAGCGCTGCGCCCCGTAAAGTCCTTGGTAGCACTACAAAATGTGCATCTGGTTCACAGGAGCATGGGTACACTCCCTCCATGCGTGAGCAAATGAAGCTAAAGGAGCTGACCTGGATACTCTCAGGCACAGTCTTTTTCTGCTCAGAGGATCTCTTTTTTTTTTCCCCTAATTGGGTATTTTTTCAAAGCGTAACAGCATTTATTTTGGGGAGGAATAAGGCGACGCAGGGAAAGCGTGCAGAAGGAGAAAGGGAAGAGCCAGAAACAGCCAACATAAACCAAAATAGTTCAGGCTGGGGGAGGAAGGATTTCAAGGCTTCAGAAAAAACCGAACCACCCAAAACACGTTGTTGGTGGGGTGTTTTTTTTTTAGAGGCTGGCAGAGCAGTGGCAGTGCCGCGGGGGCAGCACGAAGAGCATCCCCCGCGTGCCGTCCATCGGCGGTGCCACAGGCAGGACCCCGTCTCCAGCGGCGAGAAGCCCAGGAGCTCAGGCTTCCAGCGAGGGCACTGAACACAGATCCACCTTCGCAACGCTCACATTCGCTCCAGCGGCACGTCAGGCTCGATTTCAGCCTCTCCCCAACACCACCTGAAATGTCTCCTTGCAAGGAAGGAGAGGTGCGGGGCACCTCCCCGGCACCACGCGCGCCCCAGGGGCCACCTCCTGCACCCAAACCTTCTCCCGTCCCCCCGCAAGCAGGCGGCACCCGTGGTGCGCCGCCGTTAACAGCCGCCGAAGGAGGCGAGGGAAGATGCGCCCAGCCCAAACTTGGTGCTCGCTAAATCCCAGCTGCTGTGTGGAAGCTTCCGAAAGACAAAATGCCAGTCCTCGCTACCCGGGATTGGCAGCTTGGAGGAAAAACAGATTTTTTATTTTCCCCCCCCCCCCCCCTTCCCATTTCCTCCTGCTCGCTCGTGACATTCTCAAGCTGCAGTGATGCCAGCCCCAAGCTCACGGGGTTTGCTCCCACGCGTGACCTGCCCGAGCATCGCCGCCTTGCTCCCGGCCACGCGGGAAAACACAACGCACGACCCCCAGCTTCAGGAACGCTGTGCCCGGGCACGGCCCGGCAGCGCCGGGTGACACCCAGAGGCAGGGGTGTCCCTCGCTCCTGCCATCGCTCCCCACATCAGAGCCTCTGGTGATGGGGAGGGACACGGTGGGGGACACCCGCGGCTCGTACGGGGTAGCACAAGGCAGGCAGAGCCCCCGGCACCACCTCGTCCTGCCCCAAGGACGGCGTGGGTCACCCTCCCACCTGCATCCCTCCGAGCGATGCCAGCCAAGGGGGCTGTCACCCACGGAGCATCCTCCCGGCCACCCGGCTGGCTGGCACGTTCCCAGGAGGCGGCTTTTGGGACGGGAGCGGCGAGTCCGGTTACCTCGGAGGAATTTTGCGTGGCATGCAATCTTTTGAGGGCTTTGCAACCACAGATAAGAGCAAGTGTCCTTCAGAATAAATAGCAGCGTGTAGGAGTTGCCGTTGTCTAGGCAACGCAGCGCCGATGTGCTGTGGGCGCGGTGGCGGCGGGGATGCGGCAGCGCGTGGCAGGGCCGGCAGCACCCAGGGGCTCCAGCTCCACCGCAGGACCCCCCTCCCTTCCCTCCCCCTGCTCCCCCCGAGCGCCCCGCCAAAGCGGGCACCGAGGGAGACGCATCCCAAGGGCAGCCCAGGGAGAGGGGACACGTCCAGCCTGGAGGTCCTGCCAACCTTGCGCTTGCCCCAGACAAACCCAGGCTGGCCCGGCACGGCATCCCCGGGGAGTCCCCACGCCTCCACCTCCCCATCGCCAAAACAGGCAGGAGGAGCATGCGCTCGCCTCTCGGGAGGCGCAGGCAGAAAGTCACCGCGGCTCGGAGGCCGGGAGGACGTTTGAGCTTTGCTGAGACATCAAACGGCACAAACCCTCCTCCAACTGCACCAGCTGCATCCCACCGGCCAGGGAGCGGAGGCAAGAGGAACTTCCACCGCTCTCGGTGCAGGGAATAACTCACCCACTGCACTCAGAGAGGGCTTCTGGCGTAGGCGGGGGCATAAATCGGTTTGGCTGCGCACGTAGCCCTCTGGAAATCAGGGGTTTGATTATTCGGGACTCCCCCCCCACACACACACAACTTTTTTCTCCATTGCAAAGAGAGATGGGGCGAGCGTGGGTGATTTTCACGTTCTTTCTTTTCCCACCTTGGGGGTGAATGGGAGCCTTATCCCAAAATAATTTCTCAAACTCAAGGAAAAATTCAACAAAACTCTGAAATTGGGTTAAAAAAGAAACAAGCAGTGAAGATATTTCAGAAGATGAAATCTCTTCTTCTTCGCCCTCCTCATCCGACGCCTTTGCTCCCGCGAACCACAAATCCGCTCCTGTGGCTTAATGGATGGAGAGGCGGCCGCATTCTCACACAGCAAGGGAAACTCCCACAAATATTTACCTGCGCTTCGCAAGAAGTACAAGAGCAGATTTCAAGGAACCTACTCGGATAATTACAGGGATCGTGCGCATTAAGCGCCCCGGGGTTGCTTCACTGAGCCCAACCAGGCCAATCTCCGTTTCAGAGGCGATGGAGTTAGGGGCGTTGACGGCGTTTCAGATGGAGCCACCGCAGCCTTCCCACCGTACGTGACACGTTTCAGAATTCTCCCCAGTATGAAAACCCTTTCTCAAATCCTCTCAGATGCAGCCGTTCGCTTTGAAGAGGAGGGAAGCTGGCACTTAAGAGAGAGATTAATTTCAAGGAGGCTGGAGGACGCGAGCTCACCGTGCTCTTTGCCGGTCAGGAAGAAGCTGCCAGGGCGCTTCCATGCCCAGGGCCGGTACGCGGTGATGCTGCCCGGCTCCTCCGGCCTCACCGCCCCCGCGGGCAGCAGCAACGCGGCTCTTCTCACCAGCCCCGCGCACCTTCAGCTCCTTCCCACCAGGAAAGCCGGGATGACCGAATCCCCTCCCACCTCCATGAAGCTTCATGTACAGCCAGAAGCCCCCCGAGCGTTTTGAGGAGCACACGCAAGCAAGAGAAATGCTTTGGTAATTAGTGATCTCGATTGCTGCGGAGCCGGAAATGCAAGATTACCCCTGTCCTGGGATTACCTTATCAACGCGTGCAGCAGCAGCCTGGGAAACGCAGCCCCGCGCCCCCCTCGACCCGTGTCCCGGCCGCGGACCCAGACCCGCTGCCCCATGGGCATCAGCCCGGCCCATCGCCCCGGGGCTGCCGCTTCCCAGCACGGCTCCCGCAGCGCCCCCAGGGCTCTGAGGCACGTGCACGGGCTGCGCAGGCACGGAGCGCTGTCTGCATCAACTACACCGTGTTTCCAAACCAAGAAGGAGCACGGAGGCCGCTCGGCGCTCTCGAAACGACGGAGCCGCGTGGACTGGCAGAGCAGTGCAGCGTGGAAGCCAGACAGAAATCCATAGGAAAAGCAACGGACAAACGCCGAGAGCAGCCGGGACCAATGGAGTAAAAGCCCTTCTTCCGCCATCCTCCACGCGTGTTATTTCGCATTTCTATCCACAAAGGCAGCCGGCGCGAGCGTCCCCAGGGCAGAGGTGGCTGGGGGAGGCACGGGGAGCCAGACCCCCCAAGCCCAGGGATGGCAGCATCCCAGGGATGGCAGCATCCCAGTGCCGGCAGCATCCCAGTGCCAGTCCTCGGCTCGGTGCCACCTCACCCTTGCGCCAGGCTACTTCTCACACCCGCCTCCGCCATGCCCCAAGCGAAGAGCCAGAGCTTCCAGAGAAGCTGCCGCCTCCCTACAACGCCTGGGTTTTCAATTCAGGCAGCTCCGAAGGCTGCGAAACCCAGCGCCGCTCCGGGATGCTGCCTTGGAAATCGGCCGCTGCCGCTTGCACACAGGCAGGAAGGGAAAGCAGAACACCCAGCACGGCCCGTGCACAAGAGGAGGTGCGCGGAGCGGGAGGGGAACGCTTCTGCCCCCGTCCCGGGGACCCTTGGAGGACGGCGGCACCGCCGGCGAGCCCCGGTGCTGCGGGCAGGACCTGGGTTAATCCAGCGGCTGCCGAACCAGGCGCCCAGAGATCCCCCAGTTTGGTAACCTGTCCGAGCAATTAACTGGGATCACGGCCACCGAGCGGCTCTGACAAACGGCAGAGCACAAACCCTCCGCAGCTCGCAAGCTGTTTGCGCATAACCCGTTTCCCCGAAGCCTCAAAAGGCTCGCTCGAGTGTGAATCCCCGGGCAGCGCCGGCCAGAGGTGCCTATTTGCGTCCCTTTCATAAGGTACTTGTTTGCTCGCCAGCACCGGCCCCTTTCTCCCCTGACTGCGGAGACACTTCACAGGCAGCATTAAATGCAGAATAGGCTGATTTTTAATGCAGAATTATACAAATGGAGCCATTCTTCCATTTCATGCCTCCTGTTAGGTAATCTATTGGTATTGCACAGGGAATCAAGGTTATGTCCTTGTTGGGATGATTTACGAACTCTGAGCGTTTCGTATCTCCAAACGCCGAGCCAGATAGACACAAAAATATTCCTGCGAAGGGGCTGGGGTGCGAGCGGGAGCCGTGGCCAGCGGGACGGGGCGATGTTCGCTTGTCCCAAGCAAGAGGCGGCAGGAAAGCGGGCGCCATGCTCTAGGAAAAGCATCCTTGGCAGCGCGGCTGCGTGTCCTACAAAGGCGTTCGGAGCACGACACGTTACGGGAGTATCTGCAGGAACTCGCTGGCTACATACGGAGAAAGAACGAGGCCGCCGCGTCTCGGCGGTGACTTTCACGCTGGAGCAAGAGGAAGAGGGGACAGTTGCAGCGACGGTGGCAGATACTTGGCCCGCAATCGCGTGTCCTCGCCGAGGTGGGGACTGCGGACCCGGTGTGCTCCGCAGCTGCTCTCTTCTCCATCCCCGCTTTCCTGCGCGGCCATCCCTGCAGTGCAGCGACTGTCCTTTGTTGTGACACTACCAGCCATCGCCATAGAAATAGAGCATCACCGTGTCACTCCCGCTGGAACGGGACCCTCCCCGGGGCCGGGAGGAAGGAATCTGCACGTTCCCGTGGGAGGGTGGCAGGGACGGGTGCCAAAAGCTACGCCGTGGGATCAGCAGGAGACCCCATGGATCACCCTAGCGGGGCGCCCAGCACAGCGCCCACTGCATCCCGCAGGGGTGCGGGACCGCAGGGACCACCGAGCCCAGCACCTCTCTCCTAAGCGATGCTTTGCTCCGGGACAAGGCGCTCTGAACCCAGACCCAGCAGGGAACCAGGAACTCGCTATTCACTGCGCCGTCTGCAGCCATGACTTCTTCCAAGATAATTATAAATTTGAGAAAATATGGCTGCCAAGCTCTTTAAAGCCGGGACTGGGAATTAAGGCACAGAAGCTGACACACAGTAGCACCTAGGTAAATTAAATGTGCCACATCACTACCTATCTATATTACAGAGCTGAGCTTCAGGATTACCTACTAATAAAAGTGATATTTAAAACAAGTCCTAAGTTCCTCTGCTCTCCCCCTTCTCCCCACAAGTAATTAAACTGACGCCGCTTCCCGCAGCAGAGGGGATGGGATTTATCACGGAAAGAAATCAGCAAAGGGTAAAACAGGCTGAATCCTCACCACCACGCTTCCGCGGCCGGGCGGACGGCGCCCGTTTCCCTGCGAAAACGGGGCAGAAAGAGGTCGGCTGGGGCTGGGGGGCAGCGGGGTCCTCCCCAGGACAGAAACGCCGAGACGGAGGCGGCCGGATCCGTCCCCGCCTGCACTCGGGGAGCTGCATCCCGCGGAGGAGAGGGGGGCAGGAGGGCGGCCGGGCGGAGGGGAGGCTGCTCGCTTTTCTGCCTCTGTCTTGAGCTCACCCAGCTGCAAATAAACAATTTTAACATTTGAATAGCCGCGAGTGCGGAAGGCATAATTAATACCCAGCGGTATCGCCAATATGCTGATGCGGTAGGCGCAGACCCTGCCAAGGCTGTCAGAGAGCAGATCTGGCACAGCAGATCCCTGCTCCCGCTTTCGGGTCCCGTCCTTCGCTGGAGGCAGAGAAAGGGCAAAGCCCCAGGCGCCGCAGCCCGGGGCCGGGGCTGGAGCCCACTGGCGCGGGACCCCACGGCGCGCCCCGCGCTGCGAGGAGCGGCACGGTCTTGCAGAACAACGCGGGAAAGGGGGGGGAAAAAAAAAAAAAAAAGGAGAAAACGGAGAAAAGAGGCGCACGTGGCGTTGGTGCAAAAGTGGGTTTGCTCCACAGCGGCCAAGCGCCTGGTCGCTGCCAGAGCTGAGCCAAACTTCAGCCCCGGGTTTCGAGTTCCATCTCCCGTTTTTAAACATTTAAAAGGATGCCGACAGGACTAAGGGGCGCTCAGCGCTTGCAGCCACCCTGAGGATGGGCGCGAGAGCTCAGCTAACACAGCGAGCAGGCGAACATCATCCAAGATTGCCAGCCCAGTTCGGCTTGCTCGAAGAGGGACGCAACACCTGCTGTAGAGCGCTTTCCCTTGTCTTGCGGGACTATTCCAGACAGGATTTGAAAAGCACCGGGTGAGAAGCCCAGAATCGGCAAGTGCCTTCAGGCAGAGAAATGGCTTTGGCAAATTTCTGTGCAAAGCCGGCGCCCGGTGATTCACCCGCTGCCGCTCCGGCAGAAGGAGCTCCGCGCGCGGTCTAGCTCCCCCAGGAAGACCCAGCGGGCTGCGGTTTCATCTGCCAGCCGTCGCCAGGCAGGGCCCGGGCGAGCTGCCCGCGCTGCCCGCCCGTGTGCCACGGGCAGGGGATGGTGGTCACGCTGCCTCCTGCCCCGGCCGGGTGACCAACCCTCCCGAGCGCTTGCTGGGGGACACGGCTCAGCCGCAGGCTCGGCCCCTGCAGCCCGGGTACCGCTCGAGCATCCCCTCCGGTGGGCACGGCGCGGCCGCCGCTTCCCTGGCCGCTGCTCGGCAAACCCAGCCGGCAAACACTGCGCGCATTTAGCGTGGCAGCGCCGGACAGTGGGGCATTTCATCGAACCGTCGGGAAGAACACTCGGCTTTTGTCCCGCCGGATAAAGGGGGTTTGTGAGCGCTGGCTTGCCAGCCCAAACCTGCACCTGTCGCCGAGGCAGCCCGCTCGTCCCCCCCGGATTCTGCACCAGCGCCGGGGATCAGGCAGCAGCTACAGCTTCGGTTCAGACACAACTTGCTGGGAAGTTTCTCTCGGATTTCCAAATCCACCAAAAATCTTGTCAGAGAGCCTTGAGCTCCATTCTTGGCGATATTAAAAAAAAATCCCATAAACCTAAGGAAATCGGCGGTTTTTCCCCTTACTTTAGCTCCTATCTAAAGCTCCTCGTGTGTTCCACCACCTCCTGTGCACCACAAAATCGCTTCCTCGCGAACACCTACCCGGGAGGTCCCCGGCCGTGCGGGACCACGCTGCCGTCTCCCATCACCACCACGAGAGCGCAGAACACCTCCCGCTTTTACCAAATCCCTGTAAAAACTCGTGCTGCTGAAGGGAAGGGACTGCGACGCACGTATGAGAGCCCTAAACCCGGGAGCTTAGAGATCATCCCTAATGCTGAAGAGAATAAATAAGGACGGCGGTTCCCTTCAGCAGCTCCTCGATGCGGCCACGGGCTCACGGAGGAAGGTGCGCTTCCCCCGTAGCCACAAATGAAGGAGTCGCTCATTCCCCTGCTTCGCTCCTGAATTTTCTTCCTTTGCCACACGCCCACCCCCTGTATGACCAATTTGTGGACAACGCCGGGTTTCCGCAGGACGATCAGGCCCCCCCTCTCCCACCAAGCGGCCGCACCAGCGTGTAGGAGCGGGATGCAAATCCCGAGCGCCGCGGGAGGGGATGGCGGGAGCAGGGCTCTCCCCGCCGGGAGCTGAGTGGACAGACGCCAGGATTGCGATAATCTGCCTGATCCCGGGCTGGAGCAGGAGCCTTACAAGGGGTTTTCCCCCTCTGAAGCCCAGATCCGCAACCGTGCGGTGATTTGAAGAGATAGGGACTATTCCGACCCAGCCCTCCGGCTCTGAAGGGACCTGCAGAGAGGAAGACCATGGTACAAGCTACTGCTTACACCACCTTTTCATACCACCGCTTCACCAGTAAATAACTCGAGCGCTTATTTCCTAAATTAACGTGCTCAAACATGTCATCACAACGTAGGCAGGAAACGCTTTGATCTAAAAAAATAAGGTAAGTTAGCTCAGTACGTATAAAGCAGCAGCTTAACGAGCTTTAAAGCAAAATAATTAAAATAGGTTCATTGCGTTGCTGTAACACAACGCGGCTTCGCAGGAGCTGCACATTGGAGTCCACCACTCTGCCCGCTGAGACAGCCGCACCAATGGGAAACACTACCACTGTGGAAAACACCCGAGGAGAAACCATCTTCCAAGGGGATTTTTAACGACAGCCTCCTGAAAAGCTCCGCTTTCCCAGCGCTGAAGACAAGCATTGACCTGTCTGGAAACGCCCGGATGATGAGCTCAGGGGTAAGCCCTCCCCTGCCCACGCTGAGGGATGGATGCCCACATGGGGCGGCACGATATCCTGGGAAATCCGACGGACTTGGGTCTTAAATCCACTGGAGTATCCGAGATCCAAACCCGGCTTTCTCCTGGGAAGTTCCCTGCAGCCCAGGGATGCACAGCCTTCCCTGAAACCCTCAGCGGCCGCACACGGGAACGAACACAGGGAAAGCGTAAAGAATTTCAAAAGATCCAGTAACTCTTACAGAAATGGAGAAGATGAGAGAAATGAAGCCTCTAAAAGCAGACAGATAGACAGATGGCTTTTATGGAGCAAGAAATGCAATAAAAAAAAAAAGCAGCAGCAGAGCACTCTTTGAAGGTGTGAAACATCAATAGGAAAGCCTGGAGAAAGCCACGGCACGAGAGCTGGGGCGCGAGGGAGGGGAGCAGAGCGCAGGGCATCGCATCGCCCGGCCGGGGCTCCGGCGTGGGGCCAGGGAGCTCCCGGCACTCCCAGCTCCCACGTCAGGCACCGGGGCTCTGCCCAGCCCCGCACCGGGGACATCCCGCTGCTGGAGAAGGCTCAGCGGTGTGACACGCTTCATGGAGAAGAGAACAGCCCAAAAAGATGGAGAAAAAGCCAAGCCAAAATAGAAAGCGGAGGCAGGGAGAATGAAATCCGGGACAAAGACTCTTGATCCTTTCATACAGAGGTTTAAATCCCCTTTTAGCACCGAACAATTTCTTTTCCATGGAGAAGAGCAATTCTCCCTGCCACGGCCACCTCATTGCGCATACAGCATCCAGGCAGCTCGCAGGCTCTCCCGCTCCCGCAGGAGTGCAATCCTGCTGGATCAAGGTGAACGTGAGTCACCAGAGGCACTCGGAGCGCCTAGAAAACACCGTGCTGTTTGTGGGCACACACCCTCCCGAGCCTAATTGCCAGTGAGTCAGATATCACGGTGCTTTGCATCTCATTTAAAAAAAAAAAAATTAAAAAAAAAAAAAATCCCCTTTGCGGGAGCGATTAAACTTTTCGGAGCGTTATCTCCACGGGAGAGACGGAGGTCTGTGCCGGGCAGATCGGCAGCGACAGGAGACCTCCCGCACCCCTCACCGCTTTTCATGAGCCTCTGCCATTTATTGCACCTCCCGCGATATCTCAGCTTCCTGCAAACGGCCCCTTGTGCCGGATCCATGTGCCAGCAGCCTTGTGCCGCGCAGGTCCAAACCTCCGGAAGGATTAAAGGGAAGAACATGGAATAATATCCCTTCCCACCACATGCCTGAGCGGAACATCCCCAAGAAACTGCTCATAAGAAACGTTTCCATCCACATCCATCAAAATCAGCAAAATTGATTTTTCCAGAGAATATGTCAGTGTGATGGGAACCCGGAATAAGTCCTGAATATTTCACTTTGGAGCACACTGAAGGAGCAGAGAGCCTCTTACAAAGCCAAGAAACGAGAAGATGAGTAACTCATCCTCATCCTTCCCGAAGAAAACTTAATAAGAAAACCCATGAAAGGCAACCACTTGTAGAAAATGAGTTTACTCTTCCTGGGAGCTCTTTTTAAAATAACCCTTGCCAGCACCCGAAATGGCAGCGCTCTCTCTGCATAATGCCCAGCTGCAGCGGGCTCAGCCGAGCTTCGGCTTCTGCCGGGGAGAGCCAGAGCCCGACGGCGCTCCCGCGGGAACGGCGGCCACGTGGCCTCGGCTCCTGGCATTAATCACCCACGTTTCGGTGGGTACTTAAGTGGATGTCCTAATCCGTGTCAATTAACTGATGCTTCATTACTCGAGTCCTGCGGAGGGAGGCGGAGATGCTATCGCAGGCGCGGGGAGCGGGGCTGGGGTCACGCGCGGGACTCCGGCAATTAGAGGAACGTGTCCCCAAGGAAGCCGCACGTGCGGTGGGGACGGCTTGCGGGGCGGGCAAATCCGCAGGCAGGGGGGGAAACCTGGGCTCCCCTCCCCGACCTTGCCACGTCTTTAACCCGAATGACACACAGTCAAGTGGCAACATCAATTAACGCCGTTTGCTCTTAACGGAGCCTCAAACGCCGTCTGCTGAGCAACCAGCCCTCAGCCCTCCCACGCTGAGCTTTCCACAGCTCCCAAGCCAGCATTATGCAGCCACATTTCCTATTTATAGGGCCACAAACCACGGCTGGGGTGGGTATCACAAGGAGATTCTCCTCAGCATCCCGGGATGCTGCAGAAGGGGAGGCACGGCCAAAGCCCCTTCCGGAGGGGAGCAACCGATCCTTGCGAGATCATAGCTAAACTCCACAAAACCACATTCCTGCATGGAACAGAGCAGTCCCTTTGGACCACATGTGCCGCTCTGCCGGTGTCCCGAGGCACACGGTCACCCCCTCGCCACGGGTCCCTGCGCCAACATGTCCCCGTCCCCTTGCTTCTCTCACGTTCGGGCACGCGCACTCCAACAAGCTCCGGTTTTTCCACCTCAAGGGTCCAGACTCGTATTTCTCTCGCAGGAAGCAGGTCACCGCTCCCAGCCTATGTGTTGTTCTCGAAGCAGCGTTTACTCGGCCTTTATCTGGAAGCCAGCAGAGTTTGCAGCGCTCACGCCCCGGCCGGGCACGGGAAAGCTTCACGGCTCCCACCTCGCAGCCACGGACAGCTTCGCCCGGGGCTAACAGCAGATCCGCAGCCGAGGCTCGTTGCCAGCCATCATCTTCATTAGGAACCGCTGAGTTGCTTTCCCTGCCCGCTCCAGCCAGGGCTTCCCATGAGACACAGCACCAGGGAACGGCTTTTGCTCCCCGCGGCACCGCGCGGGATCGGGCAAGCTGGACCCCGCTGGACTGCACCGGCAGCATCACTCGCCGGGATGCACCAGCAGCCGCCGGCAGAACAGACACGGCACCACTGGGGATGCAGCAACGCTTCCAGAAGGGCAGAGCTGCTGAGCAAGACCTTCAGAGCATGCTAAAGTATATCTCCTGCCTCCACATCATTTCCAAGTCATGATGAGACATTTTGCCGATCAGAGTTGAAAATGAATACTTTATGAATGATGAGCTTTATTTTTTTTTATACCTTTTTTTTTTTTTTTTTTTTTTTTTGAAGTCCACTTAATTTCTCCAGGAGAGCCAGCAAGGGTGGAGGGCTGGGGAAGCCTCCACTGCTGAATTTTGGTGGGCTGCTGGCCCAAAGGTGGTCAGTGGTCTCGGACAGAAGACCAGAGCCAGGCTCAAAGGCTTCGCTGGGGATGTGCGACCCGTTACTCTGCTGGGAAGGACCCTGGGCGTGTGCTTCGGCCTCCTGCCCCGGGGCGCTCGCCACTCCCTGACCCCCTCCCTGCTTCTTTCCATGCCAGTGCTCATCCATCTCCAGCCAAGCCGGATTTCTTTTCCTCTTGTCGCTGTCACTTGGTACCAGAAATGCTGCATCGCTTGGCACTGACGCGAGGACACGTCCTCCCGCGCTCGGGGTTCCCGCTGCAGGTCTCCATCCTGCTCCGTGAGCACTGCACCCCGCAGCCCCGGGCGAGAGCTTCGCCGCAGCATCGCCCTGCCGTGCCGCCTCCAGCTCCGGCAACCCACCCAAGGAGCACCGGAGAGAAGACGGCGCCTCGCCAGGAATGCCCATGGGTCCCCGCTGCGGCTCCATGCAGAGGCATCCGACGCCGCGCTGAAAGGTGGCTTTAGCCCAGTTTCTGCTCGCTGAGCCGCCGAGGCCCGAGAAAGGGGCCGATAAACCCAGAAAGCAGCGGCAATTCAGTGGCAGGCAAAACCTCATTTCACGAGGAATCCTCATAAAACCAAATTAATGTTGAAGGATGAAGGCAGGTAAACCTCCCACAGTTAAGTTCAGGCCACAGAGACTCAGTTTAAATCTCCCAGCAGTTCTGATTTAATCAATGCATTTCAAAGTGAAATTAGATGAAGTACATCTCCATCACAGGAAATTATGTAAAGCTATCAAAGTCTGTAGGTGCAGGTCCTGGTAAGAAGAGCCAGAGGAAATATTCATATCTACTCGAATTCCATTTTTAAGGAGGCAGTTCAGGTCCAGTTTTACGTTATTCCAGTAAAAAAAAAAAAAATCACCCTGATGAAAACCATGCACCCACGGCAGAGAAGGGCCCAAGCGGCAGCTTGGGGAGCATCCCCCAGAAAACCCACAGCGGCCACCGGGCTTGGCTGGGACAATGGTACCCTCCCCACGGTACCACCCAGCGAGGGAGGGAAGGAAGGAGGAAAACCCCTTTGTTTTAAACGAGGGGGTGAAAGTGCAAACGAGGCCGCTCCGCTCCATCCTGCCCCCGATCCCGCCCAACACACTTGGCTTCCAGCGGCTGCCCTGCGAGAAGAGTTTTGGTCCCAAACCCAAACTCTGTTGGGCTTGAATTGCTGTAACCCACTTGGTCATCACCAGCCCTTAACGAGAATAACGGGTACTGCAACCCGGAGTGGAGCAGCTCCCGCTCCTCCGGCTCAGCATATTGATTCCCGTAATCTTTCCTCCCAGTCCTTCTCTTATTAGCTATATTTAAAGGCTTAAGCACGCATACATTTCCATAATGAACCTCAGACCTGTCGGAAGTCATATGGATTATTCACACCCTACGGAGCCGCTGCGCGAGGCTGCGCTGGGGGCTCACTGCCACCCCGCGTACGTACGTATAGACACAAAGGTAAATACGCCGCGCTGGGAGACCTCGCGCATCAGATTTGGGTGAGGAACGGGAGGAACAAGGTTATCACGCCACCTGGAGAGCTGGTCTCTGCCTTGCTGGGCTTCGCCTTTGCCGGCTGGGCTTTGAAGGAGAACCGGCAACTCCTCCTTCCCAGCAGGTGACTCCCAGGCAAAGCAAACCCAACCTGCGGCACCCCGACGCCCGGAGCGGACGCGCCGGCAGCTCCCAGGCCCCGCATCCCGCTGGCTGGGGCGGGCGGGATGGCTGGTGACGCGGGGCAGCCCCCGAAGCATCCCGGGCGTGCGGCCGCTCCCATCCGTCACCCCGCCGGAGACGCCGCGAAGGCAAGGCGGCAGCCACGGCGTTATTACAACAATTATTCATGCTCTGGGGAAGCGGCTGCTAAAGACCAGCGCCGCTCCCTTTGCCTCATCTGTGAAATCGCTGCCAGTTAGGAGGTACGAACCGCCGCATAAAAGTGCAGTTTATTCGAGCATTATTGTGGCTGTTAAGTATCATAGCCGGTGACACGAGATGAATTTCTGTGGCAATCAATTCACCCAGGAGCAGCCAGCTCAGCCCCTGCGTGGATGCGGGATGAGTAAGGACTCCTCAGCGGAGGCCATTAACTCCCACTGCTTACTGCTCTCATTACTTCCCAGACTGCAAGGCTTGCATCTTTGACGAGCGGCTGAATCTACATTTGACAGCGTGAACCTGATGAGTGAAATTCATGGAAAATGTTTGCTTTGGCAGTAACTATGAGGCCCATAAAGTTTCCTCGGTGCCAATGCGCAGGGATGTACGATTTTAATGAGTTGTTTTATACAATCGGGAAGAAATTGCAAACGGTATTTTTACTCATACCGCAAATCACTCCGGAGCTAAACGCTGTGAAAATCGTGGCATATTGTTTAAAATATTGTATTTGCAGCTACGGAAGGGAAGTCCTCAGCCAGCGCCAGAAGCCAGGCAGACGGCACGCTGCGGAAAGCTGTCCTGCCCTTACCGGCAGGCGCAGGCACTGACGCAGACGTACGCACGCACACGCATGTCGGTGCACACTCAGGACGCGACAGAGTCGTCCCCCCTAAACACCAGCCCTTTGCCCTGCAGCACCCGCGCCTGCGCCCGCCGCGCTGCGAAGGGCCGAGAGGATCCGCAGCATCCCCGGGACCTCGCAGGGGCTTTCGGGGCCGACGCGGCACCCCCAGCCCCGCTCCTCGCCGGCGCTGGGGACCGGGGGAGCGGCGAGCTCCCCTTCACGAAAGCAAGGGCAGAATAATTGCGAGCGATGCAGGTTTGCGGGTCTCACCCTCCTGGGCTAAGAGCAAGGTCAGGCAGCTGCCGCTGCCCGGGGCGAAAGGAATCCGACTTGAAAGGAGCAATAAGGTACCAGCTCCCCGCGGCAGCCGGCAGCTCCAGGCAGAGACCGTGCGGGGTGAAAACGGGTGCTGGAAAGGTCTCCTGCTTCTCTTGGAGCTATTTTTCCAGCAGTCTTCAAGAAAATGAGGGGAAACGACATGGGAAATGTCAGAAATAAAGCCAGAAGCAATTAGAGTTAGAGAGACGCGAGAGCAGCAGGCAAGGTTAGCGGTAAAGTTATCTCTTATTAAAAATAAAACACGGAGGGACTGGCAGCTGATGAGGTGGTACAGAGGACAGCCCGGCGCTGAGGATCCAGCATACACGGCACAGAAATTCGCAAGGCGAAGCGAGGAGAGAAGCAACCGGAAGGCTCCTGTTTTCATTGCTAAACTCTTCACAAAAATAAAAAAGCAGAGGGCGTCCTCTGTTTCCAAGATTACAGTCTTCTGCCGGCTCCAGCCTCAGGAAACAGCCCTCCAGCTCCACCGGGCTTTTCGTCTGCCACAGAATAAATCCAAACGCGAGGCACCCTGAAAAACACCGCGGGTGCTCGCTTTCCCTAGGAGTAATTCCTAAGGTCACTACATCACCGCAGACTCCCCGGAGACTCTCGTCCTTCTCACCATGCAGCAGCGCATCCTCGGCGGATGGATGGACGGACGGATGTCTCCGGCGGCAGCGTGAAGGTGCTGGTGTGCCTGGGCCACCAGGGTACATGGGCCAGGGGCAGGGGACGAGGCCGGGGGGCATCGGGCGCTCGCTCGCCACGTGCCTCCAGAATGTGGTGCACGGCACACGCGAGTGTGAAACAGCAGCGAGGGCCTCCCCCAGCTCCCCGGCACAGACAAAACCTCTGTCCAAGTTTCACCCTCCAGGACTCCATCCAAAGCTCAGGCAGAGGGACAAAGCCTCCAGCGACTCCGCAGGGTGACGGACAAAGGCCTCTCCCATCGCCTGCATCCTGCTCGCGGTGCCGGGGGGACCCTGCCCGCCTCCCCACCCCGCACCCCCCGAGCAGCAGCCACGTTCTGCCGGGGCGCAGGGAGCGGAGCGGGCTGGGGGGGCTCTGCCGGTGGGGCCACATCCACCCGCTCACCCCGCAGCCGTGCGGGGCGCCGAGTCCCGCTCCCCGGGGAGCGGCCGCAGGGCCCGGTGTGAGGTGGGGGAACGGGGCCACCCGTTCGGGACCCCGCGCCTCGGGACCCCTCTCTGCAGCAGGACAGACCCCCGCACAGACGGGGGACACACCGCCGTGCCCGGACCGCGCTCCCGCTCCGCAGAGGGGAGGCTGGGGGCAGGTGACAGGGTTTGGCTCAAACCCGAGACTTTTAAAATACAAAATGGGGCTGGGGGCTTGGGGTGAGGGGGGAAGGGGGGGGAGA